>CM018692.1:19532497-19707616 GCA_009363875.1 Mikania micrantha | reverse complement strand
CATGTAAGAATTATAAGTAAAAAGCTGATATAACAATATAACTAGGATGCATGTAGTAAATGTATGCTTATGAATGTAATTAGGCTTGCTGCAGCGCGCCCTTCACCAGCCTACGTGGCTGCTCATCAGTCCTGCAGACGCAGTGGAGGGAAGGAAAAGTGGCACTGGGTCTATTTTGCACGTGAATACGTGCGTAGAAAAAAGAAAAAGAGGTGGGCCACCTCTTGAAAAACCATTATTTTTTTTTAAAAAAAGGCAAGGGTAAAAGAGGAGAGATAATGCATATGGAAAGGATGTGTTGGAGTTAAAAAGAAGAGAGAGAATGTATGTGAAAGAAAAAATAAAATGCTGATATGACAGTGACGACTAGGACACATGTAGTAATGCAGTCTTAGCATTGCGGGTAGTCTTATGATGTAAGTCATAACACTCTTCCTCAAGATGTAGTGGCCACATCGGATTGATAGACTTAATACTTGTCAATACCTCAATATTTAGAGGGAAAATCACAAAAAATACCAGTTTGACCAAAAATTTAAACAAAATGGCCATTTGACTTTTCCATCACCAAAATGTCCATTCTTTTACAGGCGCCGGCGCCCGTATACCTACGGGCGGCCGCCATATATGGGATCCAATGGGATTTCGCCATGTGTCCTACACGGGCGCTACGCCTCTAAATCTGACGAACGCCCTTTAAAAAGTAAGTTGTCACGGGCGTCGGGCCCACCCTGACACCTTTGTCACGGGCGTCCGCCCTAAAAAAATAAAAAAAATAAAAAGTCGTTTAAAAAAAAATAGAAAAAAAATAAAAAAAATAAAAAAGTACAGTCGGGCGCCTGTAAAGTACAGGCGGGCGCCTGTGACACGTTTACCGAAAAAAAGTCTTGGACGCCCGTAACTAGGTTCGGGCGCCTGTGTGGTCGGTCCGGGCGCCCGTTAAGGACACATGGCGAAATCCCATTGGATCCCAAATAGGCGACCGCCCGTAAGTATACGGGCGCCGGCGCCTGTAAAGGCATAAACATTTTGGTGATGGAAAAGTCAAATGACCATTTTGTTTAAAATTTTGGTCAAAGTGGCTATTTTTGTAATTTTCTCATATTTAGAGAAATTAATGACCAAGAAATTATAGTATTTGACGCTTTTGGCCCAAATGAAAAACCGCAAGAACCCACCGACTTCCAAGTTCCGACGACGAGGGCTCTTGCAGTTTCCGACGAATGACGGACCTGCTAATCAGCGGCAATGATTACGATCTCCACCGTCCGCTTTCTACCGTCGACGACGTAACTCCGATTTCAAGTTTCATATCGCACTCCGGTTCCTCTCCGATAAATCCTTTCTCGTCAACGTTTTCCCATCCTCACGGCCGGATCATCCACCAGGTCTCCGGCTCCGACGGACTTTGCATCGATACGGTATATCCGAAGGTGCTCGTCATGAATATAACGTTTAATGCGTTTCATTGATACGTCATATTTGATTGAATCTGGATTATTTTATATTACTTGATTTTACGCGCTATAAAGCGTTTTAATGAATCTAATGCCTTCTGAATGTTCAATTTAGGGTTAAAATTATAACAATTTTAAATCATTATGGTCTAATTGAGTACTACATTGAACCAGAAACTGAGCTAAGGTTTAGATTTTTAAACGAGTAAACAGATGCTTGAATGTAAAGCTACCAGAGTCAGGTGCTTGAAAGTTGACTAAAGAATTAAGGATTTTAGGTGAGGTTTTGTGTTTTTTCCAAAATTTTAAACCGACCTGATTACTATCAGCCAAATTGGATTTTAATATTCCTTCTTTAACTCATTGTACTACAATAATCATAAGATCAATTCAACTAATTGCACTTTCGCTTTACTACCATTCACTTGAGTGTCAAGAGCAATCCCTCGCAAATAATCATCATGGATTTACATTAATTTCCATTTGATTTGTTATGATTATGAGCGAATTAGGTTGACATCAAGTGTAAATTACTAAATTTATGATAATTATACAAGTAGGATTGAGGAATTTATTATATTATGAGCGAATTTGGTGTCAATTGAGGAATTTATTATATTATGGGACAAATATTGCGAGCTTTCGAAGAAATTTTGTAATATGGTTGCTGCAGATGACTCCGGAGAGTAAGTGGATCACCACAAAGTTTACTTTACCAGAAGATTGGTTGTGGAGAAGAAATATCGTAAATCTGGAGGTGCTTTTGATAAGGTAATTTGAATTTTATTTAACATCATTAAAATCAAGCATCAATCATTTTTCTATTGTAGATGGTTTTTCAGAACTTGTTTGGTTACGGAGAACTTGCGAGAGTCTTCTTTAAGAGAATGAACTAATTTGTATTCGTTCGGCTCATTTGTAGGCTTATGCACTGTCATATATGTTAATATGTTATATATTTAGCTTGCTCTGGTATAAGGTTTATTAATTATTTGGAAAATTTATCCTTTCTGAACTATTGCAAATAACATTTATATTAACTTTTTATTTGCAACAATGTTCTCCAGTATTACCATGATCCAGAAAGTGGACGAAAGTTTCGATCCCTGAAAGATGTTGAGAGATACCTTACAGAAGGTATTGTACCAACTAGTTCAAAGAGGCTAAAGTACCATAAAAAGGTGACATTTGGTTAAAATGTTTATATAGATTTAAGCTTAATTTTGCTGCTCTACATTTTATTTGTTTGTATTTTTAGCACTTGCAGAAATATAGCAACCTAAAGGAGATCATCTACGGCGGAAAGGTAAGCCTTAAAAAAATATAAAAAATTTGATCATACGATTGTTACTATGCGTATACGCTTGTAAATGAACCAAACAAAATAAATGAATAAACATGAACACTTAAAAACAAACAAGTGTGTCGGTGTGAGTTAGTTTGTTTAACTTTAACGGTTTAACCGAACAAACGAATAAACATGAACACTTAAACAAATGGATTATTTTTTGCTCATGTCAGCTCTGACATTAAGAAAATGAAAGTGTTTGTGTTCAGTGGCGTACCTACGGGGAGGGGGGGCCCCCTTGAATTTTTTTTTTCTTTTAGTTTCGCAATCGCCCCCCCTAAATTTGCATAATCATACTTGTGATGAGATTTTAAGCGATAATTGTACTTGTTTTTTAGATAAAGAGTTAGTTAAAAAGTCTTCACTGATGTTTTTTTTGATAGATTTTAAAAAATAAAACCACTGAGAACAAATAGGCATGTCAATCTTGACTTATAACAAAATGGGTAACATAAAAATTATATGAATATAATGGATTCAAACCAGTAAAAATAATCAATAATATATTTGATAGGAAACTTACTAAAAATTATTTAATTAAACTATTTATTTAGTTACAATTCATTTTAACTTGAACAAATTTGATGTTTTTTAAAATGAATCATATGAACCTAGACTGATTTTCCTTGAAACTTATCCTGACCTGCACCCATTTTAACCTGAATTCGACTCGACTTGTTACCTAACCTAACCCAGCCCGCCCATTTTGCCAGACATAAAAACAACTTTAGATGCATTGTATTTTTATTATGCTTTTATACATGAAATTTAGTTTAATTGTCTTTTTTTAACATACCTGATTCGACATAACCTGATTTGAAAAGAAGAGGAAAAAAGTTATAATATACCAATTCTTAAACAACTTTAAAAAAATTTCGCCCCCATGAAAAAAATTTCAGGGTCCGCCATTGTTTGTGTTCGTTTATGTTTGTTTTTAATATTCTATGCAGACATAAAGTAAAGGACAACGTGCTTTAATGAACGAACATAAGTGAACAGAAATAAAGGAACATTCACGTATGCAAATAAACAAAGCACACGTGTTCATCTTCATGCGTTTCATTAAATGAACAAAATTTTTTGTTAATGTTGATTTCTTTACTAAATAAACATGCATAAACAAAATTCTTGCTAAATGGCTCACGAACTTCACTGAATGTTTGGTTTGTTTATAGTTCTATATGCATATTCTTGCAGAAAATTCAAAAATACATTCAGTTTATCCAACTATAAGTGATCATTCTTAATTATATTTCAATAATTTGTTAAAGATGCAACATCTTGAAGAAGATAAAAATAATCAATATCAATTGATAAATGTGACTCCATCAAGCTGTCTATCCACATCTCCCTTTACACTCCCTGATGGATGGATTGTGGAAAAAGTGCCACGAAAAACGGGTGATCGTAGCGACAGGGTATTTTTGAACTCTTAATATTCTATTTAAATTTATTATCTATTTATGGAAAATAAAAAAGTTTTATGTTATTATCCTTTTTGCAGTACTTTTACGAGCCTGGGACTGGTCACAAGTTCAGATCTTTACTATCTGTTCAAAAACATTTAGCAGAACTTGAAGAAAATTCACCTCTATCAGTAGTACTAGAAGGATTAAGAGAAAATAATTTACCCCTTTCCAAAGCTTTCAGATCAGCCAATCCCATAAAGGTTTGACTTTACAAATTGACATGTTTATGTTCTTTTAAATCCATTCGTTAGTATTCTAATTGAATGATTCATGTACGTAAACGAACCCAAACAAATATCAACTAAAAGTAAACAATATCGAGTTAAAGTCTAAATACCATCATCATCACATGACTCCACACATTATTTAAGATTCTAAATGTTGGCAACAATATCCAAATTAAAGTCTAAAACCATTATTCAATTACTACTACAGAAAGCCAAAAGCTGAAATTATTAAGTGGTGCCCTGATTTGTCGATTACCCAAGGCTTGGCTCGAAAATTGATTGCACTGGCGAGCTAGTGTATGATTGGTTAGTTGGTATTTCTAATAGTTTATAAATAAATTTAAACAAACGTAAAAGAAAGAGTGGGACTTGTGTTCATGCTTGTTTGTTTTGTTAAATGAACATAAAATTTTGTTCGTGCTTATTAGATAATCGATCATATTATCATAAACAAAGCTAAAGATTAATGAATGGTTTCCTATACATTCAGTTCGTTTACAAGCCTAACTTAATATCAAACAGAAATTTACAGTTTGGCTTACTGTTTGCTTTTCTTATAGAATTATGGTTCATATGATTCACGGAAGAAAAGTATTTCGAAAAAAGAACAAGATTCCGCATTTAGCAATGCTGCTCCGAACAAGATCAATTGGGTTATTCCTTGCACTGCAGGAGAAACTTGGAATGCTTTCGCAGGAGATAAACTGGTTCCAGATTCTATGAAACAACAATGGGGAAAAAGATTCATGTTGGCCATCAATAACACCGAACATAACAGGTAATCGGGGCTTACAAATATTTGAAGTTTTTTAGGATTGTAAATGAACTGACCATTCACAGTATAGTTTGTGAACCGTTTAACAAATATGTTATGTGTTCGTTTAGTTTAGTTGTTAAACAAGTGATTTGACACGAAAAGAATGTGACCAAGCTTCTTCATGATCATTCGGTATGGTGCTCCTCTTGCATGTATGTCTATTTACAAATATAATATATCAAACATATTTAATAATATACTTATATACTGATGGGAAGATGACAATGGAACAGGGCTTCTCAGAAAATCAAAGAACAAATACGGTTTCTTATACAAAGGAAAAAATCTTTATTCAACCAAAATTACTTATAGAATTGTACAATATAGGAAAATAAAAGGCGTCCAAAACCTACTGTAAAGAACAAGGAAAGTTGGTGAATACTAAAATCAATATGAAATGAAATAAAGATTTAAAAGTCAAATCTCTTTCAAAATTAGCTTCATTCATGCAAGAGTTTAACTCGTTTACAAAATCTTCTGCTTATCCACGTAGACATGGGTCGTGTTTGGTCACAGAGTCTCGTGGGTCTCTGGGTTCAAATGATCCGCCATCATTTGAGTCGGCTCCTGCATCATATACCCAAAGGGCTAAATGTTAAAAATTGTTTAAGTAAATGAAAATCATGTATGTGTGTATGCGTTTAATATTGTTTGGTAAGCTGCTTTTTTTTTTAAATATGCTTGTGAATATTTTCATATATGCTGATATATGACCGTATATCTAGTAATTGAATGAATACAAATAATAAACAGTTCTTGTTTGTTAAATTGTAAACAAACAAGCACAAATAAGCCTGTTCATATGTGTTGACATAAATTCGGATTATTGGCAGGAATGAATCTGCGGCTGGCTTTGCGATTTCTTGATTCTGAGAAAGTGCAAGCAATTTTGAAGGTATTTAGTGATAATCATGTACAGTATAAAAACTAATGATGTTTATGTTTCATCAATGTATAAAAGTTTCCTTTTGAATTCTCGTGTTTTACATGAAAATCAAGCACTGTGAAACGGGTTTCTTATTATCATGCAAATTCTAATGATATAAATGAAAAGAAAACATGATAGCTTTTTCAAGTTTATTAGCACAGCAAAACATAACTTAAAACTCCATTATTTTGATACTATTAAATGTTTAAAAACATAAAAACATAAACATAAAACCTAGCTTAAACCCCAAGTTTTCCCGCCAAATAGAGACATAGTTTGTCTCTCAGGACAGCAGTGTTTTTGTCTTCAGGCAAAGAACTTTTCTCTGGTGGATACTCAAAGTCGTGATCAAATGAAGTCATGAACTCGCATGATACCACGTCTCCTTCCATGTCGATTTGGATGTTATGAAGGATGCAACACACGAGAATGATTCTTGGTAGCTTATGCCTATCGGGTCGCCACATGCTGTCCTCAATCGCCGTCCAGACCGCCTTCAACTTCTTCAAAGCACAACTTGCAACCAGCCTAGTTGTTAAAAGCTTATTGTTGAACTCGCTTTGGTCTTCAGTCAGTTCTTCACCATGGTATGGAGTCATAATCCATGAAAGAAGCTGAAAACTCGAGTCCCCGACCAAATATTCCCGAATTTTTGTTCCTTCAGGAAGCTCGACTTCATTCCCGTTAAGCTTCTCCCTTTTTTGTACCAAGTTAAAGAACTCTGACCCTCGAAGAACGTTGTCTTTCGTCATACGTCCAGGGAGCCCAGAAACCACATCTAGAAACCGCATTGTGGGGTCCACGATCACCTGCAACTTCATACTGTTGTTGTTCTTGGTGTCGAGCCACACATTGGTTTCCCCTTCAGACTTGTGTGGGTGCATCTTTAAATGTGTGGTTTCGATGGCCCCGCAACAATTTGGCATACCACTGATGCTCTCGAACCTCATTTTCGTTTGTTCTATATCTAACGGCCATGAAATGTGGTGGATCCCGCCTTCTTCCAACGCCTCAACGAACTCCCACGTGATGGTTTCGACGGTCAAGTCGTTTGTTTCAAACAAAATTGCTAAGTTGATCGTTGAATCGATATGGCTATTTGGTCGTTTAGAGACATTGATTTACCGTCTGAGAATGTGAAGTTTGTAAATCCGTATATCATGCGTTCCCTTACAAGTGAGCGTATGTAGTTAAACGTTTTTCTTGATACCTTGAAAAGTGACTCGAAATTGTCTACAGCTCCTGTTGGGTATACGAGAACTGCAAACAAACACACAGGGTCAAGTTTTTAAAACTAAAAAGAAACACATATCTACCGAAAGGGTATTGCCTGCTAAGCTACTTGCTTTGTTTATAAATATGAGTCGGATCTCGATTCGTAAGTAGTTGAGTTTGACTTGTGTATTATTTTTTATTTATTATATAATTTTATTTATATACATTTAGAATTCTTTATATGCGTATATATTACTTATATTCTTTGTTAAAATTATTGGTGCGCGATCAACACGAACACTTCGGTTGCTTTGCTCTATAAACAAAAAGTTTCTTTTATATGTTTTTTAACTGTACTCAAGTTTTTATAATTATAATATATTTTTATTTTCTTCTATTTTTTTTTATTTTACTTTAGTCTTGTATGCTTGTATCTCTCTTTCTCTCTTTTATCTTGCTTTTGTCTTTTTATATAACAAGTTATTGTGCTGTAACAACATAATTTTGTTTAGATACGTGGTTGATAATAATCGATACTTAGTCGAGCCTCAATTTTGTTCGGAAACAAGTTGGATTAAATATAGCATCTTTCGTGCCTTTTTTTGTGTATTTCGAGTTTGTCTACACAATTACACAAATTTTGTTTGCAAATGAGTCATGTTAAATATAATGTATATTTACACTTAGTCAAGTTGCAAATATGTGGGTAAATTAAGTTTGTGTTTTGTAATAGTCGTTTTTGCAACCATTAAACTTATCATGCTCTTTAGATGGTTCATGTTAATTTCATCGCCGTAACCTTGTTCACAACATGGTTGGTAAGTTTTATCTTACTATATAATAGTGATTATTATGAAAATATGCATTTATATTTTAAAAATAGAAACTATCTAAATGATAGGCTTGCCACGTGTATTTTACAAGTTTAAGATGATTTGAAGTGAGCATATATACCTTCAATCTTTCTGGAGAAGGCAACCCTTTGACCAATGGAGCTCATTCCAGGAGTCCTAAATACAATCTTCTCATCAGCTACTAATTCTCTTTACCTTTGTTAGATCTTTTGGGAGCCATGTTTCACCACAATATCCAACTTAAAAAATGAACCCACAGTTAAAAGCTTGAACATCTGATAAAAACATGCATGCATTCTACTAACCTAAATATCATGGTTTGTTTTAGCTTGTGTTAAAATGATAGTAAAAGATTATTTATCGTTATTCTAGGAATTATTTCTAAAATATAACTGTTTGATAATATTTTTAGTGTCAAAAATTACACCAAGTTGATCATTAATATGGCCTTTATGTATTAATTTGCAAATATATATAAAGCAAATTAAAAGGTAATATACATATACAACTAAAACACAAACCACAAATATGTTAAATGCCAGATCTTTGCTTTCTCCCATCTCTATTAGCTCATCCCCTCTTACCAACCTCCGAAATCCACAAGAAATGCTTGACTGTGTTGAGTCAATTTTGATTACTTTATTTCAATTTCAAATTTAGGGTTTCTTTTAGGTCTTATCTATACTATATTAAAGAGTTTTACTTAAATACAATTTTTAAATCAGAATATACAACATTTAAAGTAACACTAAAGTTTTTTTTTTGACTTTTTTAGTTTGACTCATATTAGTACCCAAACGAAATAAAGTGAGATATAATGACTATAAAAGGTAAAAACTTTCTCAAACCAAATAAGCCATTTTTGACCCTTTTGGCACATTTGATTTTTTAAGTTAAATATTTAAATTAAATTATAAGAATTGTCTTAACAAGCCACGAGCTGGATTGAACTTTTTATGAGCCAAAATCACCAATATATAGCAAGTGTTTTGTTTTCTTTCACATTATGGGAGCACCCACTAGTATTAGATAAATGTCGATTTGATGATAACTGAAATTAAATGTTTAAATGTTAAAATCATCTAATTAAAGCTTAAAAGACAGCTTGATAAACTGATCAATCTTAGGTTTAACAAGTTATCCCCCAAAATTGAATATGAGTTATTCTGTTTGTAAGCCTAAAAGAATTGAAGCCATAAGCAAAACATGGCATGTAGTAGTAGTTGAAGAAGGTGGGTAATTCTTTATTTCTAGAGAATCTCAGACACATAAGAAAAACAAAATAAAGACTCAAGATGCAGCCTTGATTAAAGGGTAGGACTCTAGACCAAACCTAAAAAAACTGTATCTAAACTTTAGGCTATGATGTTGAAGATATGAGTACTTATAAGTATTCAAAACTTTAATCCAGCACAAGGGAATCTTCACCTAAATCAAGTATATCAAAAGCAGTTATTCAAATCAAAAAAGTTTATCAACCACTAACCATAAACATGTAAACATATAAAGAAGTTGAAACTTTAAAAAAAAAATTCTTAAGAAAAATACAAAGAAATTTTTGTTTTTTAATTTTAAATCAGTAGTTAAGACTAAAATATTAAGAAAAAAACAGAATGTGTATAATAGGAAAATATATGTTTTTTTTAACTTTTTTTAATTTTCTTCATTTTATAAATGTTTATAATTTTTTCATACGACAATATTTCATACCACGACCGCTTAGCGTGTGTCATGCGAAATGTATAATGGTGAAGGGGTGCTATATATAAGAGCATGATTAAAGAGTACTATCATGCCTAATCACTCATTAAACATAGCTTAATAATTATGGTAATGATGAAATGATAATTGATGGATGGGTTTTGAAATGAAATTTATATGTGTTAACTTGTGAAAGTTATAGATGATATATTATGTGCATAAGTGGTTAAAATAAAATAACAATGAGATTTCGATGTTTTGCATGTTAAAACGCAAAGATTGGAAATGTTACGGGAATGCCAAAGTGATTGGAAGTGAAAGGAAATGAAGATAATTGCAAAGGGGGTCGAAAGACGAAGAATTGAAAGCTTACGGTGCGAGAAACGAGCTTGAAGCGCAATTTATAGGTGCTATTCAACACTTATTGAGGTCTCTAAATTTTGTACACTCTCCTAGCTATTACATAAACACAGTTTTACGAGGACGATATATGGTGGACTATTAATTAAACTTTCATCATTAACGTAACACCTTGAACAATGAACCATTAATTCTAACACTTACAAATTAACCGAACACGTAGTTAAATTTGAAGGGTCAGTTACATATATCCCCTTGCTAAAACCATTTATTACATATTTACCCAACTATAAAACTAAATTACATATTTCCCATTTATAAAGCAAATATATTACATATTTATCCATTTCATTAAAAAACAAACTATGTAATTCCTATTTTACCCTTAATGAACCAACTAAAAACAATTTACAAATTTTTAATTATTAAGGGGTAATTTTGAAACATGTGGATATTTGTAATTTTAGTTTAACATTAGGGATATATGTAATTTTGATGTTTAATAAGGGGATATATGATATTATCCCTAATTTGAATGGCACATATGCAACTGAACAATAGACATCGACTCTTAGCACATGCATCGACTACAATTAGTAAACACGATATGCGAAATACATTGAAAACAGTAGCTTGGCTCTAACCATGATTTGTTTTATTGTACTCAAACTAAAACTCAAGAGCGTTCCCCTCAATTAAGAGAAATTCCAAGTTATATAATTTTACATAGAAGAAATTACATACACCTCTTTATATTAAAACTTAATTACATATATACTCACGAAAATTTATATTACATATATCACTTTTTAATACATGAAAATTACACATATCTTAATTTTGTGTCTCTCATTACTAATATGAAGAAATTACACATATTTCTTATTTTAAAAACGAATTAGATATTTATTAAATTCAAACTTTAAATTAAATATATCACCTTATAAACATAGAAAACTACATATTTTCACTTATATATATACTAAACCCAAAAAATCTCTTTTAGATTTACAAGAATATACTACTCTTGGATTCTATACAACCCAAAACTAAAACTAAATGTACTCCTTCTTTTATAAATTATAAAAGGAAATTCCTTTTTTAGATTTAAAAGAATATACTACTCTTGGATTCTAGACAACCCCAAAACTTAAACTACACGTACTCCTTTTATAAATTATAAAAAAAAAATCTTTTTTTTTGATTTACAAGAATATACTACTCTTGGATTCTAGACAATTCATTCATCCAAAATATCATGATGTTTAGATTCTCTTTTTTACTTAATCTAAACCTCATCAACGATTCATCATTGGTCCTCATGGGCGATCTTGTTTCCGAATACCATGTTGATACCAACTCCACTAAAAAATATATCAAAAAATAAATGAAAAAAAGAAGCGAAAACTAAAAATGAAAAGACAAAAAGGACCTAAAAAGGAGGTAAAAGCTAAAAAGAAAAGAAAAAAAGTATGTAAAACCAATATATTTATATGTGTGTATTAGAAATGACAAAATTTGTGCTTTTTAAGTTTTACTAAAAGAAAAAGGATAGTAATTATGTAATTTATCTATAATAAAACAAACTAGATTATATTATGGGAAATATGATATTTTTAATTTTAATGGTGAAATATATTATAATATATTACTGTTATTAGTATTATTATTAGACTTGGATATATCAATAATTAATTAAGTTTTGCATTTTACATCTTTTTTAAAAGAGAGCAAAAGTGTTTTTCCCCCTTCTATAAAATTTTCGGATGTTATTAATTCGTTATCTAAAAAAATGATAACAAAATTAAATTTATTAAGTTTTTTTTTTAAAAAATTAACATTATATTGGTATTCAAAGCCGGTCCTTGGCACTAGCAACATGTGCGATCGCTCAGGGTCCATTCTCCAAGGGGTCCAAAATTATAAAACAAAATCATGTATTTTTAGATAAAAGCCTAAAGTTAATTTTATAAACAAAATGTTTTAGTTTATGCCTACTATCTTAATTTGATTTATTATTAGTTCACTTCATATTTGAATATCTTTTGAGTAAACTCAGTTATTAATTATATAATTATCAATAGTCCATTTAAATGTAAGGTAAATAAAAAAAAATCGTATCAAATGGTCCATTTAGCTTAACTTTTGTTTAACTTTTATCACATTTAATTTATTTTAGATACATTAATATTTGAACCATCTTATATATATTTTTTTATCAGAATTAATATCATATTATTTATTTGTTATATTAAGTTTATATTTTATGGGCTTATTTTTCTCACTTGCACCGATCTCAAAATTTTAGAGGTTCTTTTTTTAGAAACGACATTGTTGGTATTCTTAAAAAAATATTGATTTAAAACTAAGTTTATAATAGCCAAATTTTATCATCAGGTGCCATTATAGACTAAATGTTCGACTCAAATTCATTTTAATCGATGTTTAGCCCATCAAATCAAATAAATGTGTACCCGCAATTTAAAGAATTTGAGAAAGCTTAATATATTTTCGGGACACCATTCTAAAAAATCCGTCTACTAAATTCATAAAAAATTAACGAAATTGAGCAAGAATAATTGTAAAGTTGGTGACTAGATCTAAATCTAAGCCAAAAGAGAATAAAAATTGCAAATATTAAATCATAAAAGTATTTAGGGACATAGATCGCTGGTATGCAACCCAAATATAGATGAAAATTTTGACATAATATACCTTTGGTCAAGTCTCTTATCTTGAGATAGAATTGGACGATTGGTCGTACAAGTAGCTCTTATCCAAATTTCTGTTGAAAAATAGAAGGAAATTGTTTAGTTCGGTAGATCCCAAATCTAAACATGTAATAATTATCAGATCCCAAAGATGCATAGTTGTGAAACGATTGATAACAACTCAAAATAAACCATTAGATCTCCCAAATAAAAGACAATCAAGCACCCACACTTGTCGATTTGATCATTTTGAAGAGTTAATTGTCGATACGATGATTGTAAAAATTGAACAAGAAAAGAAATAGGTACAAAATACACATACATTGTTGCAATGACAGAATAAAAAGGTAACGATGCATTTGGACTACATTTGAAAAGAAGTCGCACAAAAAAATAACGAAGTAAGAATACAATAAACGTTTATGGAAAAAGATTTAAGAGAACATGATTTAGGACGCTAAATAGTTGATAATCTTTTTAGTGATATAAACTTTCATGGCGGAAAAAGCTTACCAAAACGAATTACAATTATTATGAGTCAGTTTTTTTGTTTTTATTTTTTTGTTTTTCGATTGTTTTTATTATAAGTTAGTAAATATGAAAATAATTCATAAATATAGCTTATGTTATTACATATAAGTAACTTGTAAAATGTATTTATGTATATTGTATAAGTTACAATCATGTAATTTTATGAGTTACATACGAAATTCATAAGTTACATATACGTAACTTTATGATCTAAATATTTTTATTTTTTTTACTTACAATATTTATAACAGTATGATAAAAAACATAAAAATAAATTAAAAAAATGATTGTTTAGTATAAATTCTTAGTTGTTATTTGGCATTATCTTAATGGTTACTAATATGTTACTCATAACCTTTTAATTATTAACTAATATGTTACCTCTTAATGGTTCATAACCTTTTAATGTTAACAAGTGAATGATTAATATCTAACATTAAGAGATGACCTTTTAAACATTCAAACTTAAGGTTTTCTCTTAATCATTACGTTACATATATGTAACTTTATGAGTTACATACGAAATTCGTAATTTACATATACGTAACTTTCTGATCTAAATATTTTTATTTAATTTTTTTTATTTACAGCATTTCTAATCTTATGATAAAAATGATATAAATTTTTTTTAACACCCCTCTTTATATACATACATATGATTGAGAATAAATTATAACACTTGATATGCAACAATTAAATAACTCATTTCTACTAATAAAATTTTTGCACATAGACACTCTTTTAGAAAATTCAAAATAATATTTTATTCATTTGGCCTAATAAAAAAACCAGGTTTAATAAAAATACGACAAATGTCATACTTTTAAAAATCATGGTTTTTAAATCAAAAATTTACCCATTCTTTTTTATACACTTATAACTTTTTATATAATATTTTATTTTTTTATAAAAAATATACCATTAAACTCGTCGTAATTTTATCTTTAATTTCGTTATAATAATTCATAATGTTTATAATTACAATAATGTAACGATCGGTAAAATTTGTTATATTAATTTTTCTTTCTCAAAATACTAGCAATCTTTAAAAAAATCACCGCCTTCTTGAAATTAAAATCTTATTTTTTTTTATAAAAATTACTATTAAATAAGTTTGTATCAATGCAAGTTAGATATGCAATCAATGTAACAAGTTGTAACATTAATATAAATTACAACAATATAACAAGTTGTAACATAAATACAATCTACAAATTACGTAACAAGTTGTTAGTAAATCAATTTAACGATTTGTATTTAATGATGTAATTTTTATATAAAAATATCAATTGTATAAAACACTTACAAAAATTATTAAAAATGAGTTATTTTATTTAAATGGATAGTTTTCAAAATAAGAGGAGTTTTAAATAATGAAAATTTATAATATTAATGTTAAAACTCGCATAGTCGCATACATTAGTGTAATCACAAATAATTTGAAAAAATTATAATGCGTGAATTAAATATATAATTGTGATTATTTTAAAGATGTAATTTTATAAAAAATAAGAACATTTACAAAAATTATGAAGGTTTACAAAACAAGAGGGTAAGCTTATATTATGTAACTAGATATAATTAAACCAATAAAATTATTTATATTTAATGTTACACCTCGTTACAGTAATGTAATCATTAACATTTGAAAATAAAATTGATAAAAACTTTACTTGAATTAAAGTTAAAAATAAGATAAGTTTGATGACGAAATTTTTATTAAAAACATTGTATATAAGAAATAAAAGATTATGTTGTTATAAGAAAATATATAATTATAAACTAGAAAAGTTATATACATGTGTTACACATTTGGTTTTAGTGTCACGCAATATAAAAATGTTATTCTGTAACATATATGTAACAAGTACTTACAATTTTCTTATTTTTTATTATTTTATTATAATAACAAATATTGTGTAGATAATTATATATATATATATATTTAAAAGGAAAGTAAATAATATTTTTTTAAAAGGAAAGTAAATAGTATTTTTTTAATTGAAAGGAAAGTAAATAGTATTCTTTTATATATATTTAAAAGTAAAGTAAATAGTATTTTTTTATTTGAAACACAAAAGTTTAAATAGTCAACTTTAAGTTTTTTTTTTTTTAATTTGATTAAAAATGATTTAGTATTGTAAGAGAAGAAAAACAAACTTTTTTTAGGCTACAAAGTTGCAATTGTAAGTTTTTATTATATGGAAAAAATTTGAGTATTCTAATTTTAGACACAAACTTCTGGCTTTTTTATTTTGACCACAAAGCTTAAGTGTTAACATTTTGGACTTAAAATTTATTAAAAGTTTTTCTATTCCCATTTTTGTTAAAAAAGTTTGAGTATTTTATTTTTGAACAAAAAAAATTCTTTGTGACCTTTTTCTAATATTTTAAATTTATATTTAATATTAATTAACATTATATATCTCTCGCTGTATTTGCGTTTGTATTCGGATTTTTCGACACTCACTTTTATAAATATGCATGTTTTTGGGTTATCCAGCAAATTGATGATCATTTTTGTAGTTAGTAAGACTTTTATGATGCTCACTTTTATGACATTGTACACTTTATGGTTTTACGACAAAGTTACAACTATTGTGACATTTTTTTTTATATTTTTGTGTTAAAGATCAGGCTGACGAAAATGATTTGAGATCAAAGTTGTGTTATGTCACTTGTCTTTTCATGGGTGTGTTTTGTTTACCTTCATTTTGAATATTTTATTGTGTAAATGTTTTTTTGACCTGGGGTTATAGGTGGTTTTGTAATGTCTAAGGTTTTACATAAGAATAACAATTATAAAGATATGTTTTAATGTCCTTATTTTGATATCTGATAGACTGATACAGTGAAGAATTCGAAAGGCATCATGCATCTTGTAACATCCAGGATCTCTTTGGTATGTGATAATAACATGAATGAAATAATCAAATGGATGAGAGAATAAAATGAACGAGGGAATTGAATGAATTATTACA
Organism: Mikania micrantha; assembly: GCA_009363875.1. Taxonomy (NCBI): domain Eukaryota; kingdom Viridiplantae; phylum Streptophyta; class Magnoliopsida; order Asterales; family Asteraceae; genus Mikania; species Mikania micrantha. The sequence goes on along the minus strand of CM018692.1, from coordinate 19,691,017 downwards.
ATTTAATTGTCATGTGTTGGTTACTATGTTAGAATGAATAAATCATTACATCATGGTAGACAGAAAAATACAATGAATAAAATATATTTTATGAGCATGTCAGTTAATTGTTTGTTCACGATAAGGATCTGGTCATTGTTCAGTTTGAAGTCAAGACATGGTTCGGACACGGGTTAGATTCTGATTCAAACATAGGTTGGGTCATGGTTTGAGTCATGGGTAAGGCCATGATTTATGACATAGCTCAAATCATGTGTTATAGTTTGGGTCATGAGTTGGGTGATTGGTTACAACATGTTTTATGTCATGGATTAAGTCGTGATTCAGGTTATGTTCGTTAAGTCATGGGTCGGGTAATGAGTTAGGTTGGGGAAATGGTCTGATCATGTAATTTCTTAAAAGAATGAAAAAAAAAAAAAACTTTTTTCACAAGGAATGAAAATCATTAGACTTAAAACAATCACAATGATTATGTAGTATATGTAGTTACAAATCTTTTTTCTCATTACAATGTAATAAATAATTTTATTCTCTCTTTTCACGTATACTAAACATTACCCTAATTAGTAAATTACAAAATGGAAGCGATTTAAGCACATTTACTTTTTCAAACGGTACGCCGGTACAGTGCCAAAACAGACTGACCCCATTACATCACATTGATTTCGTTGGAAGTAAATATCCTTTAATGAGAAAGTGATTTTGTACAATTATAATTTATAAAGATATTTCTGTATTTTGAATCAATATTTATGGAATAGAAAGGGATTGGTAACCATATATTGATACAAAATTAAAAGATCAAACATCATATTAATCCAGTAAACTTATACAATTCAATAACCATACGTTTGCAATAACATAAAAATGTAATATTTAACATTTCGCTATAACCATACAATTCCAAACCATGATTTAAGTTGTAGGACCTTAAGATCAAAATATATGCAGGTTGTGATAAAAGCCAACGTAGTGTTGTAATTGAACATGTTAAATTATTGTATACGATACCAATTATTGTCAAAACAGTTTGTGTGAGATGGGACGTATGCCTTATAAGCATATATGAGACATATAGTGTCGGTGGATGTTAAATTAATATAAATGGTGTGTAAATAAAGAGTTCCTATTTAAATTTGTAATGTTTTTGAAATACAATAATTTAAAACAGTACTTTGAAAATGAACATTTAAGTGAAGTGTACAACCAAAAGATACAGTTTGAATATTGTTGACCATCGGGCAAAAACTAGAATCGTTTGTAAGAGAATCTAATTATATTTTCAGAGCATCGAATCTTGGTACATAAGGATATGAATTATGTGAATTTTATACTAACATTAGATGCTTAGTTGTGTTATAAATGTTCAACTCCCGTTAAAAAAAAAAGTAAAGTTAAAAACTGATCTAATTAATCAAAATACTTTTACAAGTGTCATTAAAAATTAAAATAATGAGAAATATTTAAAAATGTGAATGTTATGCAACATCAGTGAAGCATAGATATATGATATATGTTTCAAATTTAACACATATAATTTAAAAGTACAACAGCATTTTATTCTATAAACTTTAGAGTGACTTACGAGTTAAAAAAATGCCAATTTTAGGTTAAGTGATATAACTAGTTTATTAAACAGATAAACTTGAATACGCTAGATAACTTGTTTAAGTTAATTAAAATTTGATTATATTTCTATTTAATACTTATATGCTATTTTTCACAAAACTCATTTTTCACTTTTAAAATTATTTATTTCGAACAATTTTATTCATTATTCTTAACAATACGTTCTCAATTTCTCACTCTAATTCGTTCCATCTGATTTCTCTAATCTCTAGCATATATAAACCTAAATTTGTGTTACTATTTTATTGTAATTGGATATTAATCAAATTAATTATAATATAATTAAACAAATCAAAAGGTGTGAGATGCACGTTTATTTGAAATTATTATGATTTAATGTATTCAGTGTGACATTCATTCTTAGGGACGAAGCCTCTAAGAAATTGAGGTGTCATGAAGACAATGCTCCCGTGGCAGGGTCTAAGAAGGCAACACTCCCTTGCCCTTAGCGATTAAAAACGGTTCTCCGATCCCAGATTTTTTAATATTGTTTTCACGTTGATCAAATGATACATGGATTTCATCTGTTCTCTTGAAATCAAATTTCAATATTCATACTTGTCATTGTGATTTGAGTTTTATACAATTAAAAGTTTAAATTGAACAACTAAATTGTTTCATTTAAATAGCGTTATCATGACTCTAAACTATCTGAGTTTGCAATCTATTCGACTTTTTAACAATCTGTTATTGGAACATTGAGAGAGAAGAAATAAGAGCATTTAAATAGACACCCTTTACATATATAAAAAAAAGGCTGTAGTTATTAATTATTTAATTGTTAGTAGGTTACTTGATATAATCCTCATTTACAAATAAATATTAAATAAGTCAATCTAAAAACACAAGATGAGTTTTAAGATAGGTTTTAAGTGTGTTGGAGTTATATGTTTATAAAAACATTATTGTTATTTCAACTGTGAACTCAAAATCTTTAACAAAACACCATTCTTAGACCATAAAATTTAACTTTGTTATATAAACAAAGTAATACTCATGAATTAATCCTATGTTAAGTAAGTTACTAAGTGGGTCTACGACTTATCAGTGATACAAATTGTCATAAAAAAAAAAGTTACTAAGACTGAACGCATTGCGCACGTCCAAGGCCTACGTGGCTGGCCATTTTTCAGACGGATGCAACAGAGGGGAGGAGGAGCCGGCATTTTGGATGGATTTGCACGTGGAGACAGCGTAGAAAAAGAAAAAAAGAGGTGGGCCGCCTCTTTAAAATCATGTGGTGATGTGTTTAAAAAAAATAGAAATGAAATGGTGATATGAAAGAGATAATGCATGTGAGAAAGATGTGTTGGAGTTAAAAAGATGGGAGAGAATGCATGTAAAAAGAAAGAATAAAATGCTGATGTAGCAGCAATAACTAGGACGCATGTAGTAAATGCAGTCTTAGAATTGCGGGTAGTGTAAGTGGGGTAAATTCATTCCCCTTTTACACTTTGGAGAAATAGTCCACCATAACATTTACTTCATGGGTAAAAAGTAAAAGTCCTACTAAATTACAAGAAAACATTAAAATAATAGAATTAAATTTTTATGAAAAATAATTTTAGCCATTTGCATTATACGAATTAGATCGTTTCAGAACTGGAAACTCGTCCTTTTTTGTCTCTATTACGCTCCCGCTGAAATATTCTTTATCCTCAGTTACCACCATCTTTTTACCTCTGTTTTTCCTCCCCAACACGATGTCGTTTTCACCTGATCCTTCCCCTGTTCCCTCCTCCGCTCGATCATCCACCTCCTCTCCACGTGGCAGCATCTTAACCTTATACTTTGAAGAAAGAGAAAAACCCAAACCCGGGTTCTGTTTACCGTACGAACCCGGTCCACAATCCCGAAAAGACATCGTGCCGCACGAGATAAGCTGAATCAGTACCGATGATGCTCGGATTTTACTTCCGGCGGTTGGATTAACGTCAACGTTCTCGGCGTCTGTTTCCGGTCGTTGGATTAGCTTACCATCGGATTTCATCAACGACTCTAGAGTTTCGGTGCTTGAATCCGACGGCGGTGGTGAAATCTCGTTTCTGCTCAACTCGGAGATCTCGTTGTCGTGATCTTCTTCTTCGTGATCGTTAACTATTGCTCGCCCGCAGCCGATATTTGATTCGGTTTGAGTTGAGGCGTCGGCGGCGATTCTACAGGCGGAGGACTCGCCGGAATATACTTTGTACTCGTGTAGCTCAATTGCACTCCATGGTTGATTCCTCCGGCTCCTGTCGACTGGTGAATCAAACTCGTCAACGGATTTTAGTGTCTCGGAAGAAGATGATTTCTTCGAGGTCGATGACGGAGCTTCATCGAACTTCGAAACGCCGTCGAAGAGTTCCGATCCTTTCAGAATGTACTCGTGGCCGTGCGCCGGATAGATGAAATCATTCTCCGATAAATCGTGCCATACGAATCCATTTTTATAACTCCTACGCCACAGAAATCAAATCAAATCATATCAAATTTTCAGTTCCTGAATGCAATTGCATTTTATAACAATAATTTTGAAATAGTAATAATAATAATTCTCGTCGCTCATCAATCTGATCATTTGAGATAATGGAACGTACCGTTTAGACGACCAGGAGTACAATGCTGCCATTCCTTTTCCACGAAGAGAATTCAATCGATCGATTACATCTAAAAGTTTCAACATAATTACATTATAATCAGTCACAAATCAGTTAGCAAGTAGATCATCGTTATATACCTCGCAAATACAATCCGTCCGGTGTCGATAGCGGAACCTCAACGAAATGCGGATGTTCGAGCTGGCCGTTCCGGCAGAGGTAGTAAACAACAGGCACTCTCCGGCGTTTGTTTGGCTCGATCCAGACCTTGGTGCGTTCAGGACTGCGTTGATCCTTCCATTTCCTAGGCATGTGGTGAAGATCCGTTTTTGCGGGTTTTGAAACGATCTCCATTGAAAGTGTAGATGAATGGAGGGAATGTGAAGAGATGATTTATTCAAAATGTGATGCCGGAGACAAGGCGGTAGAGGACAAATTGAGGAGTTGAAAGCGGTTGTCGTTTATCGAAATTCATAGGCCATATGGTTATGGTTATGGTGGTGTTTATGTATGTAGGTGTAGGTGGAAGTGTTCAATTGTTTCACATGTGAATAGAATTTACGTTTCAACTTTTTCTACAGTTTTAATCTTTGATTTCTTATCGTTGGATCATTGGTTTATCCCTCGGTCTTTTCAATTAAAAGGTACTTTTCACTCCGCGGAAAAAGGGAATTTACTTTTTTTTTCTTCTTTATTTATATGTTATTATTTAGTTATTATTATTTTTAATTGGTAAGAGATATTTTTTTAGATATTGTAGGTATAATTTTCGAATTATCTACTATATTTTGTTAAAATATAAGTAGTATTAATGCATTTCCAAAACTCGGACCATACTTGGAATTATTATCATTAAAAAATGTATCAATTACTTATTTTAGCTCTGGTTTTATGCAACTGAAAAGTTGAAATTGTTTTAAAGTTTTTAACTATAAATCTTTGGTAGAAAGTTTTTTTTTCTTTCAAAATAAAGGAAACGTTATTTTTTATATATTCTTTTCTTAAAACGGCGGTTGACGGAACGGGAAGGCCGTTGACTCAGAGTGCAGTAACTAAGTATCGAAGTCTCAGCATTACACTCATGCTATAATTGCAGCGGTGTATTTATCAGTGGCGTTAGATAGGCTCCCCCATGCTGCGATTGCAGCGGAGGCTCCACCCAACTCTCCTGACGGGCCAAGTTGGTTGGAGTCGAAGACTTGTCAACCAACTGTTCTACGGAAAAACCGAACATGAAGCTTTAACCTTGTCATGTAAAACCTTTTTTGGCTCCGACACAAAACGGGTAATAACCCGATAACCCAGGCCGCGCGTCATTACCATGTTTCACAAAATTTTGACAACAATGTGAATTGAACCTAAAAACTTTTAAAAGGTTTGTGTCTCTTACCCCTGAACCAAATATTGGGGAAGTTACTTTTTATATATATAAAAAATATTCTTCCATTAGCTTCGTGCATTAATTACAAGTTCGGAATTGTGAACTCATTTGGATAGCCTAAAACCCTTAAAAGTGTATTTTTGTGTCGAAACTAAAACCTTTAAGTTAAAGATTATTTTCATGCATCTAAGGGGTGTGTCACTCGTTGCATTGTTAGTGTTGATCGATCTTAGATAAAAATAATAATAATAATAAAAAGGAAAGAAAAATATATATATTTGAGGTGAGTAAGAGCAATTGATCATATATAAGACCTACATCATTATGTGCTTACATGCTTATGGTAAAGTATACCTAATGGTCCTAACTTGAAATTTACTCATCACATTTAATTGCTTCTTACTCCTACTCTCCTACATATATGCAAATGTTACACACAAGTGTATCAAGCTTACTTAAGATTTATAGTTTTTTTAACGGCTCCCTTTTATAGCACAAATGGATACTCAGACCCAACACCTCACACGTTGCAATGACAGTACGCTACCAACCTCCATGTATCCAACACCTAGCTGTTGGCGAGTGCTGAATCGAGCAAACCTACCTGCAACTCAGAATGAAACTCACTATGTGGTAAACCACATACTGACCGTTTTGGTCAGGGTTTGAACCACTAAACTCACAAATCTTAACTCTTATAATAATCATCTAGTTGAGTTGGAAACACTTTGGCGTTTAAGATTAATGGTTAACCACCAAACTTCATAAAAGGTGATTTAAATATTCATTTAATAAGCTTGATGGTTTTTATTAAGATTAAAGAAAAAAATGTAAAAAAAAATCTATATTAATTAGTGGAAAGATAGGGGGTTTTCTTAGTGTAAGTTTCATCCTAAATGGTGTGACGGTTCCTCGTTTCGGCACTCGCGAACGCCTGGCTTTAAATGTTTTCGGGGGTTGGTAGCGGTCTGTAATCGCAGCGTGTAGGTTGTTGCTTCCGAAGACTCGTTTAGCTGTTCAAAAAAAATAATTAAGTTTAAAATAAAAAATAGAAAAAAAATTCTTTTGTAATTGTCAACGTCTTGGTTGTCAAAGTCAATCCCTTAAAATATTTACTCACATACTGTCCCAGCAGACTGCAGCCTTCACCTTTTGCAATTTGCAAGACACAAGTTCTTATAAAATAATAAAATATTTGAGTTTAGTCCCCCAAGACTTGTGGGATCAAATTTATGAATTTTCACTACCAATTTTTTCTAGACATGGGGTATGTCTCATGGTTCACTCACTCCACATATGCGTCACGTAGGCGTCCACCATAATCACCCATTTCATCACTTGTGGTGGAAATACCCCTTGCCCACTGAAAATGCCCCTTTCCCACTCACGCCTAACAAAGTCTTTTTTTTTTTTTTTGATTGGATGCAACCCATGAATGCTCATTCCCCAACCCTCTCATGCCCGTTGTTCCACTCATGCCAGCCCACTAACGCCCACCCACGCCCCACCCACACCCAATCCCTTGACACACCCCATAGTTTTACAGTAACTATTTATAAATCCTTATTTAGAAGTGTCGGTGAAAGTGACGGCTAGCCCTACTTTGTTTACAAATTAAATTATATATTTTCTACAGAAAAGCCATATGCATTTGTGGTCCAGACAAGTTGGTAACTCACTTTAGGTTTTTCATAGGGTCGGGGGATCAAATCCTGTCCGAGGTTTTTTTTCTTTTTCTATTTATATTAGCAGCGGCCTACACTTGCCTACAACGGTCTGAAAGTTGGGTGCCAGTACCACTGCCACATCAGTAGAGGATGAGAACAAGTGTATGTAATGCGTGGCTAAGAAAAGAGAGTGTGGTGGAGATGAGTTTGGTGGTGCTCGGTTCCGGCAACGGTGTGTGAGGGACAGAGAGAAAGTATGGGTTGTTCAAAGTTGTTACGGTGGGAGGATTTTGAGATGGTACGGCAGTCACGATGATGGCAGTGGTGGGGTGGCTGGTGGTGGCACGGTGTTTGTGACGGTCGACAGGTGAGAGAGAGAGAGAGATAGAACTACAAAGGTGAAGCACACAAGTGGTGGTGTGGGGTTGGTGGTTACGGCGGTGCTGGTGGCGACTATGGTGTGGCGGTGGTCTATGATAAGAAATAGAGGGTGGAATTGTGGAAGAAAGGGGTGAACATAAATTTTTTGTTTTTACCCCTCAAATTGTCCAAGCTTTAGTTTTCGTATCTCAAATAAAATTTAATTAATTACCGAATGGGCTTTGTCCTGGCGGTACTCTTTGGCTTTCCAAATAGAAGGTCATGGATTCAAATCCCTTCCAAAACGAAATAAGGGTCTTTGAGATGTCAGGGGGTTTTCTGGTGCGCTTTCCTCCTGGGGCGGTGGTGGGGTCTCAACGAAGATCATGGTAACCAGACCTTGGTAACGTGGCCTGAAAATATGTGGTTCACACGTTGAGATCAAATGCCGTTCAAAAAAAAACCTTTAATTATTTTAATTGTTATCTTTCGATAAGTAAATAATTTTTAAAAGAATAAAATTCTATATTTTTAATTACATACGTCAGACATAATCATCTTTTTGTTTAAAAATATAATTATCTTAAATAATCTAAAGCTTAGAAATTATACGTGTAATTGAAATTTGTCTAAACTAATGCTTCAAATATATAAATAGAAGTATTAAATGGGTCGGGTTGTCATGATAACGGGTCAACACGACATGAACCGAAAAAATATTCAAAACCGAATAGCTATAACTTTATAAATTTTTTCATGTGTCTAAGACGTAGCATGGGTGATGAATTTCAAAAACATATCACGTCACGCGATTTCACTTTTGATTTTTCTTAAACTTTTGTGCATAAATTTTTTTGTAATTCATACATCACAACATACAAGGCATAATTATATTTTCTATTTACGTTTTAATCTTCATAATCGGTACGTATCACCCCGCCGCAACGCGCGGGTGACTTGTCTAGTTTACTTTTAAAAACCACTTTATCCTTCTAAAAATAAAACTTTACGAGAAAACATATATTCATCAATGTAAGCATGTTAGACCATGACATTCTCTCACTTAAAATAAATTATCAAAGAATTTTGCAGGATATTTCTAAATGATTAACGATTCATTTTCTAAAAAGAAAAAAAAATTCACTTATATACGCGTAAATGTATAATTATATGGAAACACTAAAATGCTTTAGTCATGTTCGTGTAATTTTCACCATCAAACTTTACGTTGGCTCCTTAGTTTATAGACGCCAAACAAGCTCTATAGCCAAATTTAACATCCGCATAAATTTTCCAAATCATGTTTAAGGGTTTATATGCTAATTAAATTCGTTTTGTAAATATTTGATAAAAGTAATGTAGCCTAAATAGATAGCTTGTCAAATATCTGTCAAATTGTTATTCAAACATTTGTCAAATATGAATATTGTTTTGTCATTTGTATGCTTATGGTAAAACTTGTCATTGCACATCTACCTTTGGTGCATATAATGGTAAAAATGGCCAAAACATGAGTGTGGTTTCACCAAAGGTTTTTCTAACATGGATTTCCTCCTATATTGACCATTTAAACAGTGGTACTTTGATGCATGCTTCAATTCTGGTGAGATCTTCTGATTTCAATGAGATGCATTGACTTTTATTTGTGGCTTCGGCTTGCGAGGTGATACCCCAGGTAAGGATTTTTCATGCCCTCGAATCTTCTTCTGATTTCATATTAGATCTTCTGTTGAGGTTACTTAGCCCTTATGTTTAGTTTTTGGGTTTAAATGGCGAGACATTCTCTTATCTACCTCTTAGTATTTCGATGAGGTTGCCTAACCATTGGGTTTCATGTTTGGGAGTGACCTGACCTTTGTGTTTTATTTCTTTGATTAATTTATGAGTCTATATGAAGCTATAGTTGGCGATGATTCTGTTAATTTTACAAAATGGATTTATGTTGTTTTGTTTGTTTAATGTTTATGAGATTTATTTTGTTAATTTTCCATAATGGCAATTCGTGCAGAGATGTCATAAAATCCATCTTGGCAATGTTTTTGCCACCATGATAGGTGTCACATTACCTGTTTGATTCTTGCGTCTGAGCCTATATAACACGTTAAAGTGATATTTGATTTATCGAATAATCTTTCTAGTTCATTTGGAGACCACAGATCTTGTGTTTGGCTCCATCATACGATATTTGTAGTTAACAATGTATTAATAGTGTCTCAGTGTTGTCATTTTATTATAATTTGATTAACTTGTTGATTAAAGTAATTATAAATTTATAATAGAATTACAAGTCAGGAAATGTGGAGTTCGTGTTAGTTTTAGTCTATTTATATAATATAACCTTAATCGGAAGTGTCGGTGGCCAAAAAACCGCCGACCACTTCTATGTTATAAGAATTTCGTTCCTTCATCATTCAACAATGCTATTTGGACGAGTTGGTTTAAACGTTCGGCTGCTAATTGAGTGGTCACAGGTTCAAAACCTGTTGCTGCATATTTATTTTTTGGTTTTCACACTTGCGATGCATAGCAGAAGAAAACGTCTGAAATTCATCGAATTCGCTTCGTCAACCGCTAATCGACATCATTAAACACTATGCCCATCTTCTCCGGCAACGAAATTCGATCACACCAAAACCATCTTCGTCAGCGTTCCTCCAGCAGAAACATAATCACTCATTTGCACAGTTTATTCTAACTTTCTAAAGATAGAAGGACCGTTACCGCCGTAAACATCAGCAATACAAGCGTTGCCGGCGTTACAGTAACGGAAGGGAAAGAATCAAATTGTTCGATTGGAGATCCATGGGTTTTGTCTGATATGTATGTACGACATGCCGGTGGATGGCGAGGAGAAGAAGCGGGAATACGGTGGTGCGGGGGAGGCAGTTGCTGATTACGGTAACAAGTGATGCTCCAGTGAATGAGGCGGCTTCAGATTCGTAAAGAGTAACGGACAATCTATCAAAAATTTGGATATTGCAGCATGGAAAATTATATTAGGGTTTCAGTTATTTTTCTTCAAGGAGGAAAGTTGTGTATATTATATTCTATATATTGTATGCATAAGTAAAATCAAAGTTAGTGTTTCTCTTTATAATTTCTTTGTTATTTAACAAATAATTCAACATTTGTGCATCAATGTGCTGTAGTGACTTGCTTACTCTGAAGCAGTGGGCATGATTTCACCTATCTTTCTCTTTTTTTTTGTTTTAACATTCATATTTTTACTTGCTCACCTTTTTGAAAAGTTTATACAATATCGTTTTGATCCTTCTTAGGTTTCTAAAGTTTCGGATTTATCCATTTATTTCTTAGTCTTCATCCTATGCTTTTGGGGTTAACACTATCATCTCTTTGACTTTTTTAAGTCCTAAAGTTTTCATTTTACCCCTTTTATACTTTACCAGAAAAATAATAATTTCTTACATGCTTAGTTTTACTTAATAGTCTGTATAAATTTGTGTTAATCTACGTTTTGGCATAAAATTTTCCCAAAAATGAGTTTGGTCAAACAAAATATGTTTTTCTACTTATTTTGTATACGTTTTATGTTGGCCTACGTTGCGACGTAAAATTTTTAAAGAGATATGTGGAGTCAAGTACATTACGTTTACATTCAACATTATAAATTTGAAGTACTATATGTTTTGTCGCCGCCGCAACGCGCGGCGGGAAACTTTGCTAGTTATGATTTAATCGGTAACCTCATTGGTTCTTAGAAATAAAGCTGCTAAGCAATAGGAGTTCAGGGACAATTTTCCTAATACATAAAAATTTTCCTACGAACATTAGAATTGTGATTATATATATGCATGCACACCAACGAAAAGATTTTTTCTTTTCTTTAAACTATACTATTCAGAAAACCATACGATTTTGAGATTTTGTATGTGATACTAAAATCTAAAATATGACCCACCGCTTTGGGTTAAACTCAAGCCCAAATATAGGCCCACAAAAATGGTCCAATACTCCAGCATTTTGAAATAACGTAGCCATAACCAATGTTAGCTGGTCGTCTTCTTTGTAATGTACTAATGTTTCAACACTAAGAAAAATCTTTGGTTTTTTTTTTTTTTTTTTTTTTTTTTTTTTTTTTTTTTTTAACAGAAACGAACGAGGAACGTCTTGATGCTTCTTTTTGCTCGCAATTTTAGGTAACGTATCTGGTTTGTTAGGTTGGATAGAATTCATTAGCTTGTGATGCATGTGGATTAACAAAGAATACAATGGGTGTTTATAGACATACGGAGATAAAAGTATTGTTATATATTAATTAATATTACCTAAACGTGAACCCGCTCAAGTGTTTTAGAATTTTTTTTATACGTATAATTTTTAATATTGAAAGTTAAACGATATATTAAGTTTTTGAACTATAATACTTGAGTAAATAATTTGTGTGATAATGACAACATGTTGAACCACCCGAGTTCATAATGTTGTAGTCGATTATTAATGTCTTCTAGGCTAATAGTACTCTCTTTACTTATTTTATGAGAGCTATTGAGTCCAAGTTTCTTTAGAAGCAAAGAGCAGAGGGTTTTTTAGTGTGAGTTTTTTCCTTGATGAGATCAAATTACTTGTGTATCAAGTGATACTTGATTTAGTTGTTAAAAAAAAAGGGTAATGCCTATATGCATGTAATCCTTAAAACGCACTTTCATTTTGTTTTATCCTTTCATGCATGTTGCTTTTAGATATAATAATTAAATGGATTATTTAAAAGGAACAAATATATGTAAGCTTGTCTAATATGATTGATGGATTTTTTTTTTATTTTTAATAAAATAATTATAAAAAATAATAATAAATTCAACAAATTTACTTTTATATAGAATATTTATATGAATTTTCTCGCGTCTCTATCATATTAAATGCATCACTTCTCAATTACATTATTTATTAGGGGTGCTGAATGGGTCAGGTTGACAGGTTGTGGTTCAACCCAACTCGAACCCGGCTCGAATTTTTATGGGTTGACCCGAACTTAACCTGTTTGATCTGAAGTATATATTTACTTTTCATATATTACTCTAAAATCATAAGTCATAATTAAAATATATTATATAATCAAAAAAACAGTAACCTAAACACATCATATTGTGTAAAATACATCCGTTTCCAAAATAAGAAAAAAATCATTTTTCAATTAAAATATGTTATTTTTCAATGTTGTTCGTAATACATTCATCTTCAACATTTTTATCATATTAAGAAATAACATCTTAAATGATATCATTCATTTTTTATTGGTAATCCTATAATTAGAATATAAATATATATTAAAATTCAACATTGAATACCATGATAACATAATATATTTTTTTATAAATAAACGGGTCGACCCACCAACCTAATAGGTTGACCCGAGCCTAACCCATTTATATAATCAGGCTGGCGGGTTTGACCTGAAATGAACTCGAATCTGTTTAACCAAAATCCTAACCCAAAAAATTCGTGTTAGATTCGTGTCGTGCTCTCGAATCGTGTTCTCAAGTCGTGTCAGAAATTCACATCCTAATTTATATCCTTTTCATATTAAAAAAATAGTTACTTCATATATTAAAAGATATTTTTTCATCAAAGAACACATTTTTAAAACCAAGTTGTTATAAAATATGAAATTTTTATAAGAATAATAAACTCTTTTGAAACTATGAAATATTTTGTGCTTTTAAAAAAGTAGGTTTTATAGTTTTTTTAATAAATATATATTAAATAAATAATTAAGCAAGATATTTATAAATACTGATATTTTTTTAAAGAACAATTTTTTTAAAATGAGATGTTTTAAAAACAAACTATTCAAAAAATTGATATTATTATTTTATTACTAAACATCACTTATTTATACTTAATTTTACAACATTATATCTTAACTTAACGTTTTATATGTTTATTATTAACTATTTAATCTTTTGTTTAATCTACATGTATAATACACATTATATTAACATAGTTATTATTATATATAGGTTAGGTTCAACTAAATAGTATTCTTATCATAAAATCATTAAATCATTTGATCAAATTTAAGATAGAAAAATTAAAATTTTAGAGAGAATTTTTTAAAGGGTAATTTAGTTATTACCACTTAACCCACCATATTTTCCAAACGTTCATAATTATTTTTTAAAGGATAATTTAGTTACATACGATATAATTATTTTTATAAAATATATATTATAAAATGAGTATTTATTTATCTTTAAAATGAGTATAATATTGTTATAAAAATGGATTTTTTTAGTTTATTTTGTCTAATTATCATTATTGTGTATTTATTAAATGTTTGTGTATAATTATCTTTATGTGTTTTTTTCAGGTAATTGTGTTTTTTAAAGGTTATTGTGATATTCATACTCGTCATTGTGTAATATTTGCTTGATATTATTTATTATTAAACATCATTGTGTATTAAATGCATTGAAAGAGAATAACAAATTTATTATGGTTTTCACTATTTTAATTATGCTATTTTGGCCACCAATTCAAGTTTTAATATGGGATTTGATAGGTAATTACGACTTACGAGCAACTTGATGAAAAGCGCGTGATGCTTTAAATTCTTTTGTTTTTAGTTACGTTTCGATTATCATTTTTTTTCCTAATGGATCTAAAACTCGAAATTATATCAAATACACTTTAGTCGTTTAGATCGATTTTTCTTTTGTTTTTGGTTTTATAATAATGATGATAATAATAATAATAATAATAATAATAATAATAATAATAATAATAATAATAATAATTATTATTATTATTATTATTATTATTATTAATACTACTATTTTAAAATATATTGTTTCGGCACACTTTTGAACATATACCTTTGCAAAATGCTTATTAATTTTAATTTATGATTATGTAGAAGTTTTGTTTAAAACCGAAAACTTCACGACGTAAATTTTATTTAAAATTTTTAAAACTGAATTAGGTCATGCTCGTTTATTTTCAAGTATATCATTGAAATGTTTGCGTTTAGGTAAAAAAAAATAGAGCCGTACCTTCTACGGATTTTAGTTCAAAACCAAGTCTCTTTTTTCAACTTTTAAAACACGATTTTTAATTGAAATTTTCAAAAATATAATGTCACAAAATGTTTTTTTCAATCTTTATTTCAGTTTTCTAAAACCGAATCTCTTCAGGTACCTAACAACATAAAAAAAATGAATTCTTTTTCGTGGAACGCCGCTTGTTATATATAATTTTTTTAAACGATTAATTTTGGGTCATTGACAGACTATTGTAGTATTATGGTGTCACATGCAGTATTACTTGTTCATTCTGAAGGAAACTCAATAGTTTGAGAAAATCCCCTTGTATGATTCGAACCCTGGACCATTTCGTTCATTAGCATTACCACGCTACCAAAATACCGTTAGACTGTAATGACCCTGTTATGTATAATTTATTTATGTTTTTATATTAAAGTAGAGTAAAAATACAAAAGAAAAAAGTGCATGAAGCACGGTGCGACCTACCAAAGAGATATTTCATATTTAGCAAATGACAAAACTCATGTGCCGTAGTTCACGCTCATTTCGCCAAGTGTGCTCTTGACGTTACATTTTCCATTTCGTACGTGAAGACACCCGAATCCAGTTATCTTCCATCAAGTATACGCGTATTATAATTTCTAAAAGTATATATAACCTATAATTACACAATTATTCATGGAAAAATTAGAAAGTAATGCCTAAGAAAATAAAAGTAAAGGCGAAGATAAACCAAAATGTCCTGATATCGAATAAGAATGTTAATCTAAGTTTTTTTTTATGACAGTGGAAACTCAGTAACGTTATAAACCCCTAGGTCCCTTAATACCCGACTAGTCAAGAGCAAAAAGTAAAACAAGACCGCAATCAACTAGGTCGGTGGTTTTTAAAGAAAATCGATTCAAGTGGAAATTGATTTGAGACATTTATATTATTTCTCTTTTACTTTAACCATTACACTACTTCTTTGAAGGTTATCAAGTTAGTTTTAAGGTTACTTAGAAATTATTTCTTTTAAAAAGAACACAAATTCAAAATGCTGCAATTTTGAAATATGAAAACCCTTCCGAGTCAAATCAGAACTCGGTTTTAATTCAAGATGATTTATTTAAATAACCAGCATTATGTGGGAAAAAAATACTTTTTTTTTTATTTTATATATGTGTGTATAATGAAAAAAAATTATATGTGTTTTTAGAAAATATATCAATTAATCATATCTATAAAATCTTAATTGTTGTATTGCAATTTTATCTAAAAACTATATCAATAAACCAACAGAGTAGATTACATAAAATGTATTTTTACATTTATTTTGTAGGAGATGGGTTCACATTTTTATTATAACTCAAAAATAAAATATAAATAATAACTAGACTCTCGTTATTCGTAAGAAATAATCTAGTACAATACCGGTTACAAGACTAAAATAATAGAATATAAATTACTAATTTATATAACAAACTTGTTTTGATCCATGTCTTCGATGGGTACTCCAAATAGCGAGTCTTCAATCAAGCATCTTGGCGAGCCGGTAACAAATACTTCAATACGCTTATGTCTTCCACCTATTCTTCATTGGCATAGAATAAACATGTTGATGATTATGGTTGAGGCACGTATTCAATACGCTTCCCTTAAAACAGATTTCGCGCATCTTCTCAAGACGAACGCGTCAGTCTCCCAGGGTACAACAACCGAAACAGTTTGTGTACTGCCGGGATTAACCTAGCACCTGAAAAATATGTCTTGAACAAGAACTTGAAGAGTTGAGAAAGTTGGAAAATCTTCAAAGTTTGTGTGAGATTTTATATAGTATTCTTTTCAACACCTTAACAAGACAACATATGTCTTCTATTTATACAACAAGTTGGTGATTCAAGAGTCTTGTCATAAAACATATAATCAATATATGTAATTTGAAGAGTCTTGACATAATACACATAATCAATACATGTAATTTGAAAAGTCTTGATTTAATTTAATAAAATGAAGAGTTTTGATTTTAATTCAAATTAAATTTGATAATTAATCAAATTTATCAAATTTCCAACATATTTAACATTGTATATTTCATCCTTTGTGTTTAAAACCGTTATTAAGTTAAGATCATAGATCATTTATGTTAACATTTTTTTTTGCAGATTTAAAAATGTACTCTGTAATAAAATAAAATGTTAAAAGATAAAAATGTATTATGTGACAAACTTTTAAAAGCTAAAATCGTAAAGTATATAATCTTTAACAAAATGCTAACATTAAAGATTTTTAATGACGCTTTAAGATATAAAGGATGAAGCATAAAACATTAAATAAATATAAAAGGTGTTTTATGTAATCTACTCTAAGAAGGATGTTTATTTTTATATAAAAGATAAAAATCATATAATTTGAATTCAAATAATTAAGTTGATTAGGTTTTAAATTTGATTTAACACTTGATTTTGAATCGATTTGAAAAAAGAATCTATTTCAAATATTCGAAACCTGAATTATTATTCAGCTAATTTTGAGTTTTATTGAATCGCTTTTAAATATGAAATATGACGCATGTTATATGGTTAGCGTAAGGTGTATGAAAATTGATGGCAAGGGTTTTACAAGTAATAGTCGGGTGTAAAAGAATCAAATATACATATAAATATAAGATTATATTTTGTAAAAAGTTGTTCTTAAAAAGAAAACTTTTAAACTTTATATAATCCTCTATTTGGAATTTTGAAATTAACTATGTGATTAATATTAATGCTGAATAAAAAATCAATTTTAATGTGTTTAACGTACAACACATGTTTATTTTATAGATTTTTAAATAAAACACCCATATTTAGTTTTAAAATTTTCTCTTTAAGAATGAGTGATACAATTACCATACGCATTTCCTTAAAAGTACATGTTAATAAAATATAATGATTATATATTTTTTCTCCTTTACATTTAGTTTTATCATTTAAGATTTAAATCTTAATTTTAAAAAAACGTTTAGGATTTAGCTTAGATTTAAGTTTAGGTTTTAATTATAACTTTAGATATAGGGTTTGAAGGTTAGTAAATAAATACATTTTAAGAAAAAATAATTTGTATTACTATATACATGAAACGAATTGAAACACACAGATTGATATATATATATATATATATAGGGTAAGGAGTGAATAATAACCCACCTTAATTGCGGTAACCCATTAACCCTGGCAAAAAACGCTCAAATCGCAAAAAAAAAATTTTCATGGTTTTTTTTATGCAAAAATAGGGGGGGCTCCTTTTTTAACCGTTCGCTAATTCACAAGCGTTAAAAAGTTAAACGAAATGTAAGTTTGCGTTACACTGCGAACATTTATTTAAGTGTCGCAGTGTAACGCAAACTTACATTTCGTTTAACTTTTTAACGCTTGTGAATTAGCGAACGGTTAAAAAAGGAGCCCCCCCTATTTTTGCATAAAAAAACCATAAAAAAAAATTTTGCGATTTGAACGTTTTTTGCAAGGGTTAATGGGTTACCGCAATTAATGAGGGTTATTATATGATCCCTTTCCTATATATATATATATATATATATATATATAGGGGAAGGATCAAATGTTAACCCTTCCTTATAGCGTTAACCGCTTAACCCTAGCGTTTTTTGCCCGAATCTTAGTTTTTTTTTTCATGGTTTTTATTATGCATAAATAGGGAAGGTTTCTTTTTTGTGTTTTTGCTAATTCATCACCGTTTGGAAGTTATAGTAAGTGTAAGTTACTTACACTTACTTACAATCCCTATCTGATGTAAGTAAATGTAAGTAAGTGTAAGTAACTTACACTTACTATAACTTCCAAACGGCTATGAATTAGCAAAAACACAAAAAAGAAACCCCCCATATTTATGCATAATAAAAACCATGAAAAAAAAACTAAGATTCGGGCAAAAAACGTTAGGGTTAAGCGGTTAACGCTATAAGGAAGGGTTAACAATGGAACCTTCCCCTATATATATGTGTGTGTGTGTCACACCCCCAAATTCTCACGTACGGTGTCAGACCGCTGGGTGTGACGTGGCCAGGATCAAAGCTCTCAGTCATATAGAACGACTATATATGAGTTTGAAAACACATAGTTTTGATATTCAAATTCAAGTTACATTGACATAAGCAGCGGAAATAGTAAATCGTTTTAGCAATGGAAAGTAAATAAGTTATGCAGTGGAAATGTAATCGTCTAAACACTACATTGCTTAAATACAAAATCATGAAATTTTCAAAATATAAGTTAGAATGCATGCAAGACTCCTCAAAAGTCCTACTCCAAGTGCATCATAGCATAATGCGTTAAGTTACCTGAGAATACATGTGAAAACGTGTCAACATAAAGTTGGTGAGTTCACAGGTTTAATTAGTTTAAAAGCAGTAAGCAGATATATACTGGATACGTTAAGCTGTTTGTTGGATCTACGATCCGAGAGTGCGTCAGTTCATCTTACTGAAACTCGACTGTTTCCTTTGCCTCCCCGGGTCATCGCGGAACCCAGTATCAACATCGATATTACACTCGTTATGACGTCCAGTCAACATTGTTGCTGAATGGGGCTAGTCAAACCCAGTATTAGTACATAATAACGACTCGTATGTTACATAATTAACGGTAAGGGTAATGAGGACTTGTGGCGATAATAGTTACACTCGAAAATAGTTTTTACATCATACTTGTCATACATCTAAAACAGTTGCATAGTATTCTCACCCCAAAAGTTTAACAAAACAGTTAAAGATGAAAAGTGGGGCTGTAAACTCACCTGAGTTTAGCTGTGCGTTCTTCTAGTGAACGGTTTTGTGCGCATTTAGCGGGTACCTATATCACATAGGTGTTATGAGTTCGTGTTCTTGTTCGTATGGGTCTCACCGGACCGTATTCGTGTCCAAAAACTTCAAGTTGTTGTGTGGGTCATGATGACCGTGTTTGGTGATTTGTGTTTAGTTTAAGTGACCATTTAACGTGCTCTTAGTTTCGTGTGATATGTGTAAGTGTGTAAATTACGTTCGTGCGATAACTTACTATTTATAGTAAATTTCCATTTTAGAAAAGCTTCTATTTATAGCAGTTTCACATAAAATTATCTTTTTATTATTTTAGCAGCTTGTTAATCCTATATGATCATGTTAAACGTTGTCAAATAAGCATACTTTTCATGTTAAAGTTTCTAAATATAGTAAGTTCCTATATTTAGCATGTTTCATTACTTAAAATCATACAATAGTTATCATCAATTCCTAACAAGTCACATTATGTCATTTATCACATTTCTCGTTTAAAAGTTTCTATTTATAGAAAGTTACAACAAGTATGCATTTTTCATCAACCTATTAAATCAACCTTGTATAATATCAATATTTTGGTTCCAAATAATCATTTAAACATGCTTGCTATGACTAGAACATCATCATTCATGGATTTGTCATAACAAAGTTACTATTTATATTAACTCTTGTGTAAACTTCAGTTTTAATGATTCTAATAAATCAATAACATCTAATATTGTCATATTAACTCCAGGTAACCATTTAAGCATGAAAATCATATCAAGTTCATCATTCTTCAAACACTTGTAACTCAAAAGTTACCATTTTTAGTAACAATTGTGTAAATCACATTTCATATCATTTTCAACTAATCATTATCCCAACATTCATCATTTAAATCATAAATTAACATTCCAAACCTATGCATGTTTCTATTTCATCGTACAACAACATTTTGAAACATAAAAGTTACTAAAATAGTAATAAACCTAAATACTCATTTCTTGACAAAAATAATCATGATGGAACTTGTAAAACATCCTAAATATCTTTTATAATCATGTTTCATCATCAAACATCATCTAAAACACATTAGATCGTGCATGCATGTTACTAGAGAGCTTCATTTCATGGTAATATTTACAAATAACCATCAAAAATTAACAATATCATCATTGATCGTCTTCATATCATCAAATCAATCACAACAACAATAAATCACAGATCTAGATAGACCAAAATTCGTGCATGTGAATTGTGAGTGATTGCATGTGGGTGTTTCTCATTGCATGTGGGTTTATAGGTGTCAAAAGTGCAAAATAACCAAGTGGTTACCTCCTCAAGCTCCAAGAAATACTAAGATGATAAATCAGCTCTTAAAGCTCATGGAACTCCCCTCCTAGCAATGTTAATGAGGTTGGTGGTCTTCTCCTTACTTCTTTCAAGCTTCAAGTGCTTGGTTCCTTCAAACTTGAGCTCTCAAAGGTTCATCAATGGCTTCCTCAAGTGTTTTTGAGTGTTTCAGAGAGTTAGCAGGTGTTTAGGGTGGCTTAGGACGAGCTTAAGGCGTGTAAGATTAGAGAAAATGATTATAGTAGGCTAGGAATGATGTTTGAGGTTTAAGAAGATCTTTGCGATTCTGGTCTACCAGGCGCATAGCCTAGCATGCGCGCGTGAGGCCAGGAGTAGTGCCTGGATTAAAATAATCCAGAAATCAAATTTTCTATCCGCGCGCATAGCCCCCTGTGAGAGTGGCATCCCGGGCGTAGTGCCTGGTCCTTGGCGTACCGCCTAGACCCAAACACTGGCTCTAGGCGTACCGCCTAGTAGTCTGTTTGAGCCCAATTGTCCCAATTATGCTGTGTAAGCTCGTTTTTCGCGTATTTCTCGTTTACGATCATCGTTTTGAGACTTTAGGACATTGTTTAAATTATTTTACGTTCCCATAGAGCTTAATTATTGTCAAATTCATTTTTTGTTCGATTATTTCACCAATGTTCGTTAGACAAGACATGTGAGTGTGTTTTCTGATAATTCCTCGAACTATCACTTTGTTGTGTGTTTGGACTGTTGTGCCACGTAAGTAATAATAATATAAATTATTATTAAAATAAAGTAAATGCTGACGTGGAAAATACGAGGTGTCACAATATATATATATATATATATATATATATATATATATATAGGATTATGATCAAATTATAACCCTTCCTTACAACAATAATCCATTAACTCTAAACATCCAATCTGAAGGTGACACATGATATTATTCAAAAAATCTGATGAGGGGTAGATTAATAATTTGATTTATGTACCAACTTACCCCCTCTTTTTTTATACATTCATAACTTTTTTATATTATAATTTTTTTATGAAAATTACACCATTTTACTCGTCTTATTTTTCTTTTTAATTCCGTTATAGTCTTGACTAGGTTTTTTTATTTTTTTCGGATGTTCGTATTTACACCAATGTAACAAGTATAATTGTTGTGTAATAAATAGGGGTTACGTTTAAGAGCGTAAACGAGCCAAACCGATCCCGAGCTCGTTAATTACGTTATAGATACAAGATTGTAAAAACATTTTAATATTTTAGTACTTTAAAAAAATTAAATCTAAAAGATTGTAAATACATTTTAATACTTTAAAAAAAATATTACAACATTTTGTTGATAAATCCAAAATTCGTTATATCTACAAGATTGTAAAATAAGACGAGTAAAATGGCGTAATTTTCATAAAAAAAATATTATAGTATAAAAAAGTTATGGATGTATAAAAAAAGATGGGGTAAACTTTTATAATATAGCAAATTACATTAATACCCTTATTTCCTTTTTTTTCAACTCAAATATATTATTTTATTATAATTTAATATAACCATTAGATTAGAATATTAAAATTTGATCTTTAAATATGGTGGGGTTATTGGGTTATTGCCTTTCACCGTCGTGCCTTTGGAAGGGTGCTTGGGTCGGGTTTTCCCCAGGAATTGATAGCTGGTGGGCTAGGGGCTCCGTTTGTCTGGACTAGTGGCCAGCTTGGGCATCTTTTAGCCATCGGGGGCCGCGTACGGAGTAACCGACAATAAATTAGTTGGCCGTTCAAAAAAAAGAATTGAACACTTCCCTATATATATATAGGGGAGGGATATTTTACAAAGGGATAAAAGCTTAAAAAGTGTGGGAAGCCATAAAATGTTGACATGTGGATAAGAAGCCAAAAGGTAAACATGTCAAAACAAAAAATGAACCTACACATGCAAGTTTCTATCGTTTTTTTAAACGTTCATAAATTTTTTATACGTTAATATTTTCTAAAAAAAATTACACCATAAAATCAAGTGTTTTTTTATCTTTCTAATGAGTATAATATTAATATATTTTTTCAATAAAATTAAAATAGTGTCTTAAGTTTTATGGCGTTTTTTTCCAAATATTATTCAAACTAGACTTTTATGGTGTTTTTTTAAGACGCATCTGTACGTTTTATGATATTCACGTTTTATGGTGTTTTTCGAGATATATTATGGTGTTAATATTTAATGGTGTTTATGGTGTTCAGGTATTAATGAAACTAAAATAGGGCATTTTATGGTAATTTTAAAAAACTAAAAACACCATAAACACTTAAAGTGTGTATATTGAGTTTTTTAACTTCGTTTTATGGTGTTTTTTCGAGATATTTTATTGTGTTTATAGTGTTCACGTTGTATGGTGTTTTTTCAAGTTATTTTATTGTGTTTATGGTGTTAACATTTTATGGTGTTTATGTTGTTCGAATATTTTTGAAGCTAACCTGGGCAGTTTATGGAGTTTGTGAACACTAAAAACACCATAAACACTTGAGTTTGTAAATGGTGTTTCCGAACTAAGCAACTTCATATATGGACACTAAAAACACTATAATATTTTACCCTTTTTGTTTATTTAGAGAAAAAACACCATAAAAATATCCAGTTTTATGAACTTTCGAAAAAACAATATGAAATGCTTAGTTTCATGAACATCCGGAAAACATATAAAAAGTCACCATAAACGATTGTTATCATTTTTGTTTATTCGGTGAAAAACACCATAAAATGTTCAGTTTCATGTATTTATGAAAAAACACCATAAAACGCAAGATTCATATACACCAATTTAGGTCGTTTTTTTACATAACAATATTATACTCGTTGAAAAGATAAAAAAATGCTGGAATTTATGGTGTAATTTTTTTAAAAAAATAATAACGTACAAAAAAGTTATAAACGTTTAAAAAAAGTAGAGGAAAATTGTTAAAAAGTCAACAATGGCTACAATACCCATTATACCCCTCCAACCACTTAAATTCTCTCTTAATTATCTCCAATGAGGTGGCACCCTTACAACCATTCATCTTAAAAATCAATGGCTCAAATTTCTTTATACACTTTTTATAGATTTTATCCTTTTTAGCCTAACCCTGTATTATATATATATATATATAGGGAAAGGTTCAAATGGTAACCCACTCCAAGTGTGTAAACCTATTAACTCATTTTGATTGGTTGTTAAAAAAAAGCTTTTTGAAATGTGTGGTCCATATTCAATCTGAAAAAGTCAAAAAAATATGTGGATGAGATTTGTTTAAGGGCATTTTAGACATTTGGTGAGGTTGTACTTGATTCCTTTTTTAAAAAAAGTTTACCCCCCAATTTTTTAAACACTCATAACTTTTATATACATTATTATTATTTTATAAAAATTTCACCATTAAATTTGTCACTTTTTTATCTTTAATTCAAGTATAATTTTTTCAAATTTTTTTAAAATTTTCGTAATTTTCACTGATGTAGCGACATTTTACACTAATGCAACGATGTTTTACACTGATGTAACGAAATGCATTTTTTTACACTGATTTGATGGGTGTACTTGATTTCTTTTTTAAAAAAAGTTTACCCCACAATTTTTTAAACACTCATAACTTTTATATGCATTAATATTTTTTTATAAAAATTTCACCATTAAATTTGTCACTTTTTTATCTTTAATTCAAGTATAATTTTTTCAATTTTTTTTAAAATTTTCGTAATTTGCACTGATGTAGCGACATTTTACACTGATGCAACAATGTTTTACACTGATGTAACGAAATGCATTTTTTTACACTGATTTGATGGGTGTACTTGATTTCTTTTTTAAAAAAAGTTTACCCCACAATTTTTTAAACACTCATAACTTTTATATGCATTATTATTTTTGTATAAAAATTTCACCATTAAATTTGTCACTTTTTTATCTTTAATTCAAGTATAATTTTTTAAAATTTTTTTAAAATTTTCGTAATTTGCACTGATGCAGCGACATTTTACACTGATGCAACGATGTTTTACACTGATGTAACGAAATGCATTTTTTACACTGATTTTGAAACATTTTAAAACGAAAAAATGAGATAAAATTAAGAACGCTCGAAAAAACATGTTAAACGAAAAAATGAGAGAAAATTATGAACGCTCGAAAACATTTTAAAGATGTTAAACATGTTAAACGAGATTTTGAAACATTTTAAACGAAAAAATGAGATAAAATTACGAACGCTCGAAAAAACATGTTAAACGAAAAAATGAGAGAAAATTACGAACGCTCGAAAACATTTTAAAGATGAAAAGATTTTGAAAAAACGAGAGAAAATTATTATATTTATTGTTCGTTATGTTGGTGTAATTACAAACGTTCGAAAAAAATTCAAAAAAAAATTGGCATGACTATTATGGAATTAACGAGAAAAATATAACGATTTTAATGATGTAATTTTTATAAAAAAATAACATAGTATAAAAAAGTTATAAGTGTATAAAAATCAAGGGGGAAACTTTGATTTAAAAAAAGGAAAATAGATATTATATTTATGATGTGGGTGAAATCTGATTGGCTTAAATGTGTTAATAAAATGTCCATAATGCCCTCATAAAATCAAAAAGGAATCTATGATGTGTATGAATCTGATTGGCTCAAATGGGTTAATAGGTTACCACAAAAATGGTGGGTTCTTATTTGAACCAAATCCTATATATATATATATCAATTTTAAATTACCCCAAATAATAATCTTTTTTTTTTTTTGTATTTAAACAAATAACGTTCTATTTAAAATACAATGTTTCTAGCAATTACGCTACTCTAGTATTCTTTAGCATAAATGATAAATTGCTAAATATTCGCATAAAGTGAAAGTTTGTTAGGGTCTAACTTTTAAAGATAACCTAGGATGTAGAGCACTCATGTTATACGATGTTTTTCATATTTTATTTATTAAATAAAATTAAGTAATTAAATAATCAATATAATTATAATAATGTGAACTAACATGATTAAGGGGTGCTAATACAATGCATCAGGTACCTGACTTTCTAAACAAATCTAGCACTTTTGTCTTTTTAAAAGGGCTGAATTTATTATATGTATAATTTTGTTTTCTAATGGAAAACACATAACAATATATGAAAATTTAATATTATCTTGATAATAAGAACTAACACCACGTACCAACTTTATGAGATCAAATTTAGCCATTCAACATAAAACTATATATCGTGTGCAATGAATAAAACTCTATTCACAATAGAGGAAAACATGTAGTTAGTTAGGCCATATCCTACCAAAGGAGATTTGTCCTAACGGTACCCCTTTGGCTTTGCAAATGAAAGGTTACGGATTCAAATCTCTCTCAAGACGAAATAGAGGTCCTTGGGAGGTCAGGGGATATTCCGGTGCGTTTCCTTCTGAGGTGGTGGTGGGGTCTCATCGGAGGCCATGGTAACTAGACCTTGGTGACATAGTTGGAAAATCAGTGGTTCACACGTCGAGATCCAATGCCGTTCAAAAAAAAAAAGTTAGGTCATATCCTAAAGCTATGTATAAACAAAGGAGTTTGGCGTGAGCTTAACAAGTGTCACGTATGTGTTACACAAAAGACTTAATGAGAGCTTGATATATATTGAGCTTGATGGTGGGCTTAATATGGGTGTTTTATATTCGTTTGGAAAAAAAAACAATTGGTCAAGTCGTTCTTCTCCTATGACGATAGTCACAAAACATTGGTCACGCCTCAGTCAATAGGGGTGTGTCTGGTCAATAAGCATGAGATTGGCAATACCAAGGACAATCACGCCCCACTTAAGGACGTGTGTTGTGGTCAATGGGCGTGAGGACGGCACGACCAAGGACAATCACGCCCCAGTTAATGAGACTTTTACAACACTCTCCCTTTGAGCTAGTCGTCTTCCATGAAGTTAGCCTCTACATCTCCCTCTTTGAGAGTTGAGACGTAGAATTTTTCTAAAATGTCCTCTAAATTAACACAGGAACACGACTGATCATACGCCCTAACATGTTACTTTGATAAGATATTTATATTTAATTATATTTCATGTTTTGACATTTATATTGTATGTAACCATTTTATCCAATAAACATGTTTTGTCGTTTTGACACAAATATCTAGCAAGGGGCGGCATGTAAAGTTGTAAACTGCCCGAGAAAACCGAGATAAACCATATATATTGGTTTGACTAATTTGTCATATCTAGCCAATCTATGTAAGTTATTTTTATATTCACGCTCAAATTAAACCTAAATGATTGGGAATATCTTAAATTGGTAATTGAAAATGGTAATTAATGAATTTGCTAGTCAACTACGCCGAATCGTCTCGAGCTACTCCCTTGGTAAATAAACTTGTAAGACCTGGCTTTATGGTAACTAGAAAAAAAATAAAGTGCCAATGTGGGGCTAGCCCACTTGGTAGAGACATTGCCTCTTAGAAATGAGGTCTTGGGTTCAAATCCAAGCAAGGGGGAAAATTAGGTGTAATTTAGGAGTAGGAGTAGAATAGTATTGCCGTTCAAAAAAAAAAGAAAAAAAATAAAGTAATGTCATATAGTTGTCACACTAACAACAAAATACTAATAAAGACGTATAATAATGTTTTATATGTACGTGAGGTTTAATTTAAAAAGAGAAAATGAATTATAATTAATAATTTGACGGTTGATAAGGAAAAAGAATATCTCTTGTCGTTTTACCTGTGATAAGTGATCACGGTATCATACTCAACTAATTGGCTATAATGTCCCAAAAAAGTTTGAGTATGATGTTGTTTGAGTGTTACAAAGGTTGATATGAGATTCTTAACATTTTACTACACATGGTCTAAGCTATACAAAGCTATTATTAGTAAAATTACTCACTCCTAGCTACATTACCACCATTAGGTGTGCTCGGTTCGGTTTGGTTCGATTTTTTTCTAAAACCGAAACCGACATAGTCGGTTTTAAGTTATTAGGAACCATTTGGTTTTCCGGTTTTCAGTTTTCTTTTGTCGGTTTAGGTTCGGCTTTCGGTTTTTTCGGTATTTTCGGTTTTTTTTGTTTTTTATTTTTTTTGTTCTCTCACACACACAATATTGAAAGTGCAATTTTTTTTTTGTTTTTTTAGTTCTCTCACACACACAATATTGAAAATGCAAAGATGTTTAACAATAGCTAATTCATAAATTAATTGATCGAACACCAACTAATCAAAATAAAACTATATAATTGTCATCATATTCTTACATTTAAAAAAATCAAAAGTAAATAACTAAATATGCAATAAATCCGGTCTTCATCTTTTAAAATGATAGTAATCATCTAATCCAAATCTTTATCATATTTAACCATAGAATATTTGTGTGTTTTATCCCGTTAAATATGTATCTACTACGGAATTTTGCTACGGAAAAATTTTGTCGCAACTTTGCTACGGATTAGCTACGAATTAGCTACAGTCATATTTCGTTACGATTTTGCTACGGATATTCCGTAGCAAACAAAAAGCGTAGCAAAATTCGTAGCAAAATTGATAAAATAATTAATTAAAAAATAACTTAATATTATCCGTAGTAAAATCTTTAGCAAAATAGAAAAATTAGGTATGCAAAAAATAATTTGAGAAAATCTGTGCAAAATTAAGAAAATAAATATAAAAAAAAAACTCAATAATATCTGTGGCAAAATCTATAGCAAATTTGCTACGGAATAATTTTGTCGTAGCTTTTCTACCAATTAGCTATGAATTAGCTACGGTCACAATTCATTGCGATTTAGCTATGGATATCGGTAGCAAAATCCGTAACAAAATAAAAAAAAAATTAATTTAGAAAATTACTAAAATAGTATTGCAAAATTCGTAGCAAAATTGTTAGAATTAAGTTTGTTAAGATGAACATTTAGTAACTGGAAGGGTGAATATTGGTAGTTAAGAATCCTGTGTAGAAAAACGATTCATAATCTCTGACGAGGGACCCGTCTAGTTTTCCGGGGATTTTTAATAAGACTATTTTACCTATAAGCCAAAACACGTTACATTTTGCAAATAATATTAATTCCAATAAGCCAAAAAGTGTCCAGCTTGTGGTTTAAGTGCCTTAACTATTTCATTACAAAAGAGAATCTTCTGTCAATGCAACCCTTAACTATTATAACGAAACTCTCTTGTGATTTCGTTAGAATAGTTAGGGTTAGGGGCCAAAAAAGTTAGTTGTTTAAATCATAGAGGTTGCATTGATAAAATATTATATTTTGAATTGAAATAGTTAAAACATTTAAACTATAGGGGGCAAAACCATAATTTACTCAAATAAATAAAATTACTTTATTAAAAACAATATCAAAATCTGCAATGAAATCAAAAAAATAAGTATTTTAAATAAATAAATAAATAGATATAAGTTAATAAAATCATTAGCATACATATAGCAATATTCAAAAGTAACATCTAAGAATAACTAAATTTTAAAGACAAACATGTTGAACCATATAAAAGCATTGCCAAACAAAGTTAATTTTAATTACTTGTTGACATAATTCTTCAAATATAATAAATTTATACTAAAAATAATCAAGTGACCAATCATGTTCAATTGAAACTATTATTGTAACATCCGGCCCCGTCTATCACTGTGACACCCCGTAATTTCCAGGTCAGCTTTGATTTTATTTAAATGTTTATTTAAATACATTATGTACACGTGGCACTAGAATTAGATTTATTTAGTGTGACACGTGGCACGACAGTACGAACACTGGCATACGACAAGATAATTCGTGGAATTATCGACAAACAACACACACGTGTCAAAACAAACGAACGTTGGTGAACGTCTAACACATTGTGTAGCACAACACTCGAAACTTCACGAAACACTGTCACAAGTCAATTATGGCTAATAATTGACCAATAGAGTCCAAACGACGCTCGAATGATGTTTTACAGCCGAGAAACGGGCAAGAATGGGCCAGAACAACAAAACAAGCTTATTGGGCTTGAAATTCAGGCCAGGCGGTACGCCTGACCCGAGACGCCCACGATAGGCGATACGCGCGGATGGGAAATTGAGCGCCCATCCGTTCCATCCCGCGCGTAACGACACATAGTGCACACCCACGTCAGGCGTTACGCCTGACAGCCTAACACGCTAAAATCTTTATAAAACCAAGAAAAATCATTTCAAGCCACCCTATTTTATCTTCTCGAGCTCTAGACCACTCAAAGTCGTCTTCCCCACCAGAAAACTCCATTGTTACCCTGTTGAAGCCATCATCAAGCTTGTGGAAGCTTAGAGTGGAGATTGGAAGCTTGAAGACCTAAGTTGGAAGCTTGAAACTACCATCACCCTCTCCTTCCTGTCGAAATCAGTAATCTCAGGAGGTCCAGGAGCTGATTATTCATCAATCTAGTGTTCAAGGATCTCTAGAAGGTAGTTCTATGCTTAAAACTTACTCCCTTCACTCCTACACACACATGCAATGCACAAAACCCACATGCAAGCACCTATAGTGCACATGCACGAATTTTGTTTCTGGGTTTGTTGATAAACCTACTGTATTTGATGATCTAAGGTGTTTAGATGATGATCTATGATGATGGGGATGGGTCTTGTTGCTTAAAATGATGATTTGTGATGATATTGATGCATGCATGTATGATCTAAAACATTTTAGATAATTTTAGTTACATTAGGATGATTCTTGATGATGTTTAAGAGTTTGTGCAAGATTAGATCATGATCTTGATGGTTAAAATGTGTTTAATTGGCACACTTGCTATTTTTAGAAACTTTGGGGTTACAAACTAGTGTTATGGATGATATGGTGAACATGCATGTATAAAGGATTGTTGTTAGGATAATAACATGATGATTTGATTTGTTAGAAAGAGATTTTGATGATGTTTGTAGCCATACTTGTCATTATTACTATTTTTAGAAACTTTTCTAGTTGAAATGTTAATAGATGATGAAACCGGTTATGTTGACATGATTAAATGTTGATAGATGATATATTAGGATGATTTGTGACATAAACATTGGATTAGAAATGCTTAGATGGTTGTTTTTATGCAAAAACCACAAAGTTACTATTTTTAGTAACTTTATTGTTACAAAAACCGACTTAGGAATATGTTGAATGACTTGAGCATGCTAAATGATTTATTATGTTATAATATGATGTTTAGATGCTAAGTTAGATGGTTTCCGATGTCACGTATGCTAAAAATGGAAACTTTCCATTTTAGGAAACTTTTGTGCACTAACATGTTATAAACGGCATATATGAACTTGTATGATAATGTGCTATGTGTTAACATGACCCCGTAGGACTATTGAACATGCTAGAACTCTAAAACCGTTATGCTTTGTGAACTTTCTAAAAATGGAAACTTACTATAAATAGTAAGTTGTCCATAAACGCGACCTACGCGTTGTGCACACGACAAACACCTACACGATTGCTACACGATTCACAAACCGTCACACGGTTCACCAACGGGTCGTTGACTTGACACGGTCAACTTCGGTCAAACATGGTCAAACACGGACAATATGGACCAACACGAGCAAACACGGTCATTGTGGACCAACACGGGCAAACATGAACAACCAAGGGTTGTTGAGCACAAACACGAGCACGAACACTAGCACGGTCACTTACACCAACTCACGTACGGTATACGATATAGGTTGCCGGTGACCGACACGCATTTCGACGCAGGAGCTTACGCTTACTTATCGCTTTATTCACTAAGGTGAGTTTACGGCCCCTCTTTACTCTTTTTCAAATGCTTTTAAATAGGGGGAGAATACTAGTTGCATCGAGTCAAACATTATTACTGTACAAACACTATTGTGTATGCTGGTTTATTGGACAAACATTAAGTGTTGAACTCGTTACAAGCCCTCACAAAGTCTTACCGTTAATGTACGAACAACGTGGTAGGTTTGGATGGATCCATTAGGGAATGACTAACCCCACGGGGCACCATGTTGACTGAGTGTCATAACCCGTGCAAATTCTGACCTAACTTGCTATGTATACGAGGCATAGCGGAGGCAAGAGCAAACAAGTCTAGTTCGGTAGTGACGCACTGACACTTTGGGCCTAGGGCTCGGTACTAACATTGATAAACAGCATG
The DNA here is from genome assembly GCA_009363875.1 of Mikania micrantha. NCBI lineage: Eukaryota > Viridiplantae > Streptophyta > Magnoliopsida > Asterales > Asteraceae > Mikania > Mikania micrantha. The sequence goes on along the minus strand of CM018692.1, from coordinate 19,659,136 downwards.
ACACACTTTTATTACTATATGTATATCAAAACCTGTGAACTCACCAACCATCGTGTTGACACTTGTTTTCAAACTTGTATTCTCAGGTAACTAGCAGGCTATGGATGCCAGGAATGCACGTAGGGGATCGAGCATAGGATCTGCATGCATTTATCTATGTTTTCATACAAACACTGTTTATTATGAATATGTATCTTTATCAAACATCGTAGTGTTTAACAACTTTTGATTTCCGCTGCATATGTCAAACATTTGAATATTCCGCTGCTATATGATGAAATACTTTTTCCGTTGCAAACTACTTTAATTGTGTATGTGTCAAATTTGGATTTGTAAACGCATATAGAGGTGTTCTATATGACCTTGAGCTGTGATTCTGGACACGTCACTTCCACGTGGACATTTGCCACAAGTGGAAATTTGGGGGTGTGACAGACTGGTATCAGAGCCTTGGTTATAGGGAACTAGGTTTGCATGTAGTAAACTTAGACTATAGCCATTGCTCAACTGTAGACACTACACGTAGAACTTGCACAATGATGACGTTATTACTTATCGAACTGTTGCTTACTAACTTAAAAACATGCAGGATGGCTGACGATAACACTAGCAGGAGCACCGACCGACACCAGATCCCTGATGACATGGCTGCCGAGAGTCGGCGACGCGTCGAGAGCATCGTAGCCCAGGTCGATGCCGAGATGGATCGGAGGGCTAGGGACTCAGCACGGGCTAGGTACTGGGGATGGCTACCCGCCATCATACAGAGCTGGATCATAGAGGAGAGAGTACCACCTTACCGATATCCCGGCGACACCACTCCAGGCCACCGTTTACCACCACTCGGAGTGTCGACAGAGCAGGCGTTTGCGGCACACGTGGCTTGCACACGACAGGTGATTCAGAAGAGTAGGGAACTAACTGATGAGTTCAGGACTTTTCGTGAGAGAAACGATCGTCTAGAAAGGCGAAACGATCAGCTAGAGGAGCGCAACAACAGACTGGAAGCCCAGATGGAGGCTCTACGACTCCAAATGTCCCAACTACTGACCGAGCATGGACAGGTCGTCGATGTCATGCAGGAACACGACGTGCGTATCACCGAGAATCGGACGGACATCACCGAGACTCAGGCCATGGTGCAGGCCAGTGATGCCATGCTTAATGCATGGGCTGCACAGTTTATTGAGGAGCCACCTCAGGAGGATGGTCCTGAATTCGAGGCCGAGGACCTCGAAGAAGAGGACCTTGATGAGGATCCTAATGAGGATCCGGAGGAGGATGATGATGACGGAGACGCTGCTAGCGATATCTCACACGTCTCTATGGATTCGGATTAGAGGACTGTTGTATTTTATATTTTCTTATTTTGGCCTAGACGAGCGGGATGTGCTCGAAAAACTTATTATGTATTTCCTTTTGAAATCATTGTACATCAAGCTTATTATTAATGAGAATTATGTTTTGTCCTACTTATTACATGTTGACCATGATAACATAACATCTGACTTGACTACTAGCATGACATATGATCTGACTTCTGACATAACATCTGACTTGACTTCTCTTATGACATTGGCTAATACTCGAACCCATGCTAACTAACATTCTAACCTTCCGTATAGAACATGTCGGGGAGAGGAGCAAATGCCCTAAGACTCAAACGCAAGGCCGAAAAGGCAAGAATCAACATGATGGTTGAACGCAGATTCAACCGGATGCTCGCTGAGTACGAGGCAAACAAACAGGCCAGCTAAACGAGTGGCACTAACAACGGTACCAACACTTGCCTAACATGACTAACATAGTGTAGCTAACACGCACTAACACACGACATTGGTTTCTGAACAACAGGATCGCAAGGCAACAACAACAACAAGGGATGTTCTTTCAAATCCTTCCTGAACTGCCACCCTCACAAATTCAAGGGAACTGAGGGAGCTGTTGGTATGCTTCGTTGGGTGGAGAAGGCAGAATCTGTGTTCGCCATGTGCGAATGTTCTGAAGAAAACCGGGTCAAGTATGCAACCGGTACACTGGAGGGACCAGCTCTTACATGGTGGAACACCCATGTTCAAACCTTGGGGTTGGACGGTGCCAACTCCATGTCATGGACCGACTTCACCCGACTGCTGCATGAGGAATATTGTCCTCGTGATGAGATCCGCAAACTGGAAGCGGAATTCTGGGTACATAAGATGGTGGGATCGGAGATCGAGCAATATTGTACTCGATTTCATGAGCTGTGTAAGCTATGCCCGGCTATGGTGACGCCGGAATACAAGAAGATCGAGCAGTTCATCAGTGGACTGCCCGAGCAATTCCAAAGCATAGTGATGGCGTCTGACATCACCAACATCCAACCACTGATCAGACTGGCTCATAAACTGACCGATCAAGCTGTAGCGCAGGGCAAGCTACCAAAACGAGGCGAGCATGTGAAGCCTCAAGAGAGCCAGAAGAGGAAGTGGGAACCCAGCCACCAGCAAGCTCATCAACCCCAACAACAACAAAAATCTGCACCAGCCAGAGCTTTCACTGCCACCCAACCCGATGACAAGGGGAAGGGTGTATATCAGGGGAAATACCCATTGTGCAACCGATGTTCATACCACCACTCCGGGCAATGCGAACGATACCGTTGCTTGAAGTGCGGAAGACACGGCCATATGGCCAAGGATTGCAGAACAAGATTCCCCATCAACAACAACAATCCCAACCACAACCAGAACCAGAATAACAACAACAACCAGAACACTCTTAGAGGGTGTTATGAATGTGGCAAGCCGGGCCACATGAGGAGGGATTGTCCTCAACTGAAGAAGGCCGGAGGAGGAGCGGCCAAAGGAAGAGCTTTTGTGATTGGCTCGGGAGAAGCCAAGGATGACCCAAATATCGTAACCGGTACGTTTCTTTTAAATAATGTCTATGCTAGCATATTATTTGATACCGGTGCCGATAGGAGCTTTATATCTAGTGAGTTTAGCAAATTACTAGATATTACCCCAACACCACTAGACTACAAGTATACTGTAGAATTAGCCGACGGCAAGTTGATCGAAACGCAACACATTCTTCGAGGATGCGCTATGACCTTGGCAGGTCACGAACTTGAGATCGATTTGATGCCGGTAACACTCGGAAGCTTTGATGTGGTCGTTGGAATGGACTGGTTATCTGCTAACCAAGCCGAGATTGTATGCAACGAGAAAGTTGTACGAGTAACGTTGCAGAACGGTGAACAGATCTCGATTCAGGGGGAACGACGGGGAGTACCTCTGAACATCATGTCGTGTATGAAAGCAAACAAGTATCTCCAAAAGGGATACACCGCAATACTAGCTCTCATTGCGGAACAACCAAAGAAAGAGAGGAAGATTGAGGACATCGCCGTAGTCCGCGATTTTCCCGAAGTATTTCCCGAAGACCTACCTGGACTACCTCCGAAACGACAAGTCGAGTTTCAGATAGACCTCACACCAGGAGCAGCACCAATTGCCAAAGCTCCATACCGATTAGCACCAACGGAGATGCAGGAACTGTCTAACCAGTTGCAGGAACTGTTAGACAAGGGATTTATCAGACCAAGCTTCTCACCTTGGGGAGCACCGGTCTTGTTCGTAAAGAAGAAAGACGGATCATTCCGTATGTGTATCGACTACAGAGAGCTGAACAAGGTGACGATCAAGAATCGATATCCCTTACCGCGAATAGACGATCTGTTTGACCAGTTGCAAGGGTCAAGCTACTATTCCAAGATCGATTTAAGATCGGGTTACCATCAATTGAGGATACAGGAGAATGATATTCCTAAGACTGCCTTTAGAACCCGATACGGACACTACGAATTTTTGGTTATGCCCTTTGGACTGACCAACGCACCAGCCGTGTTCATGGATCTCATGAATAGAGTGTGCAAACCTTACCTTGATAAATTCGTAATAGTGTTCATCGACGACATTCTGATTTACTCAAAGAATCGGGAAGAACATGCTGAGCATTTGAGGCTAGTCTTAGAACTACTAAAGAAAGAGCAGTTGTACGCAAAGCTTTCAAAATGCGACTTTTGGATTCGCGAAGTCCAATTCCTTGGACATGTGGTTAATGAGCAGGGAATACACGTAGACCCAGCCAAGATTGAAGCAATTAAGAACTGGGAAGCACCCAAGACTCCGACTGAGGTGCGACAATTCCTAGGTCTGGCCGGGTACTACCGGAGATTTATCGAAGGATTCTCAAAGATTGCCCAATCGTTGACGTCCTTGACACATAAATATAAGAAATTCGATTGGGGAGACAAACAGGAGGCTGCATTTAACTTGTTAAAACAGAAACTATGCACTGCACCTATCCTATCCCTACCGGAAGGATGTGATGACTTCGTGGTGTATTGCGACGCCTCGAAACAAGGACTCGGTTGCGTGCTCATGCAACACGAGAAAGTGATAGCCTACGCTTCACGACAACTGAAGGTGCATGAGAAGAACTACACGACTCATGATCTTGAGTTGGGAGCCGTAGTGTTTGCTTTAAAGATCTGGCGACACTACTTGTATGGCACAAAATGCACTATCTTTACCGATCATAAAAGCCTACAACACATCTTCGATCAGAAGGAACTGAACATGAGACAGCGAAGATGGGTCGAACTCATCGGCGATTATGATTGCGCTATCAAGTACCATCCAGGCAAAGCAAACGTAGTGGCCGACGCACTGAGCCGAAAAGAAACGACAAAACGCGTGCGTGCCCTACAACTCACGATCCATTCTGAACTACCGAATCAAATTCGGGTAGCACAACAGGAAGCTCTGAAAACTGAAAACCTTACTCTCGAAGCCATGCGTGGCATGGATAAACAAATAAAGGCAAAAGACGACGGAGCTTACTATTTAACGGATCGAATCTGGATTCCACGCTACGGAGGATTGAGAGAAGTAGTGATGGACGAAGCTCACAAGAGCCGGTATTCCGTACATCCGGGCTCTGACAAGATGTATCACGATTTGAAGACAACCTATTGGTGGCCAAACATGAAAGCTGAGATAGCAACTTACGTAAGTAAGTGTTTAACGTGCTCAAAAGTCAAAGTTGAGTACCAGAAGCCATCAGGGTTACTTCAACAACCGGAATTACCAATGTGGAAATGGGAACAGATTTCCATGGACTTCATCACTAAACTGCCTAAGACGGCAAGTGGATACGATACCATCTGGGTTATCGTGGACCGACTAACAAAGTCCGCACACTTCCTACCTATCAAGGAGACTGATAAGCTAGACAAGCTCACACGTATCTACCTGAAGGAAGTGGTTACTCGACATGGGGTGCCAATCTCAATCATATCTGATCGCGACAGTCGATTCACGTCACATTTCTGGAAGTCTTTGCATAAGGCTTTGGGCACGAGATTGGACATGAGTACCGCTTACCACCCGCAGACGGACGGGCAAAGTGAGCGAACTATACAAACACTAGAGGACATGCTTCGGGCATGCGTTATTGACTTTGGAAATAGCTGGGAATCTCATCTACCATTAGTTGAGTTTTCATACAACAACAGCTACCACACAAGCATTCAAGCTGCACCATTCGAGGCACTCTACGGACGTAAGTGTCGATCACCCATCTGCTGGGCAGAAGTTGGGGACAGCCAACTGACTGGCCCAGAGCTTGTGCACGAGACGACTGAAAAGATCGTGCAAATACGCAAACGAATGGCAGCAGCTCGGGACAGACAGAAAAGCTATGCCGACAAGCGACGCAAACCGTTGGAGTTCCAGGTGGGGGACAGAGTATTACTCAAGGTCTCGCCCTGGAAAGGTGTCATTCGGTTTGGCAAACGAGGAAAGTTGAACCCTCGTTACATTGGACCTTTCGAGATCACCAAACGAATAGGCCCTGTAGCCTACGAACTGAACCTGCCAGTTGAGCTGAGCAGTGTACACAACGTATTCCACATCTCGAACCTCAAGAAGTGCCTATCTGATGAAACACTTGTCATTCCTCTCGAGGAAATACAAATCGACGAACAATTGAACTTCGTTGAGGAACCGGTGGAGATTATGGACCGGGAAACCAAGAAGCTCAAACTCAGCAAGATTCCAATAGTGAAAGTGCGATGGAATTCGCGACGAGGACCGGAATTCACGTGGGAACGTGAAGACCAGATGAAACAAAAGTACCCACACCTGTTCGCGGAACAGACCAACACTGACAACACAAGTTGAATTTCGGGACGAAATTCTTTCTAACATGGGGAGGATGTGACACCCCGTAATTTCCAGGTCAGCTTTGATTTTATTTAAATGTTTATTTAAATACATTATGTACACGTGGCACTAGAATTAGATTTATTTAGTGTGACACGTGGCACGACAGTACGAACACTGGCATACGACAAGATAATTCGTGGAATTATCGACAAACAACACACACGTGTCAAAACACACGAACGTTGGTGAACGTCTAACACATTGTGTAGCACAACACTCGAAACTTCACGAAACACTGTCACAAGTCAATTATGGCTAATAATTGACCAATAGAGTCCAAACGACGCTCGAATGATGTTTTACAGCCGAGAAACAGGCAAGAATGGGCCAGAACAACAAAAAAAGCTTATTGGGCTTGAAATTCAGGCCAGGCGGTACGCCTGACCCGAGACGCCCACGATAGGCGATACGCGCGGATGGGAAATTGAGCGCCCATCCGTTCCATCCCGCGCGTAACGACACATAGTGCACACCCACGTCAGGCGTTACGCCTGACAGCCTAACACGCTAAAATCTTTATAAAACCAAGAAAAATCATTTCAAGCCACCCTATTTTATCTTCTCGAGCTCTAGACCACTCAAAGTCGTCTTCCCCACCAGAAAACTCCATTGTTACCCTGTTGAAGCCATCATCAAGCTTGTGGAAGCTTAGAGTGGAGATTGGAAGCTTGAAGACCTAAGTTGGAAGCTTGAAACTACCATCACCCTCTCCTTCCTGTCGAAATCAGTAATCTCAGGAGGTCCAGGAGCTGATTATTCATCAATCTAGTGTTCAAGGATCTCTAGAAGGTAGTTCTATGCTTAAAACTTACTCCCTTCACTCCTACACACACATGCAATGCACAAAACCCACATGCAAGCACCTATAGTGCACATGCACGAATTTTGTTTCTGGGTTTGTTGATAAACCTACTGTATTTGATGATCTAAGGTGTTTAGATGATGATCTATGATGATGGGGATGGGTCTTGTTGCTTAAAATGATGATTTGTGATGATATTGATGCATGCATGTATGATCTAAAACATTTTAGATAATTTTAGTTACATTAGGATGATTCTTGATGATGTTTAAGAGTTTGTGCAAGATTAGATCATGATCTTGATGGTTAAAATGTGTTTAATTGGCACACTTGCTATTTTTAGAAACTTTGGGGTTACAAACTAGTGTTATGGATGATATGGTGAACATGCATGTATAAAGGATTGTTGTTAGGATAATAACATGATGATTTGATTTGTTAGAAAGAGATTTTGATGATGTTTGTAGCCATACTTGTCATTATTACTATTTTTAGAAACTTTTCTAGTTGAAATGTTAATAGATGATGAAACCGGTTATGTTGACATGATTAAATGTTGATAGATGATATATTAGGATGATTTGTGACATAAACATTGGATTAGAAATGCTTAGATGGTTGTTTTATGCAAAAACCACAAAGTTACTATTTTTAGTAACTTTATTGTTACAAAAACCGACTTAGGAATATGTTGAATGACTTGAGCATGCTAAATGATTTATTATGTTATAATATGATGTTTAGATGCTAAGTTAGATGGTTTCCGATGTCACGTATGCTAAAAATGGAAACTTTCCATTTTAGGAAACTTTTGTGCACTAACATGTTATAAACGGCATATATGAACTTGTATGATAATGTGCTATGTGTTAACATGACCCCGTAGGACTATTGAACATGCTAGAACTCTAAAACCGTTATGCTTTGTGAACTTTCTAAAAATGGAAACTTACTATAAATAGTAAGTTGTCCATAAACGCGACCTACGCGTTGTGCACACGACAAACACCTACACGATTGCTACACGATTCACAAACCGTCACACGGTTCACCAACGGGTCGTTGACTTGACACGGTCAACTTCGGTCAAACATGGTCAAACACGGACAATATGGACCAACACGAGCAAACACGGTCATTGTGGACCAACACGGGCAAACATGAACAACCAAGGGTTGTTGAGCACAAACACGAGCACGAACACTAGCACGGTCACTTACACCAACTCACGTACGGTATACGATATAGGTTGCCGGTGACCGACACGCATTTCGACGCAGGAGCTTACGCTTACTTATCGCTTTATTCACTAAGGTGAGTTTACGGCCCCTCTTTACTCTTTTTCAAATGCTTTTAAATAGGGGGAGAATACTAGTTGCATCGAGTCAAACATTATTACTGTACAAACACTATTGTGTATGCTGGTTTATTGGACAAACATTAAGTGTTGAACTCGTTACAAGCCCTCACAAAGTCTTACCGTTAATGTACGAACAACGTGGTAGGTTTGGATGGATCCATTAGGGAATGACTAACCCCACGGGGCACCATGTTGACTGAGTGTCATAACCCGTGCAAATTCTGACCTAACTTGCTATGTATACGAGGCATAGCGGAGGCAAGAGCAAACAAGTCTAGTTCGGTAGTGACGCACTGACACTTTGGGCCTAGGGCTCGGTACTAACATTGATAAACAGCATGACACACTTTTATTACTATATGTATATCAAAACCTGTGAACTCACCAACCATCGTGTTGACACTTGTTTTCAAACTTGTATTCTCAGGTAACTAGCAGGCTATGGATGCCAGGAATGCACGTAGGGGATCGAGCATAGGATCTGCATGCATTTATCTATGTTTTCATACAAACACTGTTTATTATGAATATGTATCTTTATCAAACATCGTAGTGTTTAACAACTTTTGATTTCCGCTGCATATGTCAAACATTTGAATATTCCGCTGCTATATGATGAAATACTTTTTCCGTTGCAAACTACTTTAATTGTGTATGTGTCAAATTTGGATTTGTAAACGCATATAGAGGTGTTCTATATGACCTTGAGCTGTGATTCTGGACACGTCACTTCCACGTGGACATTTGCCACAAGTGGAAATTTGGGGGTGTGACACTCACAGTTTTGCCTTCGGTTACCTGGGTGAAAACTTCCCAGTGAGGTCACCCATCCCTGGATTGCTCCAGCCCGAGCATGCTCAACTGTGGAGTTTTCATATGCTCCACAGCCAGCTAAGTCGAAAACGCGTTGGTGATGTAAGAGGTGGATTGTTACTTATGAGCCAGGAATCTCTCCTGTTCACGGCCGATGTGGGATTGCCTAGGATGCTACATACACCCCCCCCTTAGGGACTCATCGTCCTCGATGAGGTTTGCCCCACCATCCCATGTAGAACAGGAGTGTCTCTGATACCATTCTGTAACATCCGGCCCCGTCTATCACCAATATTGTCCGCTTTGCCCACTAGGAGCTCACGGTTTTGCCTTCGGTTGCCTGGGTGAAAACTTCCCAATGAGGTCACCCATCCCTGGATTGCTCCAGCCCGAGCACGCTTAACTGTGGAGTTTTCATGTGCTCCACAGCCAGCTAAGCCGAAAACGTGTTGGTGATGTAAGAGGTGGATTGTTACTTATGAGCCAGGAATCTCTCCTGTTCACGGCCGATGTGGGATTGCCTAGGATGTTACAATATACTTGATGCGTATGCTACCGACTTAAAGCTTAAACTATAAACTTGATGCTTATGCTATAAACTAGATGCTTAAACTAAATGCTTGATACTTAAGCTTCGAACTTTATGCTTATGCTTAAACTAAATGCTTGATGCTTATGCTTGAAACTATATGCTTGAAATTATGATTGTGTGCGAAATGCTAAGCTTGTATCTATTTATGGGTTACGTGATTGCTAAACGACTGCTAGAGCAGAGCTTGTACCTATGTAATGAGATACGTGGAAGCTAAACTATGACGATGCTAAGCTATTATCTATATAAGAGACACGTGATTGCTAAACGACTGCTAGAGCAGGGCTTGTGTCTGTTTATATGAGATATGTAAATGCTAAACTACTTGTGTATGCATGGCTTGTGTCTATGTATGAGATACGTAATGGCTAAACTTCTGCTAGAGCAGGGCTTGTATATTGTACAGGAGACACGTAATTGCTAGACTATTCGGATACTAAGCTTAACTAAATCATGAGATACGTAATGGCTAAACTTTTGCTAGAGCAGGGCTTGTATCTAGCCGTGGGCTACGTGATTGCTAAACGACTGCTAGAGCAGGGCTTGTACCCACGCATGAGATTAGTAAAAGCTAAACTATGGTGTGTGAAACAATGATGCTTGTTCAGTTGAGACTAATGCTAATTTGCATAGATGCTATAAACTATAAACTTTGAAACAATATTCTAAAGCTATGATGAGGACGGGATTGAATGGTAGGTAAAATGTTTAATTATTATTAATAACAGTGTCATATGTGAATTAGTATGTGTTGGGATGGCGTCTGGGCAGGTTGTAGGCTCGACTCAGGGGTATGCCCTATATATAAGCATACTGATTTGGATATTACATGTGATGTTAATAAGGTTAAGGTTTTACCGAAAGAGGTTTGTTAAAGCTATTTTTAAACTTATAAACTATATGAACTCACCAACCATTGTGTTGACTTGGTTTTCTTACATGCTTTCTCAGGTGATGCACATGATTAGGCTAAAGCTTTTGGATTGTATGCTAGGCTGCCCAGATAGAGGACCTAGTTGACATTTGGAAGCACATCTTTTACAGTTACAAGATAGAAAACATTTGATTCTTTTGATAGGTTTACCGGGTTAAATTAATGAACATTGATATTGTAATTTAATTTTGTAATCCTAGTTTAATGCTTTATTGTGCTTTAGTTATTCTTAACATTGATGCTATGTAAACAATCTGATCATCACGATTATCACCCACGATATTGCGTCCCGAGAACCTTACGCCCGGTGGGGAACACGATCCGTCCCGCCGGCTCGAGGTGTGACATTAAACGTGTTATGTCCTCTTTGTCCCATTTAATAGAAGATTACATATGTCAGTCTAGTGAATGTACAATTTTGTTTTGTCAAACCTAATCAATGTATATTATTATGTATAGTACTTGTGTACAAACCAAATGCACACAAACACTATTCAAACAAAAAAACTTGTTTGTATTTGTAGGGACGCATCTTTGTAGAGACTCGGGGGGGGGGGGGGGGGACCGCCCCCTCTTTTTCCGTCCGTAGTGTTAATTTTTCGGCCGAAATGCGATTTTTAGTTAAAATATGAGTTTCGCCCCCTCGGTTCAAAAAATTAACATGTATTATGGGTTACAAAAATTTTCGTCCCCCTTCTCAAGTTGACCAAGCTTCGCCATTGTGTATTTGTTTATTAAGATATTAAGGTTGCTCATAAACACAAATAAACATATATTATTTAAAAAATAAAGATCAATTTTCTTAATATCAAACATCAAACATAATCATCTTAAATAAACATAAAATTATAATTATAATTATTTTAAAAACCAAAAATTGACATAATTAATAAAAAAATAGTACTTAACATTAAAACATAAAATTAAATATTTTATCGAGTGACAACATTGAAATAAAAAAAACAACACTAAATTCATAAAAAAATTAAATACCAACAATTGAAATACTAAAATAGTAAGGAAAAAACTAACGATATGGAACGGAAGATCGTGGAGCAAATGACGTGCATGTTATTCCCTTCTTCATTGATTTATTCATTTAATATACATATCTTATCTTACTTCTTAGTATTATAATAAACAAAAATATTTTGCCACATGTCACATTTTTAGACCAATAAAGCCACATGTCACATTTTGATGATGTCACTTAATTCAATTTCATATTAAATAAATTCATAATTATCTATTCAATTAACTAATTATAATCCTAATGATATTATATACTTTTTTAATATTAAAAATAATTTTTAAATAATATAAAAATCAAAATTTTTCCATTAAAGAACATACTTGAAAAAATTATAAAATATGAAAGCTTTCTAAAAATCAATTTTTTTTAATGACAAACAAATTTTTAAATCGTTATTTTTAGAATTTTCTTTTTCTAAAAGACAAGTTTTCTCAAAAAACAATTTTTTAAAAGAATGAAATAAGTTATAGAATAGAAATTTCAGATGACAACATTTTTGTAAACAAATGACGTTCTTAATAAGAAACACCTAAAAATAAGTACTTTAAAAACCTAAAGTTATAAAAATGATAGTGAAAATTACACTTTTGGCCCTTTATGTTTAATGATATTTTCATATTATGACGTAATTAAAAAAACTTGTACCTTATCTTCTTTTTTTGCGGAAAAAATTATACTTTTGATCATTTATATTTATCATATTTCCAACAAATATTATACATTACCATCTTAATTTTGCAACAAACAGTTTTTGACAAAAAAAAACAATTAAAATTTTTGATGTTAGTTACTTTAAAATTTTCGATTGTTACAAATCAAGAAACTCGGGTACCATTGTTACTAAAAATTTTAATTATTGTTTTTTTTTACTTAAAGTACTTATTAATACGATTAATCCTTTTATATTAAAATATTGTTTCATACTTTCTAAATTTTTGTTATTAACTGGTTTATTTTTTATTTTAATTCCGTGTAATACACGGGGTAATAATCTAGTATATATATATATATATTAATTTTTAAAAAAGATTACATATTGGTTCGGTTCGGTTTTTTTCGTTTCGGTTTTCTTCAGTTATTTGTTCGGTTTTTTCGGTTAATTCGGTTCCAGTTCGGTTATTTCGGTTTTTTTCTCACCCCTAACCACCATGTCGATGCCACTAGTCGTTGCCTCTATTACTACCAGCAACGTAAATTTTCAGTTTCCTTAACAAATTTATAAAAAAACATAATAAATTTTATCCCCTAAACACATCACTAATTACATAAATTCAGATGTCATTTTATTCAAATTCAAATTATTTTAAACAATTTCAATTTATTCAATACAATTATATAAACCAAATGATTCCTTGTCTCGTGTTACACTATAAAGTATAAACAATAAAGAGAGGTTATATTACAACGTTATGATACATAAGACAATAATATCTTTTTTTCTTGGATTTAAATTTTCTTCTCTCCTGTTCTTTGTTCTGATTACATGTATGTCTTTAAAAAGATTATTAATTTCTAGATGAAATTATTTTACCGTTGTCTTTTAATTTTATAAAAGTTAAATTATTTAATAAAAACTAACAATATAAAAACATTCTTAGTTAAACACTAACTTATTTAACTTTTTTTAAGTTATAACAATTATTAAATACATGGGAGGCCCTGGGGAGGGGCAAACCCGACCTCCGTCCAGGGCCTATTTATCGCAAGGGCACAAAAATTTTAAAAATCATTTTTAAATTATATATATTTACTTATATTTCCAAATACAAAACCGAAAAAACACAAGTTTATAATTCACTAGGAGCCTTTTTTTTCAGTACGTCTGGGACACTTGAATTCTCAGGACCGCCCCTGATTAAATAGTTATCTCATTTGTGTTGAACTCTAATTATATGCGACATCTGACTAACAAAACTTGTTAGAATTTAATGTTAGACCATTTGTGTGTGTGTGTGTATATATGTTTTAAAAGGACGGTGAGATGGAAAGTTTGTTAGCGAAGCATGAAGTGATGACACTTGAAAGAGAAATAAAGTGAAACTGTAAAACGATAGTTTTGAGAGGAAAAAAGTGTTAGCAAGAGAGAGATTTCGGTGGTTTTTGGACAAATAATGACTTTCACGTATTTTTAATTAACTTGTATAAGTTTTTGAATGAAAAATTAATTATTAAAAAATGAAAAGATTTTTTTTTGCTTCGCACGGTAAATTAAGGCAACTTACCTACCTATATTTAAAATATATATATATATAGGGTAAGGATCAAATAAAAAGTCTATTTTGCCTAAGAAGGCTAAAAAGGATTTTAAAAATCTCTAAAACCAACCCAAACGAACTCCGATTGAATTCATTTCGATGGCGTTAGAACCGTCTTATCGAACTCTACAATATTTGCTTTTTAGTTTTAGCTTTAACACCTAGTTTTAGAGTTTGGATTTTAGGGCATGTTTTCTTAGCTTTTAGGTTTTATCTTTAGGTTTATGGTTTATTTTTATAATTTGGGTTTAATTATTAGGGTTTATTGTTTATGATTTACGGTTTACGTTTTAGGGAATTACAAGTTGGTTCCAATGATGTAAAAATGAATTCCATCGGACTTTGTTTGGGTCGGTTTTCGAGTTTTTAAAAATCCTTCTTAGCCTTCTTAGGCAAAAAAGACTTTTTAGGAGAACCTTCCCCTATATATATAAATTAAACACGATTTATTTTTTCATAACAGCCGTGAGAGAGATTATTTTTAGCAAGAGACAAATGCCCTTAAAAAATGGTATCTTTTAAGGAAAATTTCACATAAAAACACATTAATTTTTCTCAAACAAATTAAATAAAAGGTTTTTTTTTTCTTTTTTCTTTTTTGTCTTCTTACGTCGAAAGCTTTGTTGTATAATTCTATAAAAGAGTCCACACCATTCTCTCTCTCACAACCACCACCACCCACACATACACACTCAAACACAAGATTTTAGTGTGTTAATTTATAATTTCCCCATAATCAACACAGAAGATACAGAAACAATGGAAGAATTTCCATCTATATGGAGTTATCAACAGGTACGTCTAATTTTTTTCAAAATTTTCTATAATTTTTTGTTAAAAATTCTTACGGTGAGACTTTGGTCCTTTTTATCTCGTTGATATGGCCGGTTTAATCCCATTTTTCTCATAATACTTTTGAACCGTTTCATTTTCGTGCCAGTTGAACCAATTGATCAGACCTATGATTAAACTTAGATTTGCAGAATTTTTTGAATATATTTCTCTATCCAAAAATCTTTAATTCTGAGACATGATCTGGTTACATATTATAAATTAAACATTACAAATTAATATCAATAGTAATAGTAATTTTTTAATTAGTAATTATTTTTAATTATCCAGATAAAACAACCTACGAATTATATATACTGTATTTATCTCTTTTTTATATATTTTTTGCTACATGATATTAAATGATACGATAGTTTTAACAAAAGACAAAAAAAAATGATCAAATAACAGTCTTTCTGCCATATTAAGTCTTTGTAGACGTTGATTTCTCTTACCCATTTGCTGTTATTGAATAATAATAATAATTCATAATATAATCATACACGTCATTTTTAACCCTCAGTTTTGTTTTTTCATATATTATACTAGGTTATTAACCCGTGTATTACACGGATTGATCATAAAATATTTAACAGTTGGTAATAAAAACTTAAAAATCAGAAAACAATACTTTGGTTTAAAATGATTAACGTAAGTATAGGCAAGTATTTTATGTAATAGACCAATAATTAAAAACTCTAATATCTAAAGAATTAGTATCTGCCCTTTTAATTTGTAACAACTGATATTTTAAACTATGATGTTGAAAACTTAATATAGTTTCTTCTATTCAAAAGTATAGTATTCCCTATCATTTCTATAGCTTTTGTTATTTTAAAAAAAAATCATTTTTAACATTATTTTTAGAAAAATATCATTTGTTTATATAATCATATTGTTTAAAACTCAGTTTTATAGTTAATTTCATTTAAAAAATTTCATATGTTATGAAAACTTGTTTTGTAGAAAACTTTTAATTTCCGAAATATAACGGTTTTAAATATTTTTTATTTATAAGAAAATTCTAATTTTTAGAAAAAGTACATATTTTATAAACTTTTTTAATATGTTTTTAATAAAAATTAAATTTTAATTTATTTAAAACTATTTTTAATTCTTGATATGAAAAAAGTAAATTTTATAATTATTTAATAGGAGAGATAAAATAATTATTTATTAAGAAAGAGAATTAAATTAAATAATAATAACATGACATGTGGCAATAGTATTCTAAAAACATGACAAGTGGCAAAAATGATTTTTGTTTATTAGAATAGTAAGATTTTTGGTCGGACTCTTGGTGGTATAAAGGGTCACGGGAATTAAACAGGGATTGATTATCAGTTTTATAATCAAAATTAATAGTTTTGTATGAATCCGACTGAATTGGGTTTTTTTTAACTACAGAATACAGATGAACTTAAACAAAAACTGTTGTACACAACACTTGAATTAGAAGCTGTAAAAGCCGAAACCGATGAAGAATTGAAAAGAAACCATGAATTGATGATACAGTTGTTACAATCGCTAAAAATTGCTTGCCAAGAAAGAGATGAAGCTAAGGATCAACTTCAAAAGCTACTAAACAAGATCATGACATCAAATGACCAACAAATCTTCAAGATAATGAACCCGTTGAGCCCGAAAATGATGCCCGTTAAAGCAAATTCAAGTGCTAGTGAATCAAATAGTCTTTCTGAGGCATATAATCATAGCCCATCTCCTGTTGACTCACTTTATGACCCGAATTCGTCGCCCAAGTTTTCGAATATTAATGATGGACCACCTTTTGTTCAAGATTATAACCAAAATGGTAGATTTTCAAACACTTGTGGTTCGGTGAACGTGCAAAAAGTGGATCAAGCTACTTTGGTCATGGAGGGTATGATTAAAGGCAAAACTTTGCCACAAAAGGGAAGTTTACTCCAAGCAGTAATCCAAGCAGGCCCGCTTTTACAAACATTGCTACTGGCGGGCCCGATACCAAGATGGCGGAATCCGCTATCACTAAAGTCGTTTTACATCCCGTCAGTAGTAGATGTTGGGAACGAGAATAGGTTGTCAAAATTGCGGTTGGGGATGTTGAAGCAATCACAACCTTATGCCAAAATGGCTTGTGGGAGTTCTTCTCAAATGATGGCTGGCGGAGGCAACCGTTGTGTTCTTAGTTTTGGTGATGTTAATTTTAGTGGTAATTTTTTAGGGAGGATGGTTGCAGCTTGTCCTGGTGCTACTAATTTAGGCACAGTTGTAAAGAAGCAAAGGTTACATTAAGAGTTCAATTTTTATTTTTATTTTTTGTATAATATAGTGTTTTAGAATAGTTTTAATAGCTCAAATTTACCTATAAACTAAATTGATTTACTTGAACTAGCTGATCTTTAAAATAGAAAAAGATTATAAATATAAGCACATGTCATCGACATAATTTAACTCACAAATATTTTCCTAACCAAACCGTAGATCATCCCTTTTTTTTACAAATGAATCTAAAACCAATCCATTCTCTGCATATATCTGTATTTTAAAAAGCGTCTACTATGTTTTATCCCAATCATCGTTCATTCATCTAATCTTTCTTATTAAATATATTTATATTTTTGTAAAATAGATTTTGGATTTATGAGAAACAAATATTGTTGTTTGTAAATTATCATATGAATTATAAAGTTTTCAATATCCAACCAAGTATTAACCTAGTTTCTAGATAAACAAGTCGTAAACCCGCAATAAACGGGTCATAATTGCTATAAAAGTAAAAGAATCAAATTTGACTAGTACTATATACATGTCACATGTGTGTAAAGATTAAATTATATTGGTTATAGTCCAAAAATTAAAAAAAAAAATGATATGTTTGGGCTGGACTAAAGGTCCGGTATATCAGATCCATATATATGACCCATCTTGGTTCTCTTGGTTTCCAAGTACCTCCTGTTTTCATCTGTGATCGGAGTCATTACTGGGACTCGTTCCACAATGGCCAAACCGTAGCCCTTGAGCCCGGTAAACTTAGCCGGATTGTTCGTCATCAGGCGCATGGTCTGAACTCCAATGTCTCTTAACATCTACGCAAAAGGAAATAATATGATGAAACATGATATATAATATGACTTGTTTTAAACACGTTTATAACGTCATTTGTAGCAACGCCTCTGATGACACTAACCTGAGCTCCAATCCCGTATTCTCGTGCATCAGGAGCAAAACCAAGTTCTAGATTGGCTTCTACGGTGTCATGACCGAGATCTTGCAAGTTATACGCTCGTAACTTGTGTCCTAAGCCTATACCTCTACCTTCGTGTCCTCGAAGATAGATAAGAACACCTCTTCCAGACTTCTCGATGATTTCCATCGCGAGTGATAACTGATTGCCACAATCGCAACGGCCTGACCCAAATATGTCTCCAGTCAAACATTCTGAGTGAACCCGTACTAATACATCAAGTCCCTCCCCTATGTCTCCCTATACAACATGACAATTCAAGTAGATGTAGAAAATAAAACAGTATCTACCCATTTACTTATGAACGGGTCGATCATAAGATAATGATTAATGAGCATCACTAATGACAATGGGTTTGTACCTTGACAGCGGCTATATGCTCGGTCCCGTCTAGTTTGTTTTTGTAGCAATAAGCGTCAAATATACCCCATTTCGTTGGTAGTCTAGAAATCGCGATTCTTTCGACTAGTCTCTCTCGCTTCCGTCGATACCTAAAAATTTAAAAGAAAAACTCATTATGTTGAGCAATTTTATAGATTCTAAAAATCTATAATTGCTTAATGAAATTTAGGGGGTGTGTATGAGTCGGTTTGGGTTGTTTTTTTGCTCAGTCCAAACTCCAAACCCAAAACCAAAATTTCAGTTTTTGGGTTTAGTTTTTTCGTTTTTTATCATTTTAAAACTCATTTGGGTTCGGTTTGAGTTTTGGTTTTTTTGGTTTTTCTACTTGTTAAAAAACAAACCAAAATATTGAATTTGTACTAAAAATATTTAAAGTACAACACTAGTTAACATTTAAAATTATAAACAAATATCTTTAAATTTAGTAAAAATCATTTGTGCTTTTGATATCGTAAGCCTAAAAAAATAATAAAATACACAATTTTTATATGACTTTTCGTATCAAGAATCATGAAAAATAATGAGATGATTTATAAATTATTGAATTTTTAAAATATAATATATATACACTCATAAAACATGTACTCGGTTTTTACGGTTTTTATTTTAGGATCAAAACCAACCCAATTTTTCGGTTTTTTAGAAAACTTATACCAAACCCATCATTTATATTTGGGTTCGGTTATTTCAGCTTGAATTTTTCAGTTTTTGGGTTTTGGGCTGGTTTTTATAGTATTCATGCACAATCCTATTGAAATTCATGATAAAAACTCTCACTATCAAGTTGACCAGGTTTGACCGACCCCAACCTGTTTGTGCAACTTTAACATCAACTTCTGGAATTCATTGCTATATATACAATTAATGGGCAAAAGAATTTTACCTAATCAAATCAGTGATCAAGACAATGGGGATATCGTGGTCAAGAGCTAGCTTTTTCAACCGGTTCAACGGCGCGATAGAACCATCCTCATGGTTCACAATAGTTGAAAGAACTGAAACAGGATGGAGCCCTGCAAGTTTGACAAGATCCACAGATGCCTCGGTGTGACCGGCCCGTCTTAGAACGCCACCGGGCCGGTACTTCAATGGAAACACATGGCCCGGCTTTCTAAAACTTCCGGGCCCCGAGTCCGGAGAAGCTAAAGCTAGAATCGTTTTCGCTCTATCCGAAGCCGACACTCCGGTAGCCGTATCTATCGAATCCTTATAAACAGATTAATGCAATGTGAATGATTTATATAACTCACCAAATGATATAAGTGTTTGAATGAATGAAACACATTGTTTACCACGGTGATTGTGAAAGATGGAGCCGATGAGTTGTTTTCGTTTTCCGGTGACATTAGAGGAAGGTTTAATCTTTCAAGATCTTCAGACGTCATGCCGACGGATATTATGCCGGAGCCGTGTCTCATCACGAATCCGATGGATTCCGGTGTCGTAAAAGTTGCCGGAAACACAAAGTTTCCTTCGATTTCGCCGTTTTCATCGTCGACGACGATTACAAACTTTTAACAATTTGCAATGGCAAGCATAAACAAGTTAAAGGTATACTAGTTAAAGTTCAAATTTTGAAGATCAAAATTGTGTAAACACAGTAATCGAAAAAAGGTTACATATATACAAACCTTCCCTTGCCGGAGAGTGGAAAGGGCGTCCTCGACGGAGGAGAAGCCGTTGGAGGGGCAATCGGGATCACCTTCAGCATCGCTAACGAAGAAATCAACGGTTTCTGGGGTGATTTCAGCTTCAACTGTTTTGAAATTTTTTGAATTTTCAGGCAACGGGAAGAGCTTGCTGGTGTTTGAACCTAAATCACCGAAAACTGAACCGTTGCCACCGTCATCGATGTCGCCAAGTGCGCGGCAAGTGAAATTCGGTGGATTGTTGGCGAAAATTAACGGTGGCTGCTTAGAAGATGTGGAGGCTGTTGGGTGTCTTGTGGCGATGAATGGAGGGAATAGGGGATGGTGGAACAAGATAGAATCCATGGTGGCGGTAGCGGTGGCGGTGGCGGTGGTTTGAGGTGGTGAGTGGTCGTTGCCAAAAGAATCACCTCTTGTTGTGGATGCGATTTGTAACGTGTGTTTGTTTCTGTTTTATTTATCCAAAAAATTAGTACTTATATTATACACTTTGTACGTCTTTTCATTATCCATTTCACATGGATATGGTATTTGTGACTTTATTCATAAGTCTTTTTTTTTTTTTTTTGATGATAAATGATTAAAACAAATTTTATTTAGGTTCACTAGCTTTAAGCAAGGTGTTATGGAAGGTAACTTGAGCGTGAAAGACGTTGGTTACGTCTCGCATCAAGCCCATGCATCATTACACATTGGGTGTGACAAACTCGAGCGTGATAAGGGTTAGAGAGTGATCAATGGTAGTTGTTGAGATTATGTGAAAAAAGGAGTGATGGTTACGTAAATGCATGTAAAATTTTTTGGTAATTGTTGTTTATATGACGTATACATGGAGTGATAAGTGAGTGAATTTAAAATTAATTATTGAGTCACATAACATTATAATATCATATATTACATTAGTCCATTATTAAATACTAAGTAATAAAATTAGATATTTTCTTAAATGATATATAAATAACATTGTATATTATATATTAAATACTTGTATTTTAAAAATATCTAATTTGAAAATTAGAAAAGGTATTTATGTAATTCTCGTAAATAAAGTTTGAGTTTAACCATGTGTTTCCTCGATTCAACTTCAATCCTATTCATAAACTTAAAAGGGTACAATTAGGTTGTAAGCGGCTCATATAATTTTATTTATTTCACATTATGTGATGCAGGACATTCTATAATCTGGATTTAGTTACATTTGAGTTGGATTTAGTTAACTTCACATTTTGAGATAGAAGTAATTAAATATTTAAATGTTGTTCATTATCAAATGTAATAATATGTAATTTTCGTTTATTATATTTAATTATAAAATAATGAATTTTGTAGCCTTTCTTCTTGTTTTTTTTCCCAATAATGATTGTTGTATGAAAATCTTTTTTTACTTTACATCATATCTTTTATTTAACTATGTAATAAATTATATTATAAATACCGGAAATAATTTCATGTATGTCCCTACAAAATTGTTAAATATCATATATATCAAAATCAAACTTTTAATATCAAATATATTGTTTTCTAATAGTTAAAATACAATATTTATCCTTACTAATATATTTAACTAAAAAAATAATGTTTTGACATGACTATTGTACCCTTAAGTTTCATTATATCGAATATATCATTATTCAAAAAAAATCATAAATGCTAATTTTAACGTATTATATTTGGTTGTTTCTTCTACGATCTTTACATATTTTTATTTCCTTATATTTTTTATTTTAAAGCAAGTATTCATTAAGAAATACGATTAAATATGTATTAAAATGAGTATTTATGATTTTTTTAGTTATTGAAGAAGCTATATTTGATATAATGAAATTTAAGGGTAAAATAATCATGTTATGAATTAATTTTCATGAAATCTACTTGCTCTAATAAATGAGTATTTTAGGGGACACGCCGACATGTGTCGTGTTCTGGTTAAATATGAACAAGTTTTTCCCGCCTCTCTCTCTTAATGTATACTATTAACTAGTTTATATACCCGTGTAATACACGGGTTTGCTGTGACATCCGGTATTTTTAAGAACGATAATCTGTAACGGTTAGCGTACTAAACTAAATTTATTTATTGCGTAAATAATTTAATATTTATTATTAAATTAATGTTGATAAAAAGTCTAGCACAGAGTGTTGTTTAAATGCATGGATTTGTATTTAGTGAATTTTTGAGATTTCGGTACCGTTCGGCGGTGTTTAAACGAACGTTGGTGACGAATCAATTAACAAATTTGGTAGATATGCTTGGTTTATCATAAAATGATAAATCATAAATGAAAAAAATTAATTAAGTTAACGATGAAAACCATGAATTTTGGTGTTACCTGTCAATTTTACTAACAACCGACTTTACCTGTGTTTTTGCCGGACAAAATGAATTAAATTAATCAGATAATATTTCTGGTTATTGTTTTTGACTAAAATTTCATCGTTTTAGTACGATTAAATATTTTATTAATTTTAGAATAAAAATCGTATTTTTATTAGATTTTCGGTACAAAGTTTATACATCGTAGGACTCAGATTATATCTGTTTTTATCAGTTTTTGGAATCATGAGAAGCCATAAGAGAGCAAGTGTATACCCACTTGTCAAGTGTAGGTTGAAAGAATATCCTTGAAAATCTTTTAAAATCCTTTCAAATCTCCAACATCACCATCACATTTTCTACCACACTCAACCTTCACTTTCTCTCCCTCATCTCTCTTTCAACGTCACTCTCTCTCTTTCTCTCTAATTCTTCATTTCAAAATTTTGCACGCATCCATCCTCCATTTTTGTTCAAGTCTATGTGTCCTTGAGTGATAGTTGGAGCATTTTAAGAGCTTTGATTAAAGAAACCCTCCATTGTTGATCATTTTTAAAGGTAAAAGCTCTTCATGATTAAGTGGGTTTTTATTCTAGTTGTTCACCCAAACATTGAGTCTAGATCAAATGGGTTTTTGGCAATGTGTGTGTATGTGTGTGTCGTGAGTGTGTGTAAATATATGTATGTGGGTGTACCGTAATGTATGTAAATATGTGTGTATATGTTTCTTTCAAAATATACATACATGCATACATGGATGAGTTGCTTGGATGATGATTTTAATCACATGCATGTACATATACATGCATGAACATATATGTATATGTATATGTTTGTATGGGTGAGATGGTTACATGCATGAACACATATGTATGTATAAGTGGGTTTTGTTGACATGCATGTATATATATGTATGTAATCGTGTGTGTGTGTGTGTATATATAAATACGAAAGAATAATGATTTTACATACATGGATGGATGTATACATGATTTGATTGTACATGCATGCATGTGTATGTATAGGTATGTATGCATGATTATTTCAAGTATACATGGGCATGAGGATAATGTATATATACATAAGTATATATGTGGTAGAAAACATGACATGCATGATGGTTGTATATGTATGCATGCATGGGTATGTATGTAACTTTTTATGTAGTTATTGAATTTGAAAAATAATAATAATAATTTCTATTTTATGAAATATATTAGATCTGATCTAAAAGTTGTAATATACTTAAAAATATAAATATTTTTGTGGAAAATGAATAAGGAATGGTTATATAACTTAGACATAATTTTTATTACTTTAAAATGGATGTTTTGATAAGATAAAAACTATAAAAATAGAGTTTTCTATAAAAATAATTTGGAACTGTGAGGCCCCAAAACCGGGCGCCTCGCAGGGGTTGGTTTTCATCATAACGCATAGCTCTTAAACTAAAAAACTTTCATAGATAGCAGCGGAATTTAAAACATAGTTTGTCAAACATGGAATAATGTCTTAATTAAAACATAATTGATTGCCAATGCCACCGGACTCTCTTTATCTGAATGCCTGAGCTCCATACCTACTCTTACCAAAGCTTAACCTGACATACATGCTAAATCAAGTCAGCTTACGCTGGTGAGTTCTAGTTTTCATAAAACATCATAAACGTTTTTTTAAGTTAAAATATGCTTAACATAAAACATCATCACATAATATAACATAATCTTATTCATAACATACATATCTTCACATGACATAGCTCAAACACATAACGTACCTTTCCTCATAGCATACCTTCATAACATATATACCCTCATAATATCATTCATACGGTGAAGGAACTTCGCCGTTAATTGCTGACCTGAAGTCAGACAGGCTTGTGTAGCATAAGACTCAATAACTATCAACCCGCAGCTGATAACTCATGCATGCATAAGATTTCTTTAACTATCAACCGAAGTTGACGGCTCATACCGGTACAAGAGATGATAACTCAAGCATGCCTAAGATTTCTTTAACTGAACTGGCGACACACAGTCGACATGCCTGTTCTTTCACAGGACTTCTGCCTGTTCTTTCACAGGACTTCTTAAACCATCAACCGAAATTGATGGCTCATACCGGTACAAGACTTCTTTACATAAATCAATCATACATCACATATACATAATCATAACACACATTCATTTACATCATCACAAACATTATCTTTATCATATCCACTGTCTTTAACAGTGGGCTTATACCGGCATAAGTCTCCATACCCAGTTATAGTCGTGGTTGACTATCATTCCCAGTTATAGTCGTGGTTGACTCTCATACCCAGTTATAGTCGTAGTTGACTCTCATACCCAGTTATAGTCGTGGTTGACTCTCATACCCAGTTATAGTCGTGGTTGACTCTCATACCCAGTTATAGTCGTGGTTGACTCTCATACCCAGTTATAGTCGTGGTTGACTCTCATACCCAGTTATAGTCGTGGTTGACTCTCATACATTCATCTTCCTATAACACGTATAGGAACATCATTCCTTCATCATTCATGACACACTAGCGTCATATGATCATTCATCGTGTTCATCATAACATCATAACATTACATGCTAGTCTCTTATCATCAAGACATCATCACGTTGTCCTAACATCTTAGGAATCATCCTATTATGTCATGTCAGTATCATTTCATCATACTATCATAACATCCTAGCTATGAATATATATCATGCTATCATCATATCATCAAATCCTACCTTCTGGCATTCATGAACTTTTCATACTAGCATCTTATCATCATAGCATTCTGCCCTAACAGCAAAGACACATATCATATCATAATATCTCATGCTAGCATCTTTAGCATCATGTCATCACTTACATGTTACAATAGAACCTATTCCTCGCATTCTACATCATACCTTCATCCTAGCAGCCTAGGATTTCATCATAGCTTAACATCTGTAATTGTCATCCTAGCATGTTACCATACATCTTATCATCATGTCTTACTGATATGCACTCATCATACTTAGCATATCTTCATGCACAAATCATGTTAACACATAAGCACGCATACATAGTCATGGCATACCATTATTCATTCATCATCATCTTATGTACATAACATCCTGAACATAATATTAAGCATGTATGCCAGCCCAAAACATTAAACATAAAAATAGGGCGTCTAGAACTCACCTGATGTCTCACAGTAGCGAGATCACTCACAACTGGTGCTAATGGTATAGTCCTGCATTGGTTTACGTATAATATGTTATATACGTTTTAACATACTGATTAAATCTTTTCTGAACGTCCAATGTCAAAGACATTGCCTTAATAGCCATCAAATCGTTAATGTTGTTGATTATCAAGCTAAAACAGTCTCTATACAGTTTAATGGCTTAGGAATGATCAATCCTTGTTATTAATTGTGATTAGTTTGAAACACTTGGATTTAACCTTGCATATCAAAATTAATCAAACTAATCACCTACCTTGTCATAATCAAATGGTTTAAACCACTATAACCATTGTTATGATTCCATGCAAACCGGGCGTTACAACGGCTCAAAACAAGGATTTACCCATTAACAGTTCGAGTTTCTCGTTTATAATCAATCCTAGCCATCATCTAGGCAATAATCAACAACCCTAATTATATCATCACGTTCGAAAACAAGATTTAATCAATCATTACCAATCTAGAAGGTTAAAGTGAACCGTTACCTAATCCGACGGAGTTCTGCGGGTAAAAAGATTATCCGGGCTTGCAGAAACGTTCCCTGGTTCAATATAAACCTTGAGAATCCTCCAAAATTGAAGTTAAAATGGATTGGAAGTGATTTTTCGTGGGTGTGGAGGCTGAATCGTCGAATAAAAGATAGAGGTTTGAGATATGGATGAAAATCTTGACTTTTTAAGCAAAAATCCCGTCCAGACACCTTAGGCGCATCGCCCCACTCGGGACAACAATCTGGGGCGTACCGCGCGGGTCATGGCGGCCAGATTTTTTCCACTTTTCGACTTTATCTTCGTTTCGCGATTCCGGACAATCCGTAACTCCGTTTCACGCACGGTTTTCGCCCACGTTCACCATTTCTCGCGTACTATCATCCTGTAATAATTTCATTTATCAAATCATCGTGGATTTCAAGCACGATCAAATGTGATTCTTTCTTTGATAACGCAATTCTTCGAACATAAACAGTTACCGAAATCTCGCACGTTTATCATTAAGCTGCTAAATTTCGGGTGTTACAAATCTACCCTCCTTACAATAGGTTTCGTCCTCGAAACCTGTTACGTCTCAAATGATGTGGGTAAATTTGTTTCATCTCGTCTTCCAAGTTCATGACTTGTCCAGAAACACGTTCAAACTTACATTCTTTCCTTTCAATCCTTCCTGTTGTGCCTGCTTGAGTTCGTCCAGAGAGTCTGGCGTGAAGCATAAGCCATGTCGTGATGCATCAGCATACACAACGAGATCATCATTTCCATCCGGCAGTGCTAAGACAGGAGCTTGGGTAAGTTTCTCCTTTAGCACTGTGAACGTTTGTTCTTGGCTCAGGCCGCATTCGTACTTTACATCTTTCCTCGTGAGCTTCGTCGGTGGTGTCGCTATCTTGGAGAAGCCTTGAATAAATCTCCGATAACAACCGTCCAAACCAAGAAAACTGCGTACTTTCGTAGGTGACTTCGGAGGGCTCCATTTCATAACCGTTTCAACTTTAGCTGAATCTACCATAATGCCTTCTGGGTTCACCGCATGACCCAGAAATTATGCCTCTCGTAACCAGAAAGCGCATTTGGAGAATTTAGAATAAAGTTTCTCTTTCCTCAGGATCTCCAATACCTCACATACGTGGCAAGCATGGTCTCCCGCGTTCTTTGAATAAATCAAAGTATCGTCAATAAATACTATCACCGATCGGTCCAACATCGGTCGACATACCCTATTCATCAAATCTATAAATGCTGCAGGAGCATTCGTCAATCCAAATGACATAACGAGAAAGTCGTAGTATCCATATCGTGTTCGGAATGCAGTCTTTGAAATGTCCTGCTCTTGAACCTTCAACTGATGGCAACCGGATCGGAGATCTATCTTTGAGAACCAGCTTGCACCTTGCAATTGATCGAACAAGTCATCATATCTAGGTAAAGGATACCTGTTTGTTACTATCAACTTATTCAGTTCCCTGTAGTCGATGCACATTCTCATGCTACCATCATTATTCTTCACAAACAGCATCGGGGCTCCCAAGGAGAGACACTCGGTCGTATAAAACCTTTTTCAAGAAGTTCTTGTAGCTGGGCCATCATTTCCTTCATTTCGGTGGGAGCTAAGCGGTAAGGTGTTTTGGCAACGGGTTGCGCCCCCGGCACTAAGTCGATTTGGAACTCAATTTTCCGTTCCGGTGGTAATCCAGGCAATTCCTCAAGGAATACATCAAGGAAGTTACACACCACGGTTACATCATCAATCTTCCTCATATCCGTACGTTCCTCAATCACATAGGCCAAGTAGGCTACACACCCTCGCCTCATCATAACATCAGCCCTGATCATCGAAATAATCTTTGGCGCATACGTCGCTCTATCACCATAAATCGTTACAGAGCTCCCATCCATCGCACGTAAACATATCATTTTTCGTCAGCATACAATGTTAGCCTCGTATTTGGCTAACCAGTCCATGCCCAAGACTACATCGAAACCTCTCAAGGTTATAAAAAAACAATTATACTGGGAACTTATGACCTCCTATCTCAACATAAAAATCATCTATAGCCTCAGTCACCCTGGTCATCTTACCAATAGTCGTCTCTACATCAAATACCCGATCTATCTTCTTAACCTTCCCAGATAACCCGTCTTAGAAAGTAGAAGATACAAAACTCATACTGGCACCAAAATCAAACAATACAGAAGCAGTAATATTGTTGATAGAAAATGTACCTGTGACCACGTCCAGGTCCACGTCCGCATCGTCTTTCGTCATCGTAAAGGCTCGGGCTTTAGCCTTCTGCTTCTCTTTCCCCTTGTCGTCTTTCTTTCCAGAGCCCCAAGCATCGGCTCGCGACTGTCTGCAATCTTTGGACAGATGTCCAAACCGAAGTAATTGCTTGATAAGATAAAAACTATAAAAATAGAGTTTTCTATAAAAATAATTTGGAACGGGTTATGTAACTATAAAAATAAATTTTATAACATATTTAAAGTATAAAATCAAGTGGTTTTAGAATTGTAATGACATAACGGTTATTGAGGACCGAAAATACGCGTTTTCGGCTATTTTTAACATATAAAAATAATCATTTTATGAATCTGATTTTGATCAGAAAAATTTATAAGTTTTTATGATAAAAATATGTAAATTTTAATATATAAGTGTTGTAAGAAAAATATAAAATGAAATACTTGAAAACTATGTCTAAAAATGACGTAAAAACGTCGTTTTAACGCAAAATTTCGACATAAATTTGTGACTGATTTTAAACAGAAAATTTTGAATACTTATTTTTAAGTATTAGAAGTCACTTAGGTCATAATGCATGTTGATGTACTTGTATGTTGCGTTGTTGGTCTTGCCAGTAAAATACGATAAAATTGGCATTTTTGACAAGTTATTATAAATAATTAAGTTTGGAGTTAAAATAGATTTTTTTAACAAAGATAACTCAATTATTTGTATATAGTATGACTTAAAAACGTTAACTTATGATTTATAATAACTAAATTCGAGTCACCAACGGGTCGTTTGTGTGAAATCTGGTTCCTTAGTGGAATGTGTTTAAGTCTAGTTAAGTTGGGTGAACAACTTACATAGTAGACTTGTGTTTATACTGTTAATGTGTCCCTTGGGTTTAGGGCGCTAGTGAGAACAGTCTGGTTATTGGGAAATCTCTGTTGCTAGCAGGAACGCAGTGCGGTGAGTTTCACGGCCCCTTTTTAACTATGTTTTGGTTTTTGATAAACCGGGGGAGAAACATACCGGGAAAAGAAAAGTTGTTTTTGTAATGTAATTTGTTTGTGTGGTATGTGACTTTGATAGCTCTTGAGTAAGTGCAGTTGGGCATGGTTCTCGTGGATTTGTTCCCGAGTGTTTTTGCGCATGGTTTTGTGCCCGCAGTCGTAATCATTAGTCTCGGGGGAGAGACCGCAGGATATATTGGTAGATCTATCGGGTTTGACAACCCACTCCCCGACTAGGTGTCATGGTCCGTGAGTAACGGGAGCAATATATGTTGAGGGGTGTTCGCACCTTGGTTTTGGTTTGATTATGAGCTCATGGTGTCTATCGTATCGTAGGACCTTGCTAGTCTACGATGAGTTCACTAGCACAACAATGTGACATTGCATTCTTTTCCATGATTATTGATTAAATGTTTTATTATGAAAGCATGTGAACTCACCAACCCGTTTGGTTGACACTTGCTTTTAAATTTGGTATGTTTCTCAGGTAAGTAGCAAGTCGTTTGGGGGAAAGAAAAGAAAACCGGTTCTTGCAAGCGAGCGTATCTGGGATAATTATTTCTGGGACCGGTTGTCGAATTGTTGAAACTGATGTTTTATAAATAAGATGTTGAACTAATGTTAACAATTATCGACGACTTTTGTATATAATTATCTATCTTTTATTTAAATCGTTCGCTTAACTTATGCTTTTGTTAATTACTGTCGACACTAAGACTCTGTTAAGACTTCCGCTGCGGGTCGGGGTGTGACAGTAAAAGTGGCATCAGAGCGTAGGTTATAGCGAACTAGTAAATATTTTTACAAAACTAGACCATAACCAATAAAATATTATTTTAAGAACAGTTTTTTTCCCAACATGGTGTTGCTTGCGTACTTAGCCTGAGAAAATTGATATATGTGGATGTGTCTTTATTAGTACATGACTAACCAAATTTTTATGGATGTCCTTCTTTCTCTAGATGGTTGATCCTATGATTGACATGCACAACTCTAGTAGCGAGCCTGATTTTCTGTTTTACTCATATTTTGTTTTAGGCCTACATCTATTGAGGCATGATGGTTGTGGATGGCTATCTGCGTCAGATGACGAGATATCCCACAACACATTATTGTCTCCACCTATTAGGATGTTATATACACGTATGAGGAGACGTGTCCTCGGTAAGAGGCCACGTGCTAATAATAATGAAGCTCATACTTACTCTAAGAGGAGACATATACTGGAGAACATTTCAACTGCACTGAGGGCTAGTGTGATTCGATTGGTTGGATTGGGTGACCGGGCGATAATTAGTGTGATCCCCAGTTTGAGCAAGGGAACCCTCTACTATAGTGGTTGGGAATATGACTCAGGGAGAGTCATTGGATTTTGCAATCGCTACTCCGACAGCGCGATGTACTCAGTATGAGAGCACTATTAGGAGGCCACATATCAGCTTATTGACATGCTTACTGAGAGATTGGACTCAGTACACGCATAGTTGCTCACCATTTTATTTGATGACCTCCCACAACACCAATGTAGTTGGTCCAAGAGATATGTTTAATTTGTTATGAGTATTCTATTCATTTTGAGTTGTTAGTTCTAATATATCTTTGGTAGGACTAAGTATTTCGTTGACAATACGTTTTGTATAAATTCATTTATTTGAATTATACAAGAAATCACTCACGGCTACTTTCCATGAAATCAGAGGAAAAATTGATTCAAATTCTCATCTCACAAGCACGAAGGAATAATCATAGCTTATCTCGTGACATGTTGTAGTATCTTTAGCTTAAAGGGACACAAACAACGACATCGAGAAAGAACAACTGTGAGGTTGTACCAACAAAAATTTTCTAGGTGTGTAACTCGCGATCGTTTATTGGCACTGAGGGTCCACTAGATATAATGCATTGGATAGAGAGAATGGAATCTGTTATGAACACTAGTGGCTGTACCCCAGAGCAACTGGTATAATATGTTGTTTGTTCGTTCCATGATGAATCATTAACATGATAGAACAGGTTGCTTAAAGCCAGAGGAGAAACTGCTGCATACAACCTCTCTTGGGAGGAGCTTGAGGAGCTACTATTGTGGGAATATTGCCCAAGAAGTGAAGTGTAGAAGCTAGAGATTAAGTTTTAGAATCATGTCATGATAGGTGCTGAGATTCGAGCCTATACAACTAGATTTCATGAACTTGCGAGGTTCATTCCTAGACTGTTTACCCTGAGTATGTAAGTATAAAACGATATATATGAGGTTTGGCACCTCAGATTTGAGGCATGGTTGTTGATCCCATTTTCACCATTAGTTAGCACATATAATTCATGTAGTACATTGATTGAATTGTTTGTGGAACTTGGAATTTTAATTGATGTTATTGTTTGGTTAATTTGAACCGAAATCTTTGTCCTAAAGTGTGAAATGAAAGAAATAAGAAAACGGGCATATGATGAGTGTACTACTATGCCTGGCCAACATATTAGTGCACCCATGATATGAATGTGATCTTATGGATATCATTTTATATTAAGGTCATTGAAAATAGGTAAGATGTTAAGAATTTGCTTTGGTTTATATTTCTACCTTTGTATAAATGGGAACTTCGACGGAAGTTGGTAATCTAGACAAGAAGGTGATAGAAGCAAGTAAGACACCTGCTAGTGTAGAGAAGAAACCCTTTTGAGGGAAAGAGGAAAATTTTTTATAATCGTTTTGGTAATTAGAAAAGTAGGAATCAGGGTCTGGGAACATTCTACACTGCAAACACATCTGGAGTTTCATATTGTAGGTTGGTATGTGAACGATGTTGTAAGATAAGACACCAAATTCAAACATATAGAGTTAAGTTACCTCTAGAGCCAATTGTAGGAAATAGAATTTTCTTCGAATGTGGAGTAAATGATCATTTTAGGAAGGATTACTAAAATTTAAAGCCTACCAATACTAGAGGTTGAGCTTTGGAAATGATTGTGGGTGCTGCTCATGAAGACTCATCTATGTTCATTAGTGTGCTTCTTGTTAATAACCCGTTTTCATCTATATTGTTGATACTAGAGCCGATCTAAGTTTTGTGTCAAAAGAATTTGAACCATTGCTTGACCATAAATCAAGTAAATTATATAGGCGTTATCGTATAGAGTTGGCAAATGATAAGGTTATTGAGTCTGGAGACATTATTAAAGGATGTACGTTGCAGCTAGAAAATCATTCATTTAACATCGACCTCATACCTGTAGAACTTGGTAGCTTTGATATTGTAGCCGGTATGGATTGGTTATCTAAGAATAGGGCGGAAGTCGTTTGTTTTGAAAAGGTGATCCGACTTCCTCTTTCGAACGGTGAAGTCCTGGTCATTCATGGTGAACTGAAGAAACCTCCCTTGAAGATGATCAATGTTATGAAGGCGCAAAAGTTTCTACGCAAAGGATACTCTGAATTCTTAGCTAGTATTGTCGACACAAGAGCTGAGAAATCAAATATCGAAGATATACCTGTTGTTCGAGAATATCCAGAAGTTTTTCCAGAAGACTTGCTGGGATTGTCTCCGTCAAGACAGATAGAGTTTAGAATCGACCTTGTTCCAGGAGCGGCACCTATTGCGAAGGCTCCATATCGATTAGCACCTTCTGAAATGCAAGAGTTGTCAAATCAATTACAAGAATTGTTGGAAAAAGGATTTATTAGACCAAGTTTTTCTCCTTGGGGAGCACCGGTCTTATTCGTCAAAAAAAGAAAGATGGGTCAATGAGGATGTGCATTGACTATAGAGAGTTGAATAAACTTACCATCAAGAATCGGTATCCCTTGCCGAGGATTGATGATTTGTTTGATCAGTTGTGTGGTTCGAGTTTTTATTCAAAGATCGATTTACGCTCTGGATACCACCAATTGAAGATTGTGGAGGAAGATATTCCAAAGACTGCCTTCAGAACGAGTTATGGGCATTATGAGTTGTTGGTCATGCATTTCGGGTTAACAAATGCACCTGCGGCATTTATGGACCTAATGAATAGGGTTTGTAGACCTTATTTGGATAAGTTTGTAATTGTTTTTATCGATGATACACTTATCTATTCAAAAAGCAAGGAAGACCATGAACGTCATTTGAGGTTGGTTTTGGAGTTGTTAAAAAATGAGAAGCTTTATGCTAAGTTCTCTAAATGTCAATTGTGGATTCGTGAAGTTCAATTTCTGGGTCATGTAACTAACGAGAAAGGTATCCAAGTGGATCCCATAAAAATTGAAGCAATCAAGAATTGGAGTACGCCTACATCTCCAACTAAAATACGTCAGTTTTTGGGACTGGCTGGTTATTATAGATAGTTCATTGAAAACTTTTCTAAGATTGCACAATCCTTAACTGACTTAGAAAGATCAGAAGTTTGAGTGGGGCGCCAAACAAGAAGAAGCTTTTCAACTATTGAAGCGTAAACTATGTACCACGCCTATTTTATCACTTCCTGATGGAAATGATGGATTTGTGGTGTATTGCAAGGCATCACGACAAGGTCTTGGATGCATTGTAATGCAACGAGATAAGGTTATAGCATACGCTTCATGGCAACTTAAGATCCATGAGAAGAATTACACCACCCATGATTTAGAATTGGGGCGGTTATTTTTGCACTCAAAATATGGAGACATTATCTCTATTGAACAGATTGTACTATCTTCACCGATCATAAAAATTTCAAACATATCTTTGATCAAAAAGATCTGAATATGAGACAACGTAGGTGGGTCGAACTGCTCAATGAATACGATAATTAAATTTGTTATCATCCTGGAAAGGCGAACGTAGTGGCAGATGGCTTGAGCAGAAAGGTTAGAGACAACTTTACGAGTGCGTGCATTGGGTTTAACTATCCAAACGAGCCTTGCCGAGGCACAACTTGAGGCACTTAAAGTTGAAAATGTCAAAACCTAAGGCCTACACCAAATGGGTAAAGAATTAATCCTAAAATCCGATGAAATTTTATATTTCATGGATGGTATATGGGTACCTTGTTTTGGTAACTTTCGTGAGCTAATATTGGATGAAGCTCACAAGTCACATTATTCAATACATCCAGGGTTGGATAAGATGTATAAAGATTTGAAAGAATTTGTTTCAAGGCAAGGCGTTCCTGTGTCAATCATATCTGACAGGGACAGTTTGTTTACATTAAGGTTTTGGCAATCTTTGCAGAAAGCCTTGGGTACTCGTTTGGATATAAGTACTGCTTATTATCCACAGACAGATGGTCAGAGCAAAACAACTATTCAGACACTTGAGGATATGCTTCGGGCAAGTTGTGCTTGATATCGGTGGTAGTTGGGATGATCATTTACCGTTAGCGGAATTTTCTTATAAAAATAGTTACCACTCGAGTAAAAAAAGTTGCACCATTCGAAGCCTTTATGGTAGAAAGTGTCGCTCATCGTTATGTTGAGCAAAAGTTGGTGAAAAACAACTTACTGGAACTAAACTTATTCAAGAGACCATTGATAGGTTTTTCGAATAAATGATAGATTGAAAGCTGCCATGGACAGGCAGAAAAAAAAATTATGCTGACTATAGACGGAAACCGTTAGAATTTCAGGCCAGAGATCGTGTTATGTTAAAAATCTCACTTTGGAAAGGATTCTTTAGATTTGGCAATCAAGGGAACCTTATTCCCCCATTATGTTGGACCTTTCGAGATTTTAGATTGAGTTGGTCCAGTTGCGTATTGACTTAAGTTACAGTCGCAGCTTAGCGGTGTGCACGATGTATTCTGTAACATCACTGTACTTTCAGTTGTCCGTACGTCCGTACATCCGTACGATTGTACTGTTACGACTGGAGATTTATTGATTATGAATGATTATGAAATTATTGATTGACATTACTGATATTATCACTGTACTGGTATGCATGTTCATAATTTATTATACGCGCAAACCACGGGAAGTTTAGTTGTAATTCAACTAAACAGACCCGTAGTGTTTATCGCAGTTACTTATTATTGATGATGATGGATTAATGGTCCGAGATTGGATTGAGGTTAGAACTGGTAGTTATTTGAGTCTGGTTCCTAAACGTAGTCAAGGACCCATGGTCATGGTTTATCGAAATAGCGGTGGGACGGTGGCTAGGGCAGTTGCGACTGACCCTTACATATGCCCTATATATATGCATATTTCGGTCTATCATGGATGTGTCAGTGACTTGGTTTAGTGGGTTGTGGTTTGGGAATATAATATTAAAGTTAATAAATAATGGGAATTAATTACGCGAAGTGAGGTTTCGAACGCTATTTAATCGCGAATATTAATTTAGAAATATTAACTTAATAATGTATTCGCGCGGGTGACGATTCACGCGAATATAATTATTAGGAATAATATTCTAAAACGATATTCCATAAATCATAGATCAAATCGAAATGCGATACGAGCATCGGATTCGCAAAGGTGACGATCTTTACGAATACGTACGCGAGTAACGCGTTTCGACGAGATAATTTAATAATATCTAATGATATTAAATTATAATTTAAAACTAAAAATATTTATTAGGAATCACAATATAAAACAAATTTAATAAACATTGAATTAAATAAATAGTTTATTGTAAATAAAACGGAATTGTTTTACGAGACCGATTAAATCGTTTTGTTTGAATAATTAGTCTAACGAACCGCAACGGAAAACACGTTTATTTTAAAAGACTTTAAATGGATCACCGAAAGTAACTGAGAATTTTTATAAGGAATGGCGTGTATTAAACGATATCATTATGAGAAATAATATTATTTAAAATAAAACTTAATTAATGAAACCTTGTTATTTAAACATCTTATGTTTAAATATGTTTATGTTTTAAAAACCGAACATAACCGATCACGTAATTATCTTATCGCGATAAAAATGAGACCGGACACGCGGGGACGGGATAATCATAAATGGTGGAAGACTCCACCATTTCTTTCACTTTCCCAACTCTCATTCTCTCTCTACAACACACACACACACATTTCTCTACCTTCTCTCTAGCCTAACGTCTTCAATTCAAGTCGGATTCGCGAGATCTTTGGGCCGGAACGACCGTGGGAACGAGAGCTACACGAGGATACCAAGAAAGCTACCAATTTCTCACGATTCGAAGGTAAAACTTAGATATTAATTTCGGTTTTGGGTGAAAACCCTATTTCGCCTAAAGATACATGTATAAAACGGGATTTTGGGTTTGTTGTGATGTGATAAACGAATTGTTAACGAGTTGAGGGAACTAGAGACAACCTTAAACTTGTAGGATACGATGAAGATGAGGATGAGACAAAGTTGCAGGTCCACGAACCTGCAAGGGGTTGGCGAACCCTGGTTCAGCCGCCACCATGGGAACGAACCTTTCAAAAGTCGCGAGCCCAGACGAACCCATGCGGTCTCCCTTGGCTGAACGAACCTTATGCTTCACGAACCCTCTACACTCTACGAGGCTAGCGAACCCTTTTTCTGGATCAGACAACCCTAGGGTGGCGAACCCTAGGGACCCCGAACCTTGGTGTTTGGCTGAACCGAGCACTCCTCACGAACCTTATTGGATGACGAACTATAGGGGTACCCTAGCGAACCATGCATGTTACACGAACCTTGGACACCAAGTCAAGGGCTCGGCGAACCCTTGAGGGAGCCGAACCTGGTTCCTGTTTGGTCAGCGAACTCTTGGCCCAAGCCTGGTCCTTCACGAACCATTAGGGGGACGAACCCTAAACCTGGCCGAACTCTACTGGTCCTTCCTCTGGCCGAACCTTAGGCATGCAGGGACCACGAACCTTAGGCCATAAACTCAGGAGGTTCGCTGCCTCTAGGGGTAGCCGAACTCAAAATTTGTTAAGTGGATGGTTTAAGGGCAAGTGGGATCAAGAACATACGTATACATACATAGATAAATAACCGTACATGCATGTTTAATCTACGTTGTTATTTTACTAAAACACTTAAGTTAAATTGGAAGATTTTACGTGGCCTTTATACTATATGAAAATAATTTATGCAACATTTTGTTAAGAGTTTAGTAAACATTTGTAAGTTATATTATGTTGAATTATAAAAGTAAACATGCATGTGTGGGAAGGTATGTATATGGTTAGGATGTTCACCTTAGAATATACACATTTATGGCAATACACCTGTAATATCACAACTAGTAAACCTAACTATCTTTAATGATGAGCACGTTTATGAAGTTGAGAAATTGTTACAACTCTGAATAACTAAACTAAGTTAATGAAAGGCAAACGGGTTGAATTGAACTATTATAGACATGAATTGAATATGAAACACTTATGCTTATAAAAGTGGAAATCACACTATATTACAGATTCTTGATTTACTTGAGTTTATCAACGCGAGCGCGCATTATACGAGAACCCGAAATCTAAGGACTACAGGTGAGTTCTCATAACCTCCCTTTCTTTAAACTGTTTTAGTTTTAAAACTCGGAGGTGAAACATGTATACCGGTTCAAATATTATTTTGATAACACAAGGATAATACCTGTTTATCATTATGATATTCACTATTATGAACTATCATTATTATGGATTATCACTGATTATTATAAATCCGTGTAAACATTGTTATTGACTTCGGTTAATAACAAAGATTACATGTATTGCCTCATACTCCGTGAAATCATTACTTTTAACTTCGGTTATTTGTTTTGACTTCATGTATTGTCACGTGGAGGGTTTCCACATCCGTGAAGTATTGCTCTTGACTTCGGTTAATTGCTTTGACTTCATGTATTGTCACGTGGTTAGCGACCACTCCATGATTCATGTATCTAACTTACGTTAAATACATAAGGAATCATGTATAGTCACGAACATTGATTGAGAATATGATTGATTGAGTTTGGTTGATTTGTTGTGGATTGATTATCTATGTTTGATTATGATTATTTGAGATCGATATTAACTGATTGATTATGTGATTATGTGATTGTGTATGTGTTTGGTTGTTGAATGGTTGGATGTGTGTTGGATTATCTCATACAGGTATTCATATGGAATTTCTCATGAAAATCATAAGTTTTATAATCGTTTTAAACAAAGTATTTTATAAAAACTATTTTAAACTTAAACTTTTAAATTCATTTTTACCAAAACATTTTTAAAATATAAAGACTTATGATTACTCACCAACTACTTTTGTAGTTGACACTTGTTTTCTTACATGTTTCAGGTGATGGAGACAAGTAGGAAAGGAAGAGAGGATCTCTTCTGTTTTGGACATCATCATCATATAGGATCTTGGACTTAGTTAATTAACTAAATTTCTGGCGATTAGAGTTTAGTTAGTTTAACTAAATCTTTTGTGTATTTGAATTACTTGATTCATGATGAACATGATTTTTGTGTAATTATTGTGGTTGCTTAAATGATATATGATGACTTGATTTAGATGCCCATGAGCTTTTGAACAATCTACACATCCCTCGTGGCATCCCGATGATTCCGCCGTCGGTCGGGGTGTTACAGATTGGTATCAGAGCCTGGGTTATAGGGAATTAGGTTACTAGAAATGGTTGACCTAGTCTATAACCATAGGATACCCTAGTATGAATTAAATTCATACACTAGTTAGTATATTCAGGTTTTCATGCTTATGTGTTTATTACATGTTAACTGAACTCCTGTTATACATCTGATATATATGCTGCTTATTAAATTCTTGCTTACGTGTGCCCTAATGATTCGATAAGGACATGCACGTGGTGTATCGTAAAGGTGGTGGGACGTTGGCTAGGGCAGTTGCGACTGACCCTTACATATGCCCTATATATATACCATTTACGGTACATTAGGTGGATGTCAGTATTGAAGAATGTGGGAACTACCCGTTTGGGAAATTACTTGCTTAGGAAATAAATTGTTTATGAATTACTTGCTTTAGGAATTATCTGTTTATATTGTAAACACCAGACAAGGACATGCTCGTGGTATACTACAAAGGTGGTGGGACGGTGGCTGGGGCAGTTGCGACTGACCCCTACATATGCCCTATACATATACCATTTGTAGTATATCGGGGGTCTGTCAGTGTCAGGAACTTAGGATATTACTAGGAATTTTTGTGAGATGGATGTTGATGGTCTGTTGGTTAAGGTTGGTTTGGATTGACACTTTGGATGATCACACTTGATAAACACTTATAAATTCCCTTATAAAAACATACGGATTGGACACGTAGGGTGCACAGGATTAATGAACGATATGAGCGATTAGTGATGGAATATAGACTTGGGTGATGATATAGACACTTGATGATAATATAAACGCATAGTGATGATACTAACACTTAGTGATGGTATGGACACTTGATGAGAATAAACTATAGGGAGGATATGAACACTTAGTGACAATAAGAGCACTTCGTGATGATATGAACCCTTAATGATGAATATCTACACTGGGATTGATATGGGTTTTAGTGAACTTATACAATTGGGGGAAACTTAATGTCAGGTGAACTTAGACATTAGGTGAACTTAGAAATAGGCGAGCCTACATGTCAGGTGAACTTAGACATTAGGCAAACCTAATTGTTCAAGGACACTAGTGATCACTTCACTCAAAATTATCCTATTTAGGATAAGGTTTGTGAAGTGAGATTATGGTAAAATACATCACACACTCTACACACTAGCAAGGGCATAATCGTGGTGCAATGGAACGGTGGTGGGACGGTGTAGGGGAGATTGCGATCTACCTCTGCATATGCCCTATATATAAGCTTGTTGCATTGCATTGGGAGGTTGTCAGTGTTAGTATAGAGTGAAGAATGTATAGGATCTAGGAAATAGTTAGCTAACACTAGTTATGACCAACTAGGACACTTAGAATAATAATAGGCAAATTTATAGACATTATGAGTTTAAATAACAGATAGGAAATAAATATAGTTCCTATATGTAATCCTAACTGTTTAAAATAAACTCAATTGACCATTGTTTGCATGACTTACGTTGTAAACGGTAGTAACATGTTTCTAATTTCTCAGAAACATGCCGCCTCGCCGTCACAACGAAGATGACTCAAACAATGGGGATGCTAACAACAGTAATGCCAACTCCGGCATACAAGAGTTAGCCACACTTATTTCTGGATTGGTGAGCCAACTGACTCAGGCTAACCAGAACATTAACCAGAATCGAGGTGGTGCAAACCAGACAACTTGCACGTTCAAACACTTCAATTCCTGCAATCCCCTGAAATTCACGGGTGCTGAATCGGCCACTGGTCTGCTGCAGTGGTTCGAGAGTATGGAGAACACCTTCATCAACAGCGAATGTCCCGAGAATCTGAAAGTTCGCTATGCCACAAGTGTTTTCCAAAAGAGAGCACTAACTTGGTGGAATGGGGAAAAGCGAACTAGGGGAGTGGATGCTGCCTTAGCTTTGACATGGACAGAGGTCAAGAACCTGATGACCACTGAATTCTGTCCTCGAAGTGAGATGAGGAAACTGGAGACTGAGTTCTGGGAGCTCAAGCAGGATAGCGGGGAGAACGTTATCTATAATACTCAGTTCCATGAGTATAGCTTACTGGTACCTCATATGGTGACACCCTTGGAGAGGGCGATTGAGAAATATATCGGCGGGCTGCCGGTACAGATTCAGGATACGGTCTACGGGAGTAATCCCAAAACACTGGAGGCTGCTATCCGTCTATCTGCAACTCTTACTGATAACCATGTGAAGAATGGGACTCTTACTCGGAAGGGACACAAGAAGACTGACACCAAGACTACTGCAAAAGAAGTCAAAACTGAAGTCAAGTCTGAAGCTGCTAGCTCATCCAAAAGTAGCAACAAGAAGAGGAAGACCAGAAACTTCATGGTCACTGCTCCTGCTGCCAAATCTGCGCAGCAATCCTCAAACAACTCAACTGCCAGGAATTTTACTGGGAACACTCCTCAGTGTAATACCTGCCGATATCATCACGCACTGAACTTGCCTTGTCGCGTCTGCAATAACTGCGGCAAGTTCGGTCATTTCGCTAACGTCTGTAGGAGTGCACCGCAAGCACAAAGGATGCAACATGCACCGCTTGCACTGCCAGCTCCTCATGCACAACCTATTCCTGCTGTACCCATTCGCCAGGTACCTCAAGCACAGGCAAGAGCCTGTTATGAATGTGGTGAAGTGGGTCACTTTAGAAATCAGTGCCCAAAGTTGACTGGGAATAATCAGAGGGTGGCAAGAGGCCGGGCTTTTCAACTGAATGCTCCAGCTGCTCAAGCCAACCAGGATGTGGTCAACGGTACATTTCTGATCAACAACTCTTATGCATCTGTCTTATTTGATTCTGGTGCCGATAGGAGTTTCGTTTCATATGATTTTGAATGCTTGCTTGGTAGAACACGCACATACTTAGATAAACCGTTCAATGTGGAGGTGGCTGACGGAAACACTATTGATATTGACACTATTATCGTTGGATGTACGGTGAACTTAAATGATCACGTTTTCCCAATTGATCTCATACCTATGCATCTTGGTAGCTTTGATGTTATTATAGGCATGGACTGGTTAGCCACCCACAGAGCGGAGATTGTTTGTCATGAGAAATATATTCGTATTCCTTTAGCTTCGGGTGAAACTTTGAGAATAATTGGAGAAACTGCTAGTAAAGGTCTTAAGCTGATGTCTTGCACTAAAGCACATAAGTACCTTAGGAAGAAATGTATAGCCTTCTTAGCACACATTGTGGAGAAGAAAGAGAAAGAAAAGAGAATTGAAGATGTTCCAGTGATACGAGATTTTCCAGAAGTATTTCCAGATGATTTGCCGGGTCTTCCACCAGAACGTCAAGTTGAGTTTCGAATTGACTTAGTTCCTGGTGCGAACCCAGTCGCCAAAGCTCCCTACAGACTTGCGCCTTCGGAGTTGCAAGAATTGGCGAGCCAGCTGCAAGAACTTACCGATAAAGGATTTATTCGCCCGAGCCATTCGCCATGGGGTGCACCGGTCCTGTTCGTCAAGAAAAAGGACGGGTCATTCCGAATGTGCATCGATTACCGCGAATTGAACAAACTTACAATCAAGAATCGATATCCACTGCCGCGTATCGATGATCTCTTCGATCAGCTTCAAGGCTCGGCATGGTTTTCAAAAATCGATCTTAGGTCTGGGTATCATCAGCTTCGCGTACATGATGATGATATTCCCAAGACAACTTTCAGAACAAGATATGGCCACTATGAATTTCTGGTAATGCCTTTCGGCCTTACCAATGCACCTGCGGTTTTCATGGACCTCATGAACTGTGTTTGCAGGCCATACTTGGATAAATTTGTGATAGTATTCATTGATGATATTTTGATCTACTCAAAGACTAAGGAAGAACACGAGAAACACCTTAAGTTGGTTTTGGAGATCCTAAGAGAAGAGCGACTGTATGCCAAATTCTCTAAATGTGAATTTTGGCTTAAGGAAGTTCAATTCTTGGGGCATATAGTCAACGAATACGGTGTTCACGTGGATCCTGCAAAGATTGATGCTGTGAAGAATTGGAGTACACCGAAGACACCGACGGAGATTCGATCGTTTCTTGGACTTGCCGGTTACTATCGGCGGTTCATATCGAATTTCTCCAGGATTGCTGTCCCTCTCACAGCTTTGACTCAGAAGAATAGGCCATACGAGTGGGGACCAAAGCAAGAAGAGGCATTTCAGACTCTGAAGCAGAAACTCTGTGATGCTCCTGTCTTGACATTGCCTGATGGAAATGATGATTTTGTGGTTTATTGTGATGCATCCAACCTAGGTCTCGGTTGTGTTCTCATGCAACGGGGAAAGGTTGTGGCTTATGCATCAAGGCAGTTGAAGATTCACGAAAAGAACTACACCACACACGACTTGGAACTTGGTGCAGTCGTGTTTGCCTTGAAGATATGGAGACACTATCTTTATGGCACTAAGTGTGTAGTGTTCACTGATCATAAGAGTTTGCAACATATTCTGAATCAGAAAGAGCTCAACATGAGACAACGGAGATGGGTTGAACTGTTGAATGATTATGACTGTGAAATTCGCTACCATCCTGGTAAAGCGAATGTAGTAGCAGATGCGCTTAGTCGCAAAAGTCAAGTTCAGATTCATAGTGTCCGAGTGCACACTAATCTCCGTAATGATGTTCTCACAGCCCAACAACACTCATTAGCTCAAGACAACTTGAAAAATGAGATGTCGTGTGGGACTGAAATTTTATTGGAAACTAAGGATGACGGTTTAATGTATTATTTGAATCGGTTGTGGATACCGAACAGGGGTGATCTGAGGATGCTGATTATGGATGAAGCTCATAAATCTCGTTACTCAATCCATCCGGGCTCTGATAAGATGTATCAAGACCTTAGGGGCTTGTACTGGTGGCCTGGAATGAAGAAGGATATTGCTGAATATGTGTCTAAGTGCCTTAACTGTGCTAAAGTCAAGGCAGAACATCAGCGACCTTCAGGATTGTTATTACAACCAGAGATACCGCTGTGGAAGTGGGAGAATATTTCCATGGATTTCATTACTAAACTCCCACGGACCGCGAACGGTAAAGATAGTATCTGGGTAATCGTTGATAGATTGACTAAGTCGGCTCATTTTTTACCAATACGCGAAACTTACCCGGTGCGGAAGTTAGCTCGTATTTACATTGATGAGATCATTAGCCGACATGGCATTCCCTTAAGCATAATATCGGACCGTGATGCTCGTTTCACGGCACGATTTTGGGAATCACTTCATGAAGCCTTTGGAACAAGACTGGATCTTAGCACTG
Organism: Mikania micrantha; assembly: GCA_009363875.1. NCBI lineage: Eukaryota > Viridiplantae > Streptophyta > Magnoliopsida > Asterales > Asteraceae > Mikania > Mikania micrantha. Next base: position 19,614,875 of record CM018692.1, on the reverse strand, counting down.
CTTATCATCCTCAAACGGATGGTCAAACGGAGCGAACGATTCAAACATTGGAAGACATGTTGAGAGCTTGTGTCATCGATTTCGGTGGCAATTGGGATAGCCATCTACCATTGGTTGAGTTCTCGTATAACAACAGTTATCACGCGAGCATTGGTATGGCACCATTTGAAGCTCTTTATGGCAGGAAATGTCGGTCACCTATTTGTTGGACCGAAGTCGGCGATTCGCAGATTACTGGTCCTGAGATTATTCAGGAAACGACTGACAAGATCCGCCAGATCCGTGACAATCTGTTAGCTGCTCGCAGTCGACAGAAGAGCTACGCGGATAAAAGAAGAAAACCTTTGGAGTTTGAAGTGGGAGATATGGTATTACTTAAAGTGTCGCCTTGGAAGGGCGTTGTTCGATTCGGAAAGAAGGGGAAGCTTGCTCCACGTTATGTTGGCCCTTTTAAGATCCTTGAACGGATCGGGAAGGTTGCTTACAAATTAGAACTTCCTCCAGAACTTAGTAATGTGCACCCGACGTTTCACGTGTCCAATCTAAGAAAGTGCTTAGCTGATCAGAATCTTCAGGTACCACTCGATGAAATTCGCATCGATGATACCATGCATTTTGTGGAAAAACCAGTGGAGATAATGGATCGTGAGATTAAACAGCTCAAACGCAGTAGAATCCCAATTGTCAAAGTACGTTGGGAATCAAAGCGGGGTCCAGAATTCACATGGGAACGGGAAGATCAGATGAAGCTTAAGTACCCACATTTATTTACTACGGTCACTCCAAGTTGAATTTCGGGACGAAATTCCTTTAACTAGGGGAGACTGTAACATCACTGTACTTTCAGTTGTCCGTACGTCCGTACATCCGTACGATTGTACTGTTACGACTGGAGATTTATTGATTATGAATGATTATGAAATTATTGATTGACATTACTGATATTATCACTGTACTGGTATGCATGTTCATAATTTATTATACGCGCAAACCACGGGAAGTTTAGTTGTAATTCAACTAAACAGACCCGTAGTGTTTATCGCAGTTACTTATTATTGATGATGATGGATTAATGGTCCAAGATTGGATTGAGGTTAGAACTGGTAGTTATTTGAGTCTGGTTACTAAACGTAGTCAAGGACCCATGGTCATGGTTTATCGAAATAGCGGTGGGACGGTGGCTAGGGCAGTTGCGACTGACCCTTACATATGCCCTATATATATGCATATTTCGGTCTATCATGGATGTGTCAGTGACTTGGTTTAGTGGGTTGTGGTTTGGGAATATAATATTAAAGTTAATAAATAATGGGAATTAATTACGCGAAGTGAGGTTTCGAACGCTATTTAATCGCGAATATTAATTTAGAAATATTAACTTAATAATGTATTCGCGCGGGTGACGATTCACGCGAATATAATTATTAGGAATAATATTCTAAAACGATATTCCATAAATCATAGATCAAATCGAAATGCGATACGAGCATCGGATTCGCAAAGGTGACGATCTTTACGAATACGTACGCGAGTAACGCGTTTCGACGAGATAATTTAATAATATCTAATGATATTAAATTATAATTTAAAACTAAAAATATTTATTAGGAATCACAATATAAAACAAATTTAATAAACATTGAATTAAATAAATAGTTTATTGTAAATAAAACGGAATTGTTTTACGAGACCGATTAAATCGTTTTGTTTGAATAATTAGTCTAACGAACCGCAACGGAAAACACGTTTATTTAAAAGACTTTAAATGGATCACCGAAAGTAACTGAGAATTTTTATAAGGAATGGCGTGTATTAAACGATATCATTATGAGAAATAATATTATTTAAAATAAAACTTAATTAATGAAACCTTGTTATTTAAACATCTTATGTTTAAATATGTTTATGTTTTAAAAACCGAACATAACCGATCATGTAATTATCTTATCGCGATAAAAATGAGACCGGACACGCGGGGACGGGATAATCATAAATGGTGGAAGACTCCACCATTTCTTTCACTTTCCCAACTCTCATTCTCTCTCTACAACACACACACACACATTTCTCTACCTTCTCTCTAGCCTAACGTCTTCAATTCAAGTCGGATTCGCGAGATCTTTGGGCCGGAACGACCGTGGGAACGAGAGCTACACGAGGATACCAAGAAAGCTACCAATTTCTCACGATTCGAAGGTAAAACTTAGATATTAATTTCGGTTTTGGGTGAAAACCCTATTTCGCCTAAAGATACATGTATAAAACGGGATTTTGGGTTTTGTGATGTGATAAACGAATTGTTAACGAGTTGAGGGAACTAGAGACAACCTTAAACTTGTAGGATACGATGAAGATGAGGATGAGACAAAGTTGCAGGTCCACGAACCTGCAAGGGGTTGGCGAACCCTGGTTCAGCCGCCACCATGGGAACGAACCTTTCAAAAGTCGCGAGCCCAGACGAACCCATGCGGTCTCCCTTGGCTGAACGAACCTTATGCTTCACGAACCCTCTACACTCTACGAGGCTAGCGAACCCTTTTTCTGGATCAGACAACCCTAGGGTGGCGAACCCTAGGGACCCCGAACCTTGGTGTTTTGGCTGAACCGAGCACTCCTCACGAACCTTATTGGATGACGAACTATAGGGGTACCCTAGCGAACCATGCATGTTACACGAACCTTGGACACCAAGTCAAGGGCTCGGCGAACCCTTGAGGGAGCCGAACCTGGTTCCTGTTTGGTCAGCGAACTCTTGGCCCAAGCCTGGTCCTTCACGAACCATTAGGGGGACGAACCCTAAACCTGGCCGAACTCTACTGGTCCTTCCTCTGGCCGAACCTTAGGCATGCAGGGACCACGAACCTTAGGCCATAAACTCAGGAGGTTCGCTGCCTCTAGGGGTAGCCGAACTCAAAATTTGTTAAGTGGATGGTTTAAGGGCAAGTGGGATCAAGAACATACGTATACATACATAGATAAATAACCGTACATGCATGTTTAATCTACGTTGTTATTTTACTAAAACACTTAAGTTAAATTGGAAGATTTTACGTGGCCTTTATACTATATGAAAATAATTTATGCAACATTTTGTTAAGAGTTTAGTAAACATTTGTAAGTTATATTATGTTGAATTATAAAAGTAAACATGCATGTGTGGGAAGGTATGTATATGGTTAGGATGTTCACCTTAGAATATACACATTTATGGCAATACACCTGTAATATCACAACTAGTAAACCTAACTATCTTTAATGATGAGCACGTTTATGAAGTTGAGAAATTGTTACAACTCTGAATAACTAAACTAAGTTAATGAAAGGCAAACGGGTTGAATTGAACTATTATAGACATGAATTGAATATGAAACACTTATGCTTATAAAAGTGGAAATCACACTATAATTACAGATTCTTGATTTACTTGAGTTTATCAACGCGAGCGCGCATTATACGAGAACCCGAAATCTAAGGACTACAGGTGAGTTCTCATAACCTCCCTTTCTTTAAGCTGTTTTAGTTTTAAAACTCGGAGGTGAAACATGTATACCGGTTCAAATATTATTTTGATAACACAAGGATAATACCTGTTTATCATTATGATATTCACTATTATGAACTATCATTATTATGGATTATCACTGATTATTATAAATCCGTGTAAACATTGTTATTGACTTCGGTTAATAACAAAGATTACATGTATTGCCTCATACTCCGTGAAATCATTACTTTTAACTTCGGTTATTTGTTTTGACTTCATGTATTGTCACGTGGAGGGTTTCCACATCCGTGAAGTATTGCTCTTGACTTCGGTTAATTGCTTTGACTTCATGTATTGTCACGTGGTTAGCGACCACTCCATGATTCATGTATCTAACTTACGTTAAATACATAAGGAATCATGTATAGTCACGAACATTGATTGAGAATATGATTGATTGAGTTTGGTTGATTTGTTGTGGATTGATTATCTATGTTTGATTATGATTATTTGAGATCGATATTAACTGATTGATTATGTGATTATGTGATTGTGTATGTGTTTGGTTGTTGAATGGTTGGATGTGTGTTGGATTATCTCATACAGGTATTCATATGGAATTTCTCATGAAAATCATAAGTTTTATAATCGTTTTAAACAAAGTATTTTATAAAACTATTTTAAACTTAAACTTTTAAATTCATTTTTACCAAAACATTTTTAAAATATAAAGACTTATGATTACTCACCAACTACTTTTGTAGTTGACACTTGTTTTCTTACATGTTTCAGGTGATGGAGACAAGTAGGAAAGGAAGAGAGGATCTCTTCTGTTTTGGACATCATCATCATATAGGATCTTGGACTTAGTTAATTAACTAAATTTCTGGCGATTAGAGTTTAGTTAGTTTAACTAAATCTTTTGTGTATTTGAATTACTTGATTCATGATGAACATGATTTTTGTGTAATTATTGTGGTTGCTTAAATGATATATGATGACTTGATTTAGATGCCCATGAGCTTTTGAACAATCTACACATCCCTCGTGGCATCCCGATGATTCCGCCGTCGGTCGGGGTGTTACATATTCCATGTATCTAACTTGAAGATAATGTCTTTCTCATAAGATGACCGTTGTACCAATTGAAGATATTCAGGTTGATGAAAGACTTCATTTTGTCAAAGAGCCTATCGAGATTGCGGATTGGGAAGTCCATAAGCTCAAACGTAGTCGAATCAAGTTAGTGAAAGTAAAATGGAATTCGAGGCGTGGCCCAGAATTTACTTGGGAGCGCGAGGATCAGATGAGAAAGAAGTATCCCCACCTGTTTCCTTATGAGGTGAAAAGGTCTTAGTGGTTTATAATTTCGGGACGAAATTTCTTAAACCAGGGGAGACTGTGACATCCGGTATTTTTATGAACGATAATCTGTAACGGTTAGTGTACTAAACTAGATTTATTTAATGCGTAAATAATTTAATATTTATTATTAAATTAATGCTGATAAAAAGTCTAGCACAGAGTGTTGTTTAAATGCATGGATTTGCATTTGGTGAATTTTTGAGATTTCGGTACCGTTCGGCGGTGTTTAAACGAACGTTGGTGACGAATCAATTAACAAATTTGGTAGATATGCTTGGTTTATCATAAAATGATAAATCATAAATGAAAAAAATTAATTAAGTTAACGATGAAAACCATGAATTTTGGTGTTACCTGTCAATTTTACTAACAACCGACTTTACCTGTGTTTTTGCCGGACAAAATGAATTAAATTAATCAGATAATATTTCTGGTTATTGTTTTTGACTAAAATTTCATCGTTTTAGTACGATTAAATATTTTATTAATTTTAGAATAAAAATCGTATTTTTATTAGATTTTCGGTACAAAGTTTATACATCGTAGGACTCAGATTATATCTGTTTTTATCAGTTTTTGGAATCATGAGAAGCCATAAGAGGACAAGTGTATACCCACTTGTCAAGTGTAGGTTGAAAGAATATCCTTGAAAATCTTTTAAAATCCTTTCAAATCTCCAACATCACCATCACATTTTCTACCACACTCAACCTTCACTTTCTCTCCCTCATCTCTCTTTCAACGTCACTATCTCTCTTTCTCTCTAATTCTTCATTTCAAAATTTTGCAAGCATCCATCCTCCATTTTTGTTCAAGTCTATGTGTCCTTGAGTGATAGTTGGAGCATTTTAAGAGCTTTGATTAAAGAAACCCTCCATTGTTGATCATTTTTAAAGGTAAAAGCTCTTCATGATTAAGTGGGTTTTTATTCTAGTTGTTCACCCAAACATTGAGTCTAGATCAAATGGGTTTTTGGCAATGTGTGTGTATGTGTGTGTCGTGAGTGTGTGTAAATATATGTATGTGGTTGTACCGTAATGTATGTAAATATGTGTGTATATGTTTCTTTCAAAATACACATACATGCATACATGGATGAGTTGCTTGGATGATGATTTTAATCACATGCATGTACATATACATGCATGTATGTAGATGTGAAATAAGCTACATGCATGAACATATATGTATATGTATATGTTTGTATGGGTGAGATGGTTACATGCATGAACACATATGTATGTATAAGTGGGTTTTGTTGACATGCATGTATATATATGTATGTAATCGTGTGTGTGTGTGTATATATAAATATGAAAGAATAATGATTTTACATACATGGATGGATGTATACATGATTTGATTGTACATGCATGCATGTGTATGTATAGGTATGTATGCATGATTATTTCAAGTATACATGGGCATGAGGATAATGTATATATACATAAGTATATATGTGGTAGAAAACATGACATGCATGATGGTTGTATATGTATGCATGCATGGATATGTATGTAACTTTTTATGTAGTTATTGAATTTGAAAAATAATAATAATAATTTCTATTTTATGAAATATATTAGATCTGATCTAAAAGTTGTAATATACTTAAAAATATAAATATTTTTGTGGAAAATGAATAAGGAATGGTTATATAACTTAGACATAATTTTTATTACTTTAAAAGGGATGTTTTGATAAGATAAAAACTATAAAAATAGAGTTTTCTATAAAAGTAATTTGGAACGGGTTATGTAACTATAAAAATAAATTTTATAACATATTTAAAGTATAAAATCAAGTGGTTTTAGAATTGTAATGACATAACGGTTATTGAGGACCGAAAATACGCGTTTTCGCCTATTTTTAACATACAAAAATAATCATTTTATGAATCTGATTTTGATCAGAAAAATTTATAAGTTTTTATGATAAAAACATGTAAATTTTAATATATAAGTGTTGTAAGAAAAATATAAAATGAAATACTTGAAAACTATGTCTAAAAATGACGTAAAAACGTCGTTTTAACGCAAAATTTCGACATAAATTTGTGACTGATTTTAAACAGAAAATTTTGAATACTTATTTTTAAGTATTAGAAGTCACTTAGGTCATAATGCATGTTGATGTACTTGTATGTTGCATTGTTGGTCTTGCCAGTAAAATACGATAAAATTGGCATTTTTGACAAGTTATTATAAATAATTAAGTTTGGAGTTAAAATAGATTTTTTTTAACAAAGATAACTCAATTATTTGTATATAGTATGACTTAAAAACGTTAACTTATGATTTATAATAACTAAATTCGAGTCACCAACGGGTCGTTTGTGTGAAATCTGGTTCCTTAGTGGAATGTGTTTAAGTCTAGTTAAGTTGGGTGAACAACTTACATAGTAGACTTGTGTTTAGACTGTTAATGTGTCCCTTGGGTTTTAGGGCGCTAGTGAGAACAGTTTGGTTATTGGGAAATCTCTGTTGCTAGCAGGAACGCAGTGAGGTGAGTTTCAAGGCCCCTTTTTAACTATGTTTTGGTTTTTGATAAACCGGGGTAGAAACATACCAGGAAAAGAAAAGTTGTTTTTGTAATGTAATTTGTTTGTGTGGTATGTGACTTTGATAGCTCTTGAGTAAGTGCAGTTGGGCATGGTTCTCGTGGATTTGTTCCCGAGTGTTTTTGCGCATGGTTTTGTGCCCGCAGTCGTAATCATTAGTCTGGGGGGAGAGACCGCAGGATATATTGGTAGATCTATCGGGTTTGACAACCCACTCTCCGACCAGGTGTCATGGTCCGTGAGTAACGGGAGCAATATATGTTGAGGGGTGTTCGCACCTTGGTTTTGGTTTGATTATGAGCTCTTGGTGTCTATCGTATCGTAGGACCTTGCTAGTCTACGATGAGTTCACTAGCACAACAATGTGACATTGCATTCTTTTCCATGATTATTGATTAAAATGTTTTATTATGAAAGCATGTGAACTCACCAACCCGTTTAGTTGACACTTGCTTTTAAATTTGGTATGTTTCTCAGGTAAGTAGCAAGTCGTTTGGGGGAAAGGAAAGAAAACCGATTCTTGCAAGCGAGCGTATCTAGGATAATTATTTCTGGGACCGGTTGTCGAATTGTTGAAACTGATGTTTTATAAATAAGATGTTGAACTAATGTTAACAATTATCGACGACTTTTGTATATAATTATCTATCTTTTATTTAAATCGTTCGCTTAACTTATGCTTTTGTTAATTACTGTCGACACTAAGACTCTGTTAAGACTTCCGCTGCGGGTCGGGGTGTGACATTTGCGAATAAAAAATAATTTAATTTTAAAATTATGTCTTTATGAGTTAACATAATTAAAATAATTTTATTACATATTTTTGAATTTACATGATTATATTAATACTAATAATATTAGTTATACATTTTTTAACAAATACGTATTAAACATTTACACATGTTAAATATTTGAATTTTAAAATTATTTGTTTAAAATAACATAGTACATATTTTTCAAAAATGTTTTATAAAAAATTAAAGAATTGATTCATAATTTAATCATATTATTTATTTGTAACATCCCATTTTGGTGAAATATTATAAATTAAACATAATTGGTGTATGATTATGTTTATTTAATTAATGGGTGTTTTGTGTGATTTAATTATCTTAAATAATATTTGGTGGGTGATTTAAATATGTGTTTGTTAAATTTATTATGTTGGGTGTTTACTAACTTAACTTAGTTAGTTATAACTAGTTAGTTTTAACTAGTAATAGAGGGACCAAAACTGCCAATAGATGAAACTTGAGTTAAAAGAGGGGTTTTATGTTGACTTGGTCAACATTTCACACTTTTGTGTGTGTGTGTGTGCTGGAACGTGAAAGAGAGGAGAGAAAAAGGAGAAAAACTCAAGAACTTCAAGAATTGATCAAATTGGAGGTTGGATGTTGATTGGATCTTGAATGCAAGTTGAAATTGGAGTTCTCCTTGCATCAAACAACATCTAGGTAAGATTTTTGGGTGTTTTTGATGGGATTTTCGTGGGTCTCCATAGGGGGTGTGGGTTTGATGGGTAAAACTCTCAAATTTGGTGTTTTGAGGGTGTCAAATGTTGTTAATGATGTTGATAATCATATAGGAACAATTTTTGATTGTTTTCTTTCATGATTTACATGTCATGAAAATGGGGGAATTGGGGTTGTTCATGGTGAAGATGAACTAAGAGGTCTAAATGGGTGATTAGATGATAACTTTATGACATACAACATATGAAATTTGTGTTACCTTGGTGATTGTTGAATTTTGTTTGATTATAAATAAACATGGGAGATTGTTGGAGTTTTAGAAACAATTGAAATGTGTTGGTGAAATCCCTGCACACAAGTTGTTTGATGAAAAGTCAACAACTTGATTTTTATCTAACAAAGTGTTTAAAGGGATGGGTGTGGTTAATTAGGTGCTATAATCATAAAAGATGAAATCTTTATGACCTAATGGGTCAATTGGTGTAAAACTAAATAGGAATGGTGATAATTGGGAGGTGTGGGTGCATTTGACTAATTGTAGTCAAACTTTATATTAAACCTATTAGTTGTGATAATAGGAATTGATAGTGAAGGTGTAAGTGGCACCAAACGACCCGAGAAGGAAGTTGTTTAGAGGATAGCGCGTTGGAACAAGGTAAGTCACCTAAATCTTCTATTTATTATGTGTAATGGTGTTATGCATAAATGAATATGTTGTAGAAGATTGACTTTATGATGAATTGATGATATTGGTGTTTGTTGATATACAATAATAAGCAATAGGTGATATATGTTGCTTGATTGTTGTTGGTATGGTGCTTTAATGCTAGTCCATGATTGACTTAGTGTTTATTTGTGTGTGTGGTGATTGAATGAAAATAGTTCACAAGGTGTGTGAACTTATAGTTGAAATTGACTTAATTTGGTGTTTTGAATCACAAGTGGTGTGATCATGACACTGGATTATTCACATGGTGTGTGAATGTCCTTTGTTGGGTGTAATCAAGTTAGTAAAACACAAGTGGTGTGGTTTACTTAACTTGAGAAATCTTGTGGAATAAGATTTCAATGGAGTTTTGGGTGCAAACGACCCGTTAGTAAATCGTTTGATATTATGACTATGATGGTTATAATTTGGTGAATTAAGGTGTTTAATATGATTATATGGTGTTATATAATGTTTATGGGGGTATTGGAACGGTCGTATTTGAGCGAAAGGGGTTAAGATGGCTTAAAACAGCAAAAATAGCCGTGCAGGTGGTGCCCGGCGTATGATACGCCTGGGGGGGGCGTATCATACGCCTCCTTCAGCTCAATCTTCGGATTTTGTCTGTGATACGCCCCAGATACGCCTAAACCATACGCCCCGAGTAAAATTTGACCAAAATTGACTTTTTGGGTCATGTAAGCTCGTGTGGTCGGGCATGGTGATCTTACTTAGTTCTAATGAACTAATGGTGACTTAATTATGGTGTTTCAGGTGAACGGAAGGGTTGAACGGGGTCGTGATCGGTTTGCCTCGCAAGGATTCGGATCAAACACGTTTTGGTGTTTTTTTCTTTGTTGGTGTTAAACAAAGGTTTTTGGTGATAACTCAAATGTAATTTTTGTTATTGAATGTTTAACTAACATCAAATATTTTGTAAAGTCGTGTGTAAATGAGGTGTTTATGGTGTTAATTACATTTGTGAGTTTGAAAAATCTGGGACCTAAACTTTGATGTCGTTTTAAAACACGTGTCATACGTGTGGGAGTTTTGGGGCTTACAAGTTGGTATCAGAGCCATTGATTTGAGGGATTCAAGGGTGTCGCGAACACTTGAACTCAAATCGTTGTGCTTTTGATATGGGGAGTATTGTTTGATCCGAGATCCGATCACGAAGCCGGGGGATTAAGGTAACAAGTTTGTGGTTTGTTTACCTTAGTTGTTATGTTTAATGGTGATTGGTGTGAATTTGTTGCTAAACCAAAATTTTTAGATATAATATGGTGAGATGGAGTTAAGGTAACATTAGGTGATATGATTACCTTAATATTTTAACATTGGTGTTTTGTTGTGATTATTTTGTGTGAATAACATTCTTGGTCTTGATGTGGGTTGATGAAGTTATGGAAATGAGCATGGGATGATTGTATTATTATGCCTGGCCAGTATAATATTACCCTCATTACATGAACATGACTTTAACAGAGTCAACTCAAATCTGGCTATAGAATAGGAGGTAAGGGAGTAGTAACTTGTTTACTAATTAACCGGAGAATGTATAAGTATGTTGTAGATACTTATAATGGTCTCTAAAATTGATAAGTTGAGATATGTGGTATGAGATATGTTGTGTGAATTTACATATAAGTCCACAGGTGTGTGGCATTGGGGGAATTCACCTTCGGGTGAAATTTTCATGTAAGTCCACGAGTGTGTGGCATTGGGAGACTTCACCTTCGGGTGAAATGTTCATGTAAGTCCACGGGTGTGTGGCATTGGGAGAGTTCACCTTCGGGTGAAATGTTCATGTAAGTCCACGGGTGTGTGGCATTGGGGGAATTCACCTTCGGGTGAAATTTTCATGTAAGTCCATAGGTGTGTGGCATTGGGAGAGTTCACCTTCGGGTGAAAAATTCTTGTAAGTCCACGGGTGTGTGGCATTGGGAGAATTCACCTTCGAGTGAAAATTCTTGTAAGTCCACGGGTGTGTGGCATTGGGAGAATTCACCTTCGAGTGAAAAATTTATGTAAGTCCACAGGTGTGTGACATTGGTGAGAATTCACCTTCGGGTGAAAACTTATGAAAGTCCACAGGTGTGTGGCAATAAGGGAAAGTTCACCTTCGAGTGAAAAATTAATAAGTCAATGGTTATGTGGTGTGGGATTTGTCATGTAAATCACCCACCTATTATACTTGATATGATTATTTTCTTTTATACATATATGTGTATATGTGTATGCAATGTATGTGGAATGTACATTAGATGTTGAAATCCGGTGAATTGGTGTTTGCATCTTGGGTGTGTGACAATAACATGCAATAGGTGTTACATTTGCTTAGTTATTGTAATGGAGTTAGTTTACAAATGGTGTGGTGAAATAAGAATGATTCACAAGGGGTGTGAACTTTTTATTTGAAGTTTGACTGAGATTTGTCAAACAATTCACAAGTGGTATGAATTTGGAGATGGGTTGATTCACAAGTGGTGTGAACTTCCCATGGTGAATTTTATTAGGTTAATCACAAGTGGTGTGGTTACCTACCTTGAGAGTCCTTGGAGAAAAAGGTGGTCTCAATGAGATTGGGTGAAATTTGACTTTTCCATGGTGATTTTATGTTTTAACACTTTATTGGTGTTTTAAAGAGCTATGAATATGATTTTCATGTGTTGTGGTAGTTTATTGTTATGTGTTGTATGCATAACTAGAATTAGTGTCATTGTATGTTAATTGATAACTGACACTAGAATTGGGGTGAATCCACAGATGTGTGGAATTACATGTAAGTCCACAATTGTGTGGCATTGGGAGAAAATCCACATTCGTGTGGAATATTATGTAAGATCACTGGTGAGGGGCATTGAAATTATCGTGTGAGACCATAGATTTGTGAGTCTTGGTAGTAATGATATGGAGTAAATGGTGTTAAAACAGGGTAGTTGTTATTACGCATGTGAAATATGCATTATTATGTGAATTTGAGTGTGGCATGTAAGTCCATTTGGAATGGCATTGTGTTTGGCGTATAATTCCACATTCATGTGGCATAAGGGGTAATTCACATGCGAGTGGGAGCTAATTTTGGGTGAAACTACAAAATTTGGGTGGTTTTATATGTTGGCAATGGTTTGTTGTATAAACCTTGTAAAACTAAATTTTGATTTAGATGATCTACAAGTGGTGTAGACATTTTTAAATGAATGTGGTGTTAAAAACCGTATGTAGTGCGAATTTGGTGGTCGTAATTTGAATCACATATGTGTGATGACTTGTTGAAAATACGAGTTACATGTTGTTTGGTGTAAATAATGAAAGATAGGCGTAATAGGATATGTTGATTATCCTTAATTAAACTGTTAAGAAAGTGTACACTCTATAAGTATGTATTGTATGATGTGTCAGAATTTTCTTATATGAGTGTACTATGGGTGTGAAGTACATGGGGTGGATTTTAGTCCTAAGTTGATGAATATGTTTCATGTGAGTGAAAAATTTGGACAAATTGTATGGTTAGGAGGAATATATTTTCCTAAAACCAAGAAACTAACAACGCCACGATCATGTTGTACTGAAAAGGTGGTGGGTTGGCGGCTGGGCGTATGCCTTACGTATACCCTTTATATAAGCTTCTTCGATGCAACAAGAAAGTGACGGTGTATAGACTTGGGCAAAGGACGGGGGATGGTGAGGAAAAAATTGTAAAGAATTTGGCATGAATGCCATAGGGAGAATAAAACTTGGTAATGGCAAGTTGTCATTTACAAAAGTTAAATGTTTTAGACATGATGTCTAGGATTTTGACACATAGTGTCGTTATGAAATGTTAAAGTTTTGACAAGAGTGTCTTAACTAGGGAGTGGTGACTATAAACATTTAATTATGTTAACTGGCTTGCCTGTTTGAAATTGTGGTAACTTCGGATCTGGTGAATCAAATTAAAGCTGCTCAAACAGAAGCTTTAAAGGAGGAGAATTGGAAACGTGATAGAATTAAGGGGTTAGCTCATCAATTGGATGAGGATAGTCGGGGTTTAAAGACAAGGTGGGGTCGGGTGTGGATACCTCCCACTTGTCCTTTAAAGACGGCTTTATTGGAGGAATCCCATAAATCGAGATATTCGATTCATCCGGGAGGCACGAAGATGTATCGTGACTTGCGGGTTAACTATTGGTGGCCGGGAATGAAACGAGATATTGTTAAGTATGTTGAAAAATGCTTGACTTGTGCTCAAGTTAAGGCGGAGCATCAAAAACCGTATGGCAAATTGCAACCTTTGGAGATTCCAATGTGGAAGTGGGAGCATATTACGATGGACCTAATCACGAAGCTTCCTAAGACTAGGAACGGTTATGATACGATATGGGTCATCGTAGATCGGTTATCAAAGAGTGCTCACTTTATACCGATCAAGGAGACATATTCTTCCAAGAAAATGGCTGAAATTTATGTTAAGGAGGTGGTGTCTCGACATGGAGTACCGGTTACTATTGTGTCTGATCGTGACACCCGGTTCACTTCTCATTTTTGGAAGAATTTTCAGGAGGAATTGGGTACGAGACTATTGTTGAGCACAGCGTATCACCCTCAAACGGATGGTCAGAGTGAAAGGACTATTCAAACGCTTGAGGACATGTTACGTGCGTGTATCATTGACTTTGGGGGAAGTTGGGATGATTACTTACCTTTGGCGGAGTTTTCTTACAATAACAGTTATCATTCCAGTCTTGGAATGCCTCCTTTTGAGGTTTTGTATGGGAGAAAATGTAGAACTCCCGTGTGTTGGGGAGAAGTGGGACCAAGGGAACTCGCCAGCAAAAAGGTAGTAACGGTGACAAACGAACGAATCGATCAGATACGAGCTCATTTAAAGGCGGCACAAGACCGTCAGAAATCGTATGCGGATAAACGGAGGAGGCCGATCGAATTCCAAGTGGGAGACTTTGTGTTGTTAAAGGTTTCTCCTTGGAAGGGTGTGATTCGTTTTCGAAAGCGGGGGAAACTTAGTCCACGGTTTATTGGACCATTCAAGATTATAGCTCGGATTGGCGAGGTTGCCTATCGCTTAGAGCTACCGGAGGAGTTGAGTGGGATTCACAATACATTCCACGTCTCTTATTTGCGAAAGTGCTTGGCGGATGAATCGGCTTATGTGCCAATGGAAGATTTGGTGATTGATGATAAACTCAATTATATTGAGAAACCGGTGGCTATCTTGGATAGAAAAGTCAAGCAACTACGGAATAAGACGATTAACCAAGTAATGGTGCAATGGAAGAACAGACGGGGTTCGGATGCTACGTGGGAGTCCGAGGATGAAATGCGGAAATTTTATCCTTTTCTTTTTGAGGTGTAACGAGGTTTCGGGGACGAAACCTTTGTAAGGAGGGGAGAATTTGTAACATCCCATTTTGGTGAAATATTATAAATTAAACATAATTGGTGTATGATTATGTTTATTTAATTAATGGGTGTTTTGTGTGATTTAATTATCTTAAATAATATTTGGTGGGTGATTTAAATATGTGTTTGTTAAATTTATTATGTTGGGTGTTTACTAACTTAACTTAGTTAGTTATAACTAGTTAGTTTTAACTAGTAATAGAGGGACCAAAACTGCCAATAGATGAAACTTGAGTTAAAAGAGGGGTTTTATGTTGACTTGGTCAACATTTCACACTTTTGTGTGTGTGTGTGTGCTGGAACGTGAAAGAGAGGAGAGAAAAAGGAGAAAAACTCAAGAACTTCAAGAATTGATCAAATTGGAGGTTGGATGTTGATTGGATCTTGAATGCAAGTTGAAATTGGAGTTCTCCTTGCATCAAACAACATCTAGGTAAGATTTTTGGGTGTTTTTGATGGGATTTTCGTGGGTCTCCATAGGGGGTGTGGGTTTGATGGGTAAAACTCTCAAATTTGGTGTTTTGAGGGTGTCAAATGTTGTTAATGATGTTGATAATCATATAGGAACAATTTTTGATTGTTTTCTTTCATGATTTACATGTCATGAAAATGGGGGAATTGGGGTTGTTCATGGTGAAGATGAACTAAGAGGTCTAAATGGGTGATTAGATGATAACTTTATGACATACAACATATGAAATTTGTGTTACCTTGGTGATTGTTGAATTTTGTTTGATTATAAATAAACATGGGAGATTGTTGGAGTTTTAGAAACAATTGAAATGTGTTGGTGAAATCCCTGCACACAAGTTGTTTGATGAAAAGTCAACAACTTGATTTTTATCTAACAAAGTGTTTAAAGGGATGGGTGTGGTTAATTAGGTGCTATAATCATAAAAGATGAAATCTTTATGACCTAATGGGTCAATTGGTGTAAAACTAAATAGGAATGGTGATAATTGGGAGGTGTGGGTGCATTTGACTAATTGTAGTCAAACTTTATATTAAACCTATTAGTTGTGATAATAGGAATTGATAGTGAAGGTGTAAGTGGCACCAAACGACCCGAGAAGGAAGTTGTTTAGAGGATAGCGCGTTGGAACAAGGTAAGTCACCTAAATCTTCTATTTATTATGTGTAATGGTGTTATGCATAAATGAATATGTTGTAGAAGATTGACTTTATGATGAATTGATGATATTGGTGTTTGTTGATATACAATAATAAGCAATAGGTGATATATGTTGCTTGATTGTTGTTGGTATGGTGCTTTAATGCTAGTCCATGATTGACTTAGTGTTTATTTGTGTGTGTGGTGATTGAATGAAAATAGTTCACAAGGTGTGTGAACTTATAGTTGAAATTGACTTAATTTGGTGTTTTGAATCACAAGTGGTGTGATCATGACACTGGATTATTCACATGGTGTGTGAATGTCCTTTGTTGGGTGTAATCAAGTTAGTAAAACACAAGTGGTGTGGTTTACTTAACTTGAGAAATCTTGTGGAATAAGATTTCAATGGAGTTTTGGGTGCAAACGACCCGTTAGTAAATCGTTTGATATTATGACTATGATGGTTATAATTTGGTGAATTAAGGTGTTTAATATGATTATATGGTGTTATATAATGTTTATGGGGGTATTGGAACGGTCGTATTTGAGCGAAAGGGGTTAAGATGGCTTAAAACAGCAAAAATAGCCGTGCAGGTGGTGCCCGGCGTATGATACGCCTGGGGGGGGCGTATCATACGCCTCCTTCAGCTCAATCTTCGGATTTTGTCTGTGATACGCCCCAGATACGCCTAAACCATACGCCCCGAGTAAAATTTGACCAAAATTGACTTTTTGGGTCATGTAAGCTCGTGTGGTCGGGCATGGTGATCTTACTTAGTTCTAATGAACTAATGGTGACTTAATTATGGTGTTTCAGGTGAACGGAAGGGTTGAACGGGGTCGTGATCGGTTTGCCTCGCAAGGATTCGGATCAAACACGTTTTGGTGGTTTTTTCTTTGTTGGTGTTAAACAAAGGTTTTTGGTGATAACTCAAATGTAATTTTTGTTATTGAATGTTTAACTAACATCAAATATTTTGTAAAGTCGTGTGTAAATGAGGTGTTTATGGTGTTAATTACATTTGTGAGTTTGAAAAATCTGGGACCTAAACTTTGATGTCGTTTTAAAACACGTGTCATACGTGTGGGAGTTTTGGGGCTTACATTATTAAATTGAATAAAATCATTAATATTTAATAGCAGAGAGAAGATAAAAAAAATCAAAAATTTAATAAATAAATGACATAAAAATATTTATTATGAGAGAGAGGAAGAAAAAAACTTTGAATGACTTAGAATGTTGACAAGTGTAATATCAAAACATTTATTTATTATATAATATATATATAGATTTTAGTAATTAACTTATATAATTAAATATTAAAAAAATAATTTTTCTTCTTCAAATAATTTAGTAATATATTAAAATTTAATAAAAAAGAAGAATAATTCAATTATATCATATGCTAAATATAATTTTATAATTGTTAAATATTTATTATTATTTAATGCTGATGAATTATATTTTCTATTATCCAACCCGTGTAATACACGGGGTTTTAGGCTAGTATATTAATACGGATAAATACAATATTTTAACTATTCGAAGATGATATATTTTACATTAAAAGTTTGAATTGGATATATATTGTATTTATCAAGTTTGTAAGGATACAGGGGCGAAGGCTTCAAGGGACCGGGGGGGGCGACCGCCCCCCCTCTTTTTTTCGCCAGTAGTGTTAATTTTCGGACCGTAAGCCAAAATTTTTTTTAAAATACTGGTTTCGCCCCCTTAAAAAAATTAACCAAACACATTTAAAAAAAAAATACTCTTTCCATCCCTCTCATTTTTTACCCCATTAGCCTCCCTCTCATTTTGTTTGTTTAGACATTTAGATTTTAGTTTGAATCAATATATCATGGGAAATGTGAAAATAATTGACTAGTTTTTAAAAAGAAATGTTATTGAAAAAGAATGTGATGCTACAAATCAAGATAAACGTAAAAAATCCTCAATATATCGTGAGAAAGGTGAAAACAATTGACTCGTGAGTATTATTTATATATGTATTTAAGGGTTGATGATATATGTGTTATTCAATAAAAAATTATATATGGGATTACAATGTAATTAGTCCGTCTCAAACCGTAAAAATTATATTTGGGATTACAATGTAATTAGTCCGTCTCAAACTGTAAAACGGTTAGGTTTGATTCGGTCTTAATTTTTAACGGGCTAAAAAATCCCAAAACTAGAAAGTCGAAACCTAGAAAGCTCAAATCGTAAAAACTGGACCACAAACACCCATAATAAATGGTCACCTAAGATTGCAAGAGAACGAATGAATCAAATAGACGTGTGAAAAGAATGTAAGTTTTCGAAGGGATGAAGGGCCCCGGATTTTATGTCTCCTAGGGACTTCAAATTGGTTAAGCCGGCTCTTATAATGATAATTATTAGACATTTTTAATTTTATTTGTTTGACCCGACTTGACCCGAATCACAGATCCGAACATTTAACCCAACTAACCGAGACATACAGGTCGATTGCAAAAAAAAAAAATTTGATCCCATAAGATTTCGCCCCCCCTCCCAGTTTAGTCAAGCTCCGCCACTGTAAGGATAAATATGAAATTATCTCTAAATATTATTATATTTCTTATTAAACGTATGTAATATATGAGTTACTAATCATGTATATATTATATATCAGCGTTGCTAACTTATTTGTTTTATTGGTATCAAGATATGTTAACGTGTTACCTTTAAAATGTGAGGGTTCGAATTTCGACGGTAGTAAAGGTTAAAAAACTCATGTTAAAAAAAATATCAAAGTAAATTTATATTAATAAGTATAAATAAATTATAAACATATATTATTTATGAACAATTCAATTTCATTAACCAGAACGATTTTCCACATTTGCCGTTTAATCTCACAACTCAATCACACATCCAACGCATTTGAATTTCACTATAAATGCACCCCTTCCCCTAAACCCTCTGATCATCAAACAATCCCAATTTTCTTCGATAATCTTTCAAATTCAATTTTCAAATAATCTCTTCGTTCGGCAATGGACGTTGATCTCTCACCGAAATTGGCTCAGAAATTGTACGGTGGAGACGGTGGATCGTACCATGCATGGTGCCCCAATGAACTCCCTATGCTCAAGCAAGGTAACATCGGCGCCGGAAAACTTTTCCTTGCGAAATATGGTCTAGCACTCCCGAAGTACTCCGATTCCGCTAAGGTTGCTTACGTTCTTCAAGGTATAGATTTGAATTATGTTGTTTGGATTGTTCGATTTTTTTTTTTTATAATTTTTATAATTTTTGCTTTTGATCTAGTTGTTGATCTTAGTTTTTCGATGATGGATTTGGTTGATGGATTGTTATGGTTCTGAATCTTCTGATAATGATTAGATTTATAATCGTAGCTGTTTGATAATGGTAGGTAACTCGATTCTAGGTGATGTTAATCGATTGTTTGATATGGAAAAACCGGCACGATATTACACACTCTTCCAAATTAAGTATCATCATTCCTTTCGTCTGATATCCTCTTCTGGTTCCGATCATGATCAGGTTTTTCAATTGTAACTGTTTGATTCCGAGTATCGTGAATCGATTTGTGTTTGGCTAGTACTCACAACCGACATACAACACACTCTACAGGGTTTATTGTCATCATTCCTTTCTTCTGATATCCTGTTTAGTTTTGACTGTTAATTTCGTGATTATTTTTTATAATAATTCGCAAAACGCACACATAAATATTTGTAGTACGTGATTTCCAGTTTCGATCCTTTTTTGAATTTTAATCTTCATGTTCTTATATTGTTTAATTATTAATATCCTTTAGATTCATCACGTGTTTTATTTTAAATTAATTGAATCCACAAGGGATCTGGAGAATTATTTGATCAATCATCATTTCCAACTCAGAATTTGATTTGATGCTGGCGAATAATGCTGCTATCGCATTCAACTTTTGTAAACAAGTACTTTTTTTTATTGATTTCTAATACTTGATTATTGAGTATGACCAAAGTCCAACTAAGGGGTATAACATGAATCACACGTTCAATATTTAATTATTCTAAGCTGGGGGAGTTTTTTGGGGCAATTCGCCTGTGATTGACCTTCTCAATGCCTACCAATGTGATATCATTTGTTTGGTTTTTTGTTGAATCCTTCTCAGCTTTTTATAATATGATATTTTAATTTCTTCTTATGATATTTGTGTGATTCAATCATTGATGTTGTACAACTTATAGATGTTTATTGTGAATCTATACTCATACTTGTAATTTGTATAAAATTATCTAATTAGTTTTTTAAACATGACACATTACACATAGGCCATGGAGTAGCTGGCATTGTTTTACCTGAGAAAGAAGAAAAAGTGCTAGCAATCAAAACAGGCGATGCAATCGCTCTCCCATTTGGTGTAGTCACATGGTGGTACAACAAGGAAGACACCGAGCTTCAAATCCTCTTCTTAGGTGACACCAAAACCGCTCACAAACCAGGTTCATTCACTGACTTCTTTTTAACCGGTTCCAATGGCATCTTCACTGGTTTTTCAATGGAATTTGTGTGCCGTGCATGGGATGTGGATGAATCCACTGCCAAAGCACTAGTGGGGAACCAAAAGGACAATGGGATTGTTAAAGTTGATGCAGGTGCAAAAGTGCCCGAGCCCAATAAAGATCACAGAAATGGAATGGCTTTGAACTGTTTAGAAGCACCATTGGATGTCGACATCAAGGGTGGTGGTAGAGTGGTTGTTTTGAACACCAAGAATTTGCCATTGGTTGGTGAAGTTGGTTTAGGTGCTGATCTTGTGAGGTTGGATGGTAATGCTATGTGTTCACCTGGATTTTCATGTGATTCTGCTCTTCAAGTGACTTATATTGTTAGGGGTAGCGGCCGTGCTCAAATTGTTGGCGTCGATGGGAAACGTGTTCTTGAAACTACTGTGAAAGCAGGGAATTTGTTCATTGTTCCTAGGTTCTTTGTTGTTTCCAAGATTTCTGATAATGATGGGTTGGAATGGTTCTCTATCATCACTACTCCTAAGTAAGTCTTCTGTTTTTCAATCCAATCTTCATTCAGTCATTTGTCAAGACGGGGTAGTCTGGCAGGTTGGGAATTGTCATTTCTATGCAGGCTGAAACTAGGGGTGTGAATAGCCGACACCATTTGTAAACATCATAAGAACATGACACATAAAATTCATAGTTTTGTGTTTAGTATCAACGGGTTTGGGCCGGCTTCTGGTTGAACTGCAAACACATTTAGCCAATCTGGTCGTGTATGGGTCTAAGTTGGTTCATGGGTTGATCCATTCAGCCTGTGTGTGTATATATTTAACTTTAAAATTTTTTTGGCAATTGTTTTTTATGACATAAACTGACCTTATTGCCAAAATTAATTTAAACTAGAAATTGACAATGTTTTATAAACTAAACTTAAATGTTTTATCTGCATTTGTATTTCTGGTAGTAAGTTTTTAACTTTAAAGCATTCATATGCACAAAAAAGTAACATAAAAAAGTTGGCTTAAATGGCCTTTTTTGTGTCAACATGCTATAATTCATATTGTGTTTAGGTTCACGTGTCTCACAAACTTTTGCGTTCATGCCAAATTTTTTGTGTATGTGTCATGTGGACCCGCAAACACGACCTGTTTAGCACCATAGCAGAAACATGCCTTGTTGAATCTATTCCTATGGGCTGGGCCAGGTTGGGTTCGTATTTTTGAGCAACTATTGACTAATGACTAGATCCGTATCTCATAAAGCTAATTTTACTATGTGGAAATAATTCATAAGTAAATGCTTAAAAAATGGCAGCCCGATATTCACTCACATGGCGGGAAGAACATCAGCATGGAAGGCGTTGTCGCCTGAGGTTTTGCAGGCTTCATTTAAGGTGACACCAGAGGTGGAGAAGACCTTCCGTTCAAAGAGAATGAACAGTGAAATCTTCTTTGCTCCAACAAACTGATGGGTAGTCTTCTTCTTCTTTGATGATGATGCTTTTAATTGGATATAATGTTTGGTTACTAATAATATTTTCTGGATTTTGAACGTTTGGTTTTGTTTCGAAGATTTTTGTTGATGCGAACTTTGTGGTACTATTTTATTAGTAGTAAGATTTACTTTTGCTTTCCAACATTTTTATTTTTTTTAGTTTAATCGTTTACAGTTTTAACTTGGGCAAAGTTACTATGAAATTACTTTTCAAGTAATCTAAATATGTCTTGTAAACATGAAAAAAGTGTTGGATGATTTAAAAAAATTGGACAAAAGCACTTTTTGTTTACTTTTTTATAGTTTGTAAATAGGTAACACTTAAAAAATTGAAGGTAATCTAACTTTTCAACTTATTTCATTAATGTTATTGAGTTTTAAAATGTTTAGTTACTTATTGGGCTACTCTAAAACATGTAATTAACAAATGAGTTTATAATTTTTTCATATCTTAATCGATATATGGTATCTACACATCTAACCAAGAAAAAAAATTTAGGCCATTTCTAAAAAATGAATCTTATGCGTTCTATCCTATAAGCTCACAAAGATGGCTGTGTGAATAACAATAATGTTTACTTTAGATTTAAAATCATGAAACCGTCGTCCAAATCACTAATTAGTTTGTTTGGTGGTTAATTGGTTTTATTATTTTTCGGTCATTTGGTGTTAAATATTTCAAATCGGAACGAATAGTTTGGTTTAATGTTTTAAGATTTTATATAAATGTTTGAAAACGGTTTTAAGAAATTGCTTATGTTTGGAAAAGGCTAGTAATAATGTTCAAGTACACGAGTATCTTTAGGAGATACGAAAACTTTAATTATTACAACAATTTTGATACTCAATACACATAACATGTATTATATAATAATGGTTGGGTGAAAATGCTTGTATACAGTCTCTTCTACATAGCATCGTTTTTATTAACGGTTTGCCTCAAGGTTTTATCTAAAAACTATCAAAACCAAACTGTAAACAAACCTACTGAATATGCTTTATAAAAACGCTAAAAAGAACAAAATAAGAAGAATAACACATCAACCCATGATAGTGGACTCCAATCTTAATATTCAAACTATATTTAGTTCACTATCTTTTTTATTGTAACGTCTTAACATCTACATGCATCAATACAGGTTCTTCATGAGTAAAACCATGCTTGCTCGAACTTGTTTCATTTAGAACCAAGCGGCTTGGTTTAGTTTGAATTTACAAAATCGAGCGAGATGTGAATCTATGAACTTGGTTCGGTTTAAAATTGAGCAACTTGGTTTGTCTTGGTTTTAAATTAAACTTTAGTAAAGCCCCCAATTATCATATTCAAAAGTTCCAACTTAAAGTCAATAAATTTATAAAAAACAAACAAACAAAATTTGTTTGCCATAATACAAGTTTACAACTTAGATTAAGTAAAAAGAAGAAGACGCACAAATTCAACAAACAGATACATAAATTTCAAATCGTTTGATGAAGGTGAAGTCAGCGAAGTTTGATTGTAAAGAGACAAGACAAATAGATACAAGCCTTTGATAATTAAGAGGATTCATGATGAAAACAAAGAGCGGACATGATACCGATACGTGAAAAATATGAAATCGTATAATCAAGGTTTAAATTATATTTTTATGCGGGTCTCTTACAACTTATCCTAAAAACTTTTATTACATGGATATATTTTTATCATTAATGTGTGTGTACGTGTATACATAAAATAATTACATATTTTTAGAAACCAAACCAAACGAGCTAACGAGCGAGCTAATGTTTGCTCGAGTTCTATTCATTTTCAACCGAACTGAGCCGCTTGATTTGTTTTTTACCTAGCCAAAATCAAACAAATTCATTCTAGTGGAGTTTTGAGCTGTTTGGAAAGTTAATGCGTTAGTAATTCAATTTGGGCCAAAATACTAAAATTGTTTGGGTCGAGCCTATGCCTCTTTTAAAACCAGAATACTAGTTATGAGTTGTCTACTCAAAAGATGATAAAAACAGTTTGAAACCCAGGATTTGACGAGTTAACAATAAAAATACTCTATTTAAAATTTGGAAGTTTGAACCCTGTGTCAACCCAGGGCCGGCTCTCATATATTATATTAAAAGTTATTTGGGGAAACTTAGTCCTCAAAATTTTAGGGTTTTAATTATCAAAAAATACATAGTATTTATTTATATTTATTATTTTACATATAAGCCATACAAAATATTGTTATAGATCAATTGATTTATTGCTTTATCATCTATGCTAAAAATCTTGAGTTTGGAGCTCATAACTTGTGTTTGAGATTTAACTTGTATTAAAATTGTGTGTGTGAGAGAGAGTGTATGTGTATATATATTATTAATATTATTTAACATCGTTATTCAATAGGGATAATAAAAAGAATTTTTATACCATATCATTATTTAATATGATAGAAACAAAAAAAATAAAAATAAAGGAGAGATGACACATAACTAAAATCATTTTTTATTATTAGCTTAACATATAGTTACATGCAAGTGTTAATCTTTTCTATGTAATAATTTAATATAAACTTCGTATAC
This sequence comes from Mikania micrantha, assembly GCA_009363875.1. Taxonomy (NCBI): domain Eukaryota; kingdom Viridiplantae; phylum Streptophyta; class Magnoliopsida; order Asterales; family Asteraceae; genus Mikania; species Mikania micrantha. The sequence goes on along the minus strand of CM018692.1, from coordinate 19,590,245 downwards.
TTCACTCAAAAATCTACTTTGTATACTAAACGTACTTTACACACAGATATATTATTTGAAATATTTGTGTATGTATTTTACGACAAGCAAATTTTAATAGTTCAGCACAAATTGATGATTTTGAAAGAAAATAAATATCAGTTCAAACTCTCAAAGTAACTACTAAGTCTTAAAATTAGCCACTCTCGTCAACGCGGACGGTTTGTATATGTTGTTTATGAAAACTTTAGTTACAAATTGGCTTGGAATTATCTTTCAAATTGGTCAAAATTTGCAAGTCAAGTAATCATTTTTATAACCAAAACGTTTAGCTTTTGGAATTATGGTTATAGGCCATTATTAGGTAACGCTTTACTCCCACCAGACGTAACCTTTTCCCGGACTATTTTTAGTCTTCAGCCGTCCAAGATATTTATTTACTTAAATTGTCCAACTCCGTAAAGTCATTCAAATGACAATAAAGGTCAAAATTGAAACAACAATAAAGTTAACATATGATAATGATCGTCATTCTTAACGTTCTAGAAAATTATTATTATATATACTATCAAATTCGCCCAGCGGTAAAATACAGATCATTTTTTTTATAAAATCCAAACGGATATGATGAACATATAAAATTGCATCGTCACAGTTCATTTATGCCTCTGATGATGCGACGTAAACAAAACTTTCATCGAAATAATAAAATCATACAAAAACTTATTATGAAAGAAAATAAATTAACTTTGAGAAACAAAGAAAAAATTAGAGAAAATATTTTTTAAAAAAAAAACTAAACATTTAAAAAAACCACGGGTGAGTCTCAAACTTGGGTGGAAAGATTGGAAGATAGAGTGTGCTACTAAAAAGTAAAACCGTATGAAGTTGCAAACTTGAATGAGTCGGTTATGAATTAGAGTAACAAAAAAGTTGTTATATCTTATACATTGCAATATAAGAATTTAATAAAAAGTAAATTAATAGAACACATTACAAGAAACATCAAAGTAAAATAAAGAAAACGACAATAAGAAAAAATATGCAGGGCAAGGGAATCAAAAATTCTAGAGTATGGTCGAGAAATCTAAATTGTGATTTTTAACCACTAAATCAAGTTGGCATTTGTGTCTTGTAATGAAACAAATTTGTATTAGACATAAAACAAAGTGGTTGATATCAAATAACATAAATCAAGTTGGCATTTACACAAACACATAAAAAAAGATATTTTTGTACATATATAATAAATACCATAAAAAACTCTTAAAGATTTTGTCTTAATCTTGGCGATGTTTGGTGGGTTACTATAACAACCAAACATTACCCTTTGTGCGCGTGCGCGCGCACACACACACATATATTAGGAACAAGTAATTATCATCCTTAATTGTGGTAACACAATTAACTCCGCTAAGATCAACCAAAATCTTTAGTTTCTTTTTCGCTATCTTTATTATACGTATATGAGACTATGTTTTTTTATTTGTTTATGTAAATTCTTTTCTTTTAAGATCTTACACCAGTGTAAGTTATTAACTTATTATTATGTAAAATAAATATTGACTGAAAAATAAAAAGTTACACTTGTTTTAAATCTTAAACACTTGTGAATTATCGTATACACATAAAGAACATATTCTTGTACATGTTTAATAAATGACATAAAAACCAAAAATTTATATTGATTTTGTCGGAGTTATTTGGTTACCACAATTAAGGTAGTTAAAAAAAAACTTAGCGCGCACACACACAAATATACATACATACATACATACATACATACATACATACATACATACATACATACATACATACATACATACATACATACATACATACATACATACATACATACATACATAACTCATTGGTGGTGTGCTGTCATTCTTTTAAATTGTTCTTTTCCCTTATAATTATTAAGTTTAATAGAAGGAATGTAGGACCGTTACATCTTTTCCACATAAACAAATTGTTATGTACCAACAAATTCAACCAAACTATTGTGCACACACTTTGGTTGTATACAAAAGGAACCCTCCAAAATTTATATGAAAACAAAAATTGACGTGAGGTTTTATTCATCGCATTATTGAGATCAATAAGATAGACAACTATTAACCTATCTATTTATATACAACTTACATGCATCATAAACAATAAATTAATTTAGCTAAAATATATTATAAAGCCTTCATCTTTTAATATTTTTCTAGGTTAATATAAAAATATTAAAAATGTATGTTTATTATTAAAATATGTTGACATTCGAGAGAGTTTGAGAAAGTCGGAAGAAATAAGGGTAGGAGACAAGGGGTAGAACCCACCATTGAAGGAATGAAGGTGTTGTCACAAAAAGTTTCTTGCTTTCATGATTAGGCTTTCTTTCTAAGTGTGCGTGGAGAGGTATCCATATCATTTATCAAACAAATTTGCATGCCATCATGATTGGAAAAACTATATTCCTATTAATTCAAACAAAATAAAAAGTCTTGCTTGTTAAAAAATAAAATTAAATTAAGGTTAACTATTTTATAGGTTATATGTCTAAAGCCGGCTAGAGTTATTATTTATTATTTATATATATTGAAATTTGATAATTAGTTGTTTCTTATAATAAACATATTATGCAAAACTTCTTTATAAATTGAATTTTTTTAATAAAAGTAAACCAAGAATGACTCGAGGTTGCTTCCTACTAGCAATTTTTAGGCAGTGTATCTGTTCTGTTAGAGACATCATGGTCTCCTATTTTTCAAGATGAAGCTCATATCTTATACTATGCATTTAAGCAAACATTCTACCAATTCAGAAGCAATTTGCTTTCAGAGAACTGAGATTACTGATAGAATAGAATCCCTTTGGCATTAAAAAATTAGGCATTATTCTTAAAAACATCAATCCTACAATCTTTATAAATTATAGCAACACTTCTATAGGAATGTTTGGTTGATTCAACGTCTTTTTAGAATTTTAGAAGATTATGCAGCAGTTTAAGAATAAGAGTGTAAATAACTCAAGCTACTCGTAATCTTTTTAAAATTAAATTGCTAAAAGCTCAATCGAATAAAGCGAATCATAATTCTTTTTTTGTATATTATGATGATACAAAAACGAAATATAAAATAATGGATTCTATAACAATAAACGACGATCCACCAAACATGGAACGAGCTTTATTCATTATTTATTAATTTTTGAAACTTTTGTCGTCTTTTTTAGAATAAATAATAGACCTTCTTCAGTTTCATTATCACTTGTTCAATCAAATGTAATATTTTTATAACCGAACCAGACGTCGAACCGGTCTCTTTATTGGCCAACGATCGGACCAGATTTAAGAACCGAATAACGTTATATATATATGTATATGTATATATATATATATGTATATGTATATATATATATATATATGTATATGTATATGTATATATATATGTATATATATATATATAAAGAATCCAAATATAGTATAGCTAAAAAACTGGTTCAACTGGACGGTTTTCTAGTCGGGCTACCAGTTAAACCGATCGGTTCGCCCAAAAACGGATCTGAGCATATAACCGGACCGCCTGTGTGGCCGAAACCGGGTTTGACCGACCGGTCAGGTCTGAGTTTAGAAACACTAATCAAATGTATAAAAAGAATATAAGCACTAGTGTTGCCACGTTTGGTTTTACCATCGGATAAATTAAGTATCATCCCTCATTCTTCCCCTTTAAGCTTAAAAGTTAAAACCTTCGAAAATTTTGTCACATATAATTATGCTATACAACAGAGGTGGATACCACATCTTGGTTTGAAAATTTGTGAGGCTACTACATGTTATTATTATTTCAATTTGGTCAAATAATTATCTTTTTAAAATTGTTTAAATTGATTATATATGTATGTAAACCAGTTAATTAAATGATCCTTTATAAGATTTAATTTTCTTGTAAATAAATTTAACAATATTATATAATATTAGAACAAGTTGGTAGAACTTTAGGCTGTGTAGCGTACACATTCCAAGTTAAAATCTTGTAAAAGGTAAAATAATGCACCTACAAGACCTACCCACTATAACCACTCACCAAAAAGATTACAAAATTTTCATCAAAAAGTTTATGTTACGTCTATATTCATCTCAGAAATACGCTCACGCTATGCACCTTAGTAAGGATTCTTGTTTGATTTCTAACAAAACCAATATATAAAAAGCTTATATTTTTATTGGTACTATTGACAATATATAACCTTAATTATATTTTATGTAAATATTCAAAATTATCAATGATTTTTAATTAGGAAAATACATGGGATTCAATGTACTATAAGCTATATTATTAAATGAGCTGATGGTGTATTTTTCCAAAACATCTTTGAAGTTAATTAACGTGTTTTTCTTTTATTCTTTAGGTAAATGTTCAAATCATGTTGATGTTCAAGTTATTTCATGGAGCTAAATATTTTTAATTTGATGCTTTATACATCAATGCATTATGAAACATGTTTACTTTGAGTGACACCGTTAAAAATTGAAAAAAACAATAACATCAATTCATCAAATGAAAGTTGGACGTATCATACTTCTAACTAGGCGTATTATGTACACAAGCAGCTATATCAGGGCGTCTGGCTCATTTTTCAAATAAAGTTGGGTATTGGTATTGATACTAGGCGTATCATATGCCATTGTAAAAGAATTTAAGAATTTGTTGTTATTTTTTAGATACGTAAGCCAACACTTTAGGGTTTTAAATTTTTTTTTTCTCGGACGAATTCATGATGATTTGGAGTGGTTTCATGATGATTTTGTTCATTTTTTGCAATCCAAATCAAGAATCCAAGATCCAATAATAATGATGTCAGGCTAAACAGCTTCTTTAGGTGAAGGATTTGTGTGACTTGATATTTGATTATGGTTTTATCTTGGTTTTGGAATTGAGTGCAGCATTTAAGTTACCTGAATTCATTTGCTTATTTTTTTTAACAGCATTCCTACTTCTAAATTACACTTAAATCCCCTTGCTTGGATTTGAACACAAGATCGATCAACTCCTTTCTAAGAGGCAATGTCTATGACAGTTGATGAAATTTTTGCATCCATGGATGATGAACAAAATATAATAATGTATTCAATTATTAGTCTTTTAATGATTGAATGCCTTATAAGTAGTGAATTTGACTCAAATTTGTTATTTTTAATGATTTTTTTATGAAATTGTTTTTGAAAGTCAATTATAAAGGTTAGAATTTATAACAAAATTACTATAAAATTAATTTACTTTAGAGACGTCTTCGAAATTAGAGGTGTAGGATTCAATTTCAACCAAAAAGTAAATTAGTTTAGAAAGAGTTTATATACACCAACAACTTTAACATTGTAAATAGTATTTATACTTCTATTTCTTTATTATATGTTAAGATTTGATACATGAATAATCAGGGGCAGATCTAGAGCATTGATGTTGGGTTCAGAGTAATCCACCGTGTTTAGAAATTTTAGTAAGATTTTTTTTTTCACAAAGGTTAAACAGGTAACTAAGGTGAATCCGTTAATATTTTTAAGGTTGAATCATGTATGTAATATTTTCAGCAGTTCAACTTAAATAGGGAAAATGATCTTTGTTAGAAAATTCTCGATAATCAGTGTTTGGATTTTTATACGTTCGTGTTAAAAACTTAAAATCGAATTCTGAAATCAATATTTCTTTCCTTACGACTATCAATAAATTTGATTTGGGATAATCCAAAGAATTTATGTGATCAGCGGTTAAATTCGCAGGTCAAGTTTATTCCGGTCAAATAAACATAACAAGAGGCGTTGCCTCCTTGACCTTGCCTCTTTGACCCTTGCCCGCTGACTGTTTAGCGGGACCGCCATCAGTGGCTCTACCCTTAAGACCTTGCGAGGGGGTGCATCCCCCTTGACTCTCGTTTGGTCTGAAGCACAGACATCTTAACCGATCCGAAAAATTTTATGTTCGATTTCTAGTTGAAACGCTTGAAAATAGTGAATCCACTCAAAAAAATTTATGAGTCCGCCGCTATGCATGATTACTACTTTCATAAGATTATTGAGCTCTCGTTTAATTTAAACTTTAGTCTTTTAGGAGTATATATGGCTTACAATTTACACACACACCGATCATCTAAGAATTTGAAGGATTTTTACAACAAACATAGAGCAATAAACATAAGGTTTGAACTACGTACTGGACAATACGTACAAACTATCAGATTACAAAACGATTATGCGCAAACTTAATTAGTATCCGATCGTAATGAATCGCGACGATGAGGAAGATGGAGGAGAAGGCCATAACTGTGCGTTTTTGACCTTTGAAATGCTTGCAAGAACACTCAATGGAGTTATATCTCCGACCACCGTCACCTTCTTTGATTCCAAGTCTATGTGAAATGATGTCACTCCTGCAAATATTCATCACAATAACGTTTATATACATACTAAAAACGTTTATGCATTTATCTTAATTAGTTAATTTTACATTTAAATGTGTATTTTTGTGTGATTATAAAGACAAAAACACACATATATACGACAGAAGTTTAAAATACAAAGTTAGTTTTGTGTCCAAAGTATCCAAAATATACATGATTCAATCACACAGGTGTTAACTGTTTTACATGATAAAATGACGTAAACACAGAATTATCATATATATACATAATGTTACATGTGATAAAAATTTTTGCGGGTGCTTCATATGCGTTACATGTAGAAACAAATTTATAGTTTATATTGACTGTATGTATATCTTGAATTATTACTTATCCTACACACGTTGAAAGTTAAAAATAAATAAATAAATAAATAAAAATATAAAACACTAAATATAAAATTAATCTTACCTTCCATTCTTGAAATATGTTTTCTTACTTTGCCTTCACATCCCTTGCAATGTATCGACACCCTTAGTTCCACAACCTACACAAACCATTTTAACTCGGTTTTTTCTTGTAGTGTTGTATAATAAATTAACTTAAAAGCATGTGTATTATATAAGTTGAAATGTTGAATAAATAAAAAGTTAAATAATAATTCTTGATCATTTAGTTAGAAAATATAATTATTATTTATAATTAATTTTATTGCAATATTCAAAAAAAATATATTTTTTTAATATTATTATCATTATTATTTGAGCTATTAAAAGTCATGACGCTAAGCACTAGTTACCGTTAAAAAAGGAGAGAAATACAAGACACTACCATATAATATATGTGTTCTCTTAAATATCATTTAATATGAAAAAAATATTCAAAAACAGAAAGAGAAGATATCACAAATTTAAATGTGTCTTGCTTAATTATTCTTTTATTATAAGTGTTATAATTATTTGACAAAAGAAAGACCGTTTAAAATCGAAAAAACACTGATAATGAAAATAAATAAATAATATTGAGTAGACACTGTACTACAAAGTGATTTGTGTCTTACTCACTATTTTCTATTATAATATATATATATAAAAGCATTAAATAATTGATTTTCTATTCACAAAAGTTAATTTATTGCTAATACTAAAAAATCAATATCGAATCTTTTGAGCCTGAGAAAGTACGGACAATATTAACCTGTCATCCAAATTCTATATAACAAAGTTACTAAATTACAAATTAATTATAATTTAGTTTAGCATAATAAATATATAAAATTAATGATAGAAACGGGCCACTTATAACTTCAAATTTTAGAAACAATTATTCATTTAAATCTTTTTCATACCGTGATTTTTCTTTTCCATTTTTTTTTACAAAAAGCCAAGTTTTGGCCATTTTTTGATTTACTAAATTATAAAAACAGTTATTTTGAAATAATATGCTTTCAAAATTTATTTTCAGCCGATGAATTTAAATTTAAAAATTAAGCATCATAAAACTAGCTTATTTGATTTTAAAAGAGAGGTCCTGACTCCTAGTTTCAAATCCAGGAAATGAATTTGGAATTGTTTTATAAAAATAGAAAGAAGATAAATTTGTTGTTAAAAAAAATTAAAAATTAAGCAGCTACACATATGTGAGTGATGGATCGTAATATATTTAGCATTAATAATGGATGGTTTTAACAAACCTGATTACAAGTTCGAGACCTCAATAATGATTTTGAACTAGAAGATTCCGTTGCCGCATGCAATCTCACCGACGACGATCTGGATCTAACCACCGCCGGCGAATCATCACCTCGCCACACTCTCGACGATAAAGATTTCTTGATCGCCGGCAAATCATCATGATCATGATCCGGCCATGCTTGTTCACTAACAACCAGCGGTCCGGCGTTAAAAACATCATCTGAATCCTTCAAAAGATGCCTAGACGAAGAACCAACACTAGTATTCCAATCACTTAATTGAGCACTGCTTTTCCTTCTCGCCGGAAAATCAGCATTTTTTCCGGTGGTGTATGCAGCGGAGGTGCTTTTTCGGTGTTTTTGAAGGTAATCAGAGTAGGGTTTGGGATCAATATGTTGTTGAGATGTACAAGGGATTGAAGGTGCTTTGAATTTATGTTTGTCTCCGAAATCAAACTGGTAATGGTTGTTATAGTAGTTGTGGTGGCGGTGGTTTGAAGGTTTTGGGGTGGAGCCACCGCCACGGCGGACCATGGCATGGTGGTTCATGGTGGTGCATATGGCGGTGGACGCCGGAGATGCGCAGAAGAGTTCTGAAGTTTTGATTTTCATTATTGGTGTTGAAAATGTGGAGACGGTCGAGTGTGTGCGTGGACTGAGAGTGAAGAGTGTGGTTGATGTGGGTTATAAAGTAAGAGATGATCGAAAGTGGAAAATAATAAATAATAAATTATTTTATTTATTTATTTTGAATAAAATTGATTTAAATATATGGAATGAGAATATGAGATCATATTGCGTCCCTTGAAACCAACGTTACCTCTTACATATTCACTTAAAAATTAAACAAAAGATTTACGAAAGTAGTTATCTTGGCGACTGTACTACTCGAAACTCCATTATTTAACTATCAAAACCATGTGCGAGGATTTACGCATTCCATCCGGTTCCCAAGTATCTGGGGCACATGCGTCTCAAGGTCGGAGATCAAGGAATTGATTTTAGCTATCAATCGTTAGAATAACTGAATATAGCTCGACAGATCAGTTTAACTTTCGATCAAAAAAAATTATCAAAACCATGGTTTTCAGAGCTGGACCAAACTGGTATGCCCAAAATGAGCTGCGAACCGGCTTCAAACAAACCGACCGGTTGAACCAGGAACCACCCCACTGATCGAACCGGATTTCTGTTTTTTTAACTAAAACAAATAGTGAAACATTAAAACGAAATCCTGTAATTTTTTAACATGATTATGTTTGTTTAAACATTAATTATATTCGTTTTAATGTGTTTAATTGTATAATTTTTTAGAATATTTTATATATTTATTGTGTTATCCGGTTCTTAAATCTGGTCCAACAGGTTCGACCAGTAACCAGTAAGACGACTAGTTCAACATTCAATCTGGTTCTAAAAACATTGATCAAAACTATCCTTTAATGAACACTATATATTTAACAACCTCGAACTGGCCGGCTAAAGCTTGTTTACGACCCAAGACAGGTACTAAAATTGAAACCTTTTTCGTGAACAACTTTATTTATCCATAAATTCTAAAATAATAAAAACTAGGTTTAATCCCACCCACGCGTTGCGGCGGGTTATCACAATACACTCCCAAGAACGGGTGTTATATATCATTTGCAAAAGTATAAGTTACATAGCAAAATCAAATATATAATCACAAACTCTATACAATTTTTCATAAAAACATAAAATTATACAAAATCCTGACAAATATGTTACAAAAATATTAGACAAAATTACTTACAAAATCTTTCTCGCCGACAACTAATCGTTTGAATTAAAACAAAAACCCAAATCTTTAAGCAAATCTCTCAAATTTAGTACCCTCGTCTCTGTTTACTGCTTTTGAAAGTCAAAAAAACTTCTGGTGGTCCAAATCTAATTTATTAAAATGTCACCACATGAAACGGACACCCACATTAAACCTGAATAAAAAAATTAAGTTTTAAATAAACAAATCAATTTTAATGTGGGTTAGTATGAACCACATGTTTATTTTCAATATTCCAAATAGACGGGCCAGATTACGGTTTAAGGGTTTTTCTTTAAGATCGGGTTTTCACTGGATAAAAACCCTACACACACACACACACACACACATATATATATATATATATATATATATATATATATATATATATATATGTAAGATCTTGTGACCCACTCATAAATATATATATATATATATAATACTATTCATTTTCATACATTTTAATACTATATAAGTATATAGTAAATAGTAATAATATTATTATTTAATTATTATTAATATTATATAAAAGTTTTAGTGGCCAAATTCAAAAAAAACAAAACTTTAAAAAGTTTTAGTGGCCAAAATCGAAAAAATAAAACTTTATATTATATAAAAGTTTTAGTGGCCAAAATCGAAAAAACAAAACTTTAAAAATTTTAGTGCCCAAGATCAAAAAAACAAAACTTTATATTATATAAAAGTTTAGTGACCAAAATCGAAAAAACAAAACTTTACTATTAACTTTTAGTGTCCAAAATCGAAAAAATAAAACTTTATATTATATAAAAGTTTTAGTGGCCAAAATATAAAAAACAAAACTTTAAAAAGTTTTAGTAGCCAAAACCGAAAAAACAAAACTTTATATTATATAAAATTTTTAGTGGCAAAAATCGAAGAAACAAAACAAAACTTTACCATTAAGATTTAGTGACCAAAATCGAAAAAAACAAAACTTTATATTATATTAAAGTTTTAGTGGCAAAAATCGAAAAAACAAAACTTTAAAAAGTTTTAGTGGCCAAAATCGATAAAACAAAACTTTATATTATAAAAAAGTTTTAGTGGCAAAAGTCAAAAAACAAAACTTTATATTATATAAAAGTTTTAGTATAAAAGTTTTAGTGGCAAAAATCGAAAAAACAAAACTTTAAAAGTTTTCGTGGCCAAAATCGAAAAAACAAAACTTTATATTATATAAAAGTTTTAGTGACAAAAGTCGAAAAAACAAAACTGTACTAATATAAAAGTTTTAGTGACCAAAATCGAAAAAACAAAACTTAAAAAGTTTTAGTGGCCAAAATGAAAAAAACAAAACTTTATATTAAATAAAAGTTTTAGTGACCAAAATCGAAAAAACAAAACCTTGCCATTAAGTTTTAGTGGCCAAAATCGAAAAAACAAAACTTTATATTATATAAAAGTTTTAGTGGCCAAAATTGAAAAAACAAATTTTTAAAAAGTTTTAGTGGCTAAAATCGAAAAAACAAACTTTATATTATATAAAAGTTTTAGTGGCAAAAATCGAAAAAACAAAACTTTAAAAGTTTTTGTGGCGAAAATTGAAAAACAAAACTTTATATTATATAAAAGTTTTAGTAACCAAAATCGGAAAAACAAAATTTTACTTTTAGTCGCTAAAATTGAAAAACAAAACTTTATTTTATAAAAAGTTTTAGTTGCCAAAATCGAAAAAACATAACTTTAAAAAGTTTTAGTGGCCAAAATCAAAAAAACAAAACTTTATATTATATAAAAGTTTTAGTGGAAAAATCGAAAAAAGAAACTTTAAAAGTTTTAGTGTCCAGAATCAAAAAAACAAAATTTTATATTATATAAAAGTTTTAAAAACTAAAATCGAAAAAACAAAACTTTACTATTACTTTTAAGTTGGTTTTTAATTTATATAATATAATAATAACAATGGAGCCCACTCTCTATATAATATATATATTCTTACTATTCATTTTCTTCCTTTTTAATATATATATAATAATAAGTTAACTTATCAAAATTTACAAAAGTTGGCTACAAAATAAGTTTGATTACTTGAAAAAAGATAACACCAAACAAAATTTTCTTCTGATGATATGAGAGGGATTTTGTTTTTTCGAACTTAAAACGAAAAGACGAATCATTTGGATAGATATATAAAAACTCGTAATATGAAGAGTTAGGCTCCAAAATTTAAAAGGCCCTAAACGCTTGCATCATATTTTAGATAGAGGAGCTGACTTTGTTTATTTTATATATATTTGCATCAGAGTAATGAGAATGAAAACTTTTGAATAGGGTTGCGCAAATCAGTTTTTTTACCAAACCGGTTCAGTTTAGAAACCGGTCCGGTTTGGTCTACGGATGGTCAAAACCGGTTTGGGTGAAGCCGGTTCGGTTTGGAAACCGGTTTGATAGATGAGGATATCAAACCTATAGGAACTGGTTCGGATATTTTTGAAATCGGTTTGGAAGGGTTTGAAACCATTTGGGTCGGTTTAGGAACCGGTTTTAAAGGTAAGATCTCGAACCTATGCCAAACCGGCGGTTCGAACCGTTTTGGGTAGTGACGAAGCATAGAAGGGACCGGGGGGGAGGCGACCGGCCCCCCTCTTTTTTTCGTCAGTGGTGTTAATTTTTGGACCGTAAGCTATATTCTTTTTTAAAATAATGGTTTCGCCCCTTCAAAAAAAATAATCAAACAAATTTTAAAAAATATTTTTCCATCCCTCTCATTTTTTACCCCATTAGCCTCCCTCTCATTTTGTTTGTTTAGACTTTTAGATTTTAGGTTTGAATCAATATATCATGGAAAATGTGAAAACAATTGACTTGTTTTTCAAAAGAAAGGTCATTGAAGAAGAAAGTGATGCTACAAATCAAGATCAACGTAAAAAATCTTCAATATATCATGGGAAATGTGGAAACAATTGACTCGTATGTATTATTGTGACAACTAGTACCTGACCGGCCGACAAATCCGTACGGTACGTGTACTTTCAACATTAACTATGTGTAATTACATGTGTATAAACAGTACTAGTATTAACAGGAATCTAAATACAAGAAACAGTTGTACGTATTTTCGTGTAAACTTAAATACTGTAAGTACAACACTCAGTTGAAACATAAGTTGTGTGTATTTAAGTAAAAACCTAAATACAATTAACACAACAAATCACAAGAAACAAAAATGTTCATACAAATAACAAGAACAAATCGGTTACGATCTGATATCCATAGATGACAGGAATCAGATGGCCGACATTTCAATGTGAAAACATGATGTTTAGTTGAGTCCGATAGTGAGGAAATACAATTCAAAACAATGTAGCAGTGTCGTTTCAGAATAACGAACTGACAGTGTGTTTGCGTGGGTGACGATTCACACAAACATATATGTGAGTTTAACGTTCAGAAATGATAACTGGAAAGTAGAAAACAAAAGTCGGAAAACAAAACCATCGTTGTGTTCGTTCGAGTGACAATTCGAACGAATACGCGCGATGGTGACGCGATCTGACTAAACGAAAACGAAACACGACACGACACGAACGACTTTAAATTAATAAAATAAAATAAATAATGTTTTACAATTTTGAAACTCATCAAAATAATTAAATTAACTCCTTTTAATTTAAAACATGTAAATTACACGTAAAGTTCCGGATACGTAATGAAAGTGCAAACCGAGCAACCGAAACAAACCCGAATACACGCGGGGTATAAAAACCCCATTTCAAGCAATTAATTTCATTTAATACCTCACCTACACCTCTGTCTCTCTACAAACTCGTTCTTCTCTCTCTCACTACAAGATTCAAGTTTCAAATCCATGGATCTCTCTCATTTTGTGATGGATTTCGGTGTTCTTGGTGTCTAAACGAAGATCTTGATCTCCTCTACCTAGAAGTACAAGGGATCTGAAGTTTTCACCGACCAAAAACGAGGTATGGAGCCATAAAAAAATCTGGAATTAGGGTGTCTCTTGAGTTTTTGTTCGAACCTCACCTCTAGCCGGCTAACCCTTTATTGTTTCGAAACCCAAACTCACGTGAAGCTCTTGAAGCATAACCAAGATGGGCAACAAATCTATGAGCAACAAACGTGTATAAGATGATGGCGTAGGCTTGAGCTTCGTGACATGGCGAACCCGCTGTGTTGGGGCCGCCACAGACGAACCTCTCATCAGGCCACGAACCTTCGTTGACCATCATTATCATCTTTACACGAACCTTAGCTGAATTGATGGCCGAACCTTGTGCATGGGCTGGTAACGAACCTAGGGTAACCTCCACGAACCTAGACACTCCCCGAACCATTTTCGCCCGAACCATCCCCACCAAACGAACCCAGGTGCACGAACGTTCTGTTTCAAGTGGTCACATTCTAATCAGCCGAACCTCATGAAGGAGCGAACCCGCACACACAAGCTGAACCTTTATGTGACTGACGAACCTGCTCTTGCTCTGAACCTGCATCATCTGGAATGAACCTTAGCACCACCGAACCTTCCCAAGTCACTGAACAACGGCGAACCTTCTCCTACCGCCGAACCTTTGGCCGAACGTGCAACCGCCGAACCTACCAGAGCTGGAGCTTTTCTTTGAGCCGCGAACCATGTTGATCACTCATGAGTCGAACCCTATTAGAACCCCGAACCTTTGGATGTAGCATGGGGCGAACCTTCTCTGTAGGTTCGCTGGTTTGAGTCCCGGTGGCATTTAATGGGATTGGGCCATGCAAACTAAACGGCCACATGCACAACTACGATCCCCATTTAAAGATCTCGGCCCAGTATGGCCCAATCGCTTCATAGGAATGTTACTTGGCCCACAATTAGTCCCTACCCAACATTTCTAGCTTAGGCCCAACCCTTTGTGAAGCCCACAATACTGCTTCGGCATATCAAGGTTATTCGGCCCATTTATGACCTACGCGGCCCAAATATCAAATAACTTATTCGACCCATGTAATGGCCCATAGAAGTTTTGGGTCAAAGGAGTTCTCCAACCGGCCCAAGGAAATTAATTGATTTGGCCCACACACTGTCACTTTGGCCCAATAGCCCACGAAACTAATTGGCCCAATGACATACATATTCGGCCCAATGTGATTAAACGCGACATAATTCATAAATTAAATGGTTAAAGAATGTCAACTATGGGAAATGAAATTGGTAATCGTGTTCTATTATTAAGTTGATGGTTAGTATGTTAAAACGATTTATGACGTATTAGATCATTACAAGACTAAGTTAAAGACCAAAGAAGTCATAAAGATCAAAACTCTAGTCACAACTTACAATCATACACTACACTTATAGTAAATCGATTGAGTGTCAATAAAGTGCACTCTAATTGAATTGGGCCGAATGATGATCGAGACAAAAGGGTGATAACCAAGTTAAGGTTAACACACGCACACGCACATAAGACACTACAACATATACTTATAGATTACATACAACGTGAAACTAATACAGGATCGTGAAAACTACCCCAAAACAATCAAGAGCGTGTGCATTCTTCTTTTAAGCTAAGTCAACCACTTCACACATAAGGTGAGTTCATATGCCCCATTAACTTTAATCTTATTGATTTTAAACTCTCGGGGCTGAGAAACATGCTTACTTTTATTTATTTAAAAGTTTTGCTTAACATATTGCTATTACTTTGATTTAGATAATATTATATTGTTTATTATCGCTTATCATTGTATGCATGTGTGACAACTAGTACCTGACCGGCCGGCAAGTCCGTACGGTGCGTGTACTTTCTACAGTAACTATGTGTACGTACATGTGTGTAAACAGTGTTTGTATTAACAGATTTCCTAAATACAAGAAATCGTTGTACGTATTTTTGTGTAAACTTAGATACAGTAAGTACAACGTACATTTGAAACATTAGTTGTGTGTATTTAAGTGAAAACTTAAGTACAGTTAACACAACAGTTCATGAGAAACAACAGTGTTTAAGAGAATAACAGAAACAAATCGGTTGCGATCTGATATCCATAGATGACAGGAATCAGATGGCCGACAATTCAATGTGAAAACAATGTGAAAACAGGATGTTAGTTGAGTTCGACAGTGAGGAAACACAATTCAAACATAAAGCACAGTGTCGTTTCAGAATAACGAACTGACAGTGTGTTTGCGTGGGTGACGATTCACACAAACATATCTGTGAGTTTAACGTTCTGAAATGATGACTGAAAAGTAGAGAACAAAAGTCGGAAAGCAAAACCATCGTCGTGTTCGTTCGAATGACGATTCGAACGAATACGAACGACGGTGACGCGATTCGACGAAACGAAAACTAAAACACGACGCGAACGAATTTAAATTTAATAAAATAAGTATTTAACATTTTACAATTTTGAAACTCATCAATTAATTAAAATTATCTCCTTTTTATTTATTACCATTTAAATACGTGTAAAAATCCGGATACGCGACGAAAACGCGAACCGAGCAACCAAAACAAACCCGAACACCACACAGGGTATAAAAACCCTAAATGAAAGGATTTATTTCATTTTTACATTCAAACTCTCTCTCTCTCTCTTCAATTTTCCGGCCACCACTCTCACCACCACCAAACCACTTTCAAACAAGCATAACTTCCTCATTTCTTAACCGATTTGAGTGATTCTTGCGCCCACACGAAGCCCTTGACGAGCTCTACATGAAAGTACAACCGATCTAAAGCCAAACTCACTGAAAAACAAGGTATGATGCTGTAAAGATCTGCGAAAATTAGGGTTTTCATGGGGCTGGTTCGACACCCTCGTGAAACCGGCTACCCACTTGTTATTTCGAACCATAAACCCACGGAAAAACCAACCTACGCATGTGCCAAACTCAGATCAGCCCTCGACCCTGGTTAGTCGAAGGTAACAGCACCGAACCTGTGGCCGGCCTCCTTATCATCACGAACCCTATTGCATGCTCACGAACCCTTGACCCAACATGCAGCGAACCCTTGACTCTTGGCCGAACCAGGGTATCATTCCAGAACCTTAGCAACGCCATCATGGAGACGAACCTGTTCAACCACCCTCTGGCCGAACCCTCCCTAATGTCACGAACCTTGATGGAAGCTAGCCGAACCCTACAACTTCGACCAGACCCTCTTCACCGAACCTAGCTGCTACAAACTATGGGTGAACCTTCTCATCCTCAAATGCCAAACCTTGTACTGATTGAGACCCAACCCCGGCGAACCTAGTGTCATACAACATGAAGGTTCGCTGTTCTACTTACAAACCGGTCGACCACATGAAGCCCAACAGGCCTAACAACCTCTTTCAGTCTACTATACTCTAGCCGGCCCAAATTAAACCCCTCGGCCTAATCAAATAAAAAAAAATGAACTGGCCCAACAGTGTGTGGATTTCGGCCCAATTCCAGTTTTCCGGCCATAGATGCGGCCCACACCCTTCTGGCCCACGAATTACCCATTTGGCCCACACGATCATCCTCGGCCCACACGTGTCTCCTAGGCCCAACATCAATTAAGCCGGTCCAATAGCCCACGCTGAAAACCCTTTAGGCCCAATTACTCTCGTTCGGCCCACATACTTATTGGACTAACTTTATTCGGCCCAATATGTTTTCGGTTCATGAGAAGATGTAGCACTTAACTAATAAATCAACGAGACCAAGTTGGGATTAATTATGCATGGGATTGTACAAAGAGGATGAAATGACTTTGACACATAAATTTCATAACATCATAAAGTGTAGTTCATTAAATATGCTAACAAATAATGTTGAGGGTGACAAATAAGAGGGAAGAAAAGACAAGTGCAATATAACCTAACAGGTTAAACTAAAACTCAAATTAGTTAAGTGCTATGGAATCCATAACAACCAAGTTGAGGCCGAATGGAGACCTAGGACAAGACTCGCGATTGTTAACCAACTCTAGGGTTAACACACACATATGCTCATAACTCGATTTCAATCAGTACTTATAAGTCACATACAACGTGTAAACAATACAGGAACATGAAACAATCAATCAAGTACAAGCAAGAGCGCGTGCATTCTTTCTTTTTAAGTTAAGTCAACCATACAACTACAAGGTGAGTTCATATGCCCCTTTTCTTTAATCTTTACGGATTTTAAACTCTCGGGGATGAGAGACATGCTTTACTTTTAATTACTGATGTGTGTAAAGTAGCTTAATTAAAACTAATAAAAACCAATACTATCCTAGACACTAAGTAATACTCTAGACTCTCTAAAACCTAAGCTACTAACAGGCAAGTGTACCTATCGTATGTAGCAAGACAAAAGTAAGTCCGGATATCGAACCCACAGACTCCTATAGACTGCAACAATTAGACTCAATGACTTATCTATACAAAGAACTTAAATTAAATTATATGTTTAAAAGGGGGTTTTGTGATTAACTACTTAAACTAAAATTAACAATTTAGAACAATCGACTCAAGACTTAAATAAGAGCAAAAACAACTAGAATTCACGAATGATGAAATGACTACCTAGGGTTTACTTTATACATGTTTGAAATGTTTAAATTGATTATGGAACTAGTCAGGGAACCGGGATCTTTGAATATTAACTCATTAACAGATTAGAGATTCTTTAACCCTTTATAAAGATTTCAACTAAAATGCCTACAAGTATTTTAAACACCGATTTATGTTAATTACTCTCACAAGTTAACCAACCCATTAATGGTATGTCCAAAAAACCATATTCCTCACGGTAATAATAGTTTCAACACATCACATGTAAAGGACAATAAGGAAATCCATCTTGAACTTAACATACAATACTATGTTTCAATTACCTAATCTTAGTCTTTTCACAAAGACTTTAACTAGCATTCAAACATGCAAGATATGTTAACAAATCCTCACTTCACAGCTATTGACTTTGGTTAAACATTTAAATCATTTATTATCCAATTATTATTCCTATGAATTACTACGTCTAGTAACACATCTACAAATCAAGAACACCAAGTAAATGATCTAGCATACGCTCGTTACACGAAAGACATTCGCCAAAGCATATGAGGACATAATAATTAAATCACAAACATCATAAACATTCATCCACATTCAAGATTTCAAAACCAAATCATAAACCATTAAAAATCCAAACTTGTTCCACAATCAATCGTTACTACAATCAAACATGCATAATTATAAAACCCTAGGTAGTTTAAAAAGTCTAGCCAATAGTAATCATGAATAAACAGAAAGATCTACTGTAAAAACCATAGTAAAACATCATAAGAATGGAAAACAAAACAAGAATAAGAACCGATCGCGATTACACCCTTCGATTTGCAATCCTAGGGCCTCCCGATGATGGATCTTGCCTCACTTGCCTTCCAGAACTCTTTGGTCGCCTCCAATGTAGTCTCTGATCGTCCCAAAACCGAATATCTCCGCCTTCAGCCGTTTTCCAAATCATAAACTTGATTTTCTGAGATTTTAACCCTGTCGCGTAGCGCGACATGTACGTCCACACCCGTCGCGTAGCGCGACGGGTTCCACTACCCGACAAAATAGTCGGGTCAACCGGCATCATTAAGTAAGGGGTAAAATGGTCATTTCCACCTGTCGCGTAGCGCGACAGGGTTTCATTTGGTCCTCGCGTAGCGCGAGGAGTTGAGAATCCAGAATTCTTGTTTTCTTTGTTCGTGTAATTGTTCTCGTTCACCCGGACACTCGTTTTCTTGATCTTTTATGCCAAAATGATGTGTTTATAACCTGCGAACATTAAATTATAGAAATGTGAAGAACCAGCATCTATCGACTCTAAAATTGACTAAAACTGTACAAAACGAATTAAAAACAACTAGAAAAACAGATGTGTTTTACAACACATCAATTACTTAAAAGTTTTGCTTACATATTGTTAATACTTTGATTGAATGATATTAAATTGATTATTATCATATACCATTGTATGCATGCTTGTATGATTACATGATGACATGGAAAGATAAGATGATGATGATAATATAATATCATAACTCATCAATACAATAGAATAACATAGTTGTATGATTATCTCTTACAACACTCAGTTATTCTTACAAGAAAGAACATAGAAACAATTACAAGGAACATGATGACATGATGACAATAACAAAATACAAGAATGATATAAAGATAATACATCCTTATTACATCTTTCGATACAAGAGTTAAGTAAGTGTAATAAGACTAGTTCTTGTAACACTTAGCTTTTCAACTCAACACATATTGCAAGAAGAACAAGAAACAAGGAATGGTAATCATGATAATGTAATTTCATGATAACAACACCATTCACACATTGATTAACATAATGTAATAAGACAAGTTCTTATTCCACCTTGTTAACACACAGAGAACAATTACATTGGTGAACACTAATACAATTAATTTCTATTGAACTGTTGTATTATATCATTTCAGTCATGTGCCATGTATTCAAAAGATCACGGTAAGCCCCTTTCAAAAACCGCTGAACCAGTTAATTTGACGTGACTAAACCGACGATAGCATAGTGGTACCATAGGTTTGACAAACCTCTAGCTTGTAGGGCTAGTATGTTGATCGTATTGATTCAAGGGCCGGTAACGTATGACCGGTGACAGGGCGACTTCAAGTCAGGTTCTGGGAAAGCGTCACATGGTTGATATTAATAAACAGGAATATTGTAATTAATCCAACGAGATCCTATTGATTAGTAGGTTGAGGAATTGATCTTACCTCATGTTTCACTACTAGTAATAGTATTCGTTGAGGACACTAGACATACAAAGTGGTAGAGGTAAATTGGATGCATTGAAATCTGATTACGTGAGGATTTCAATGGATTCCTTTTAGGCTCTATGCACTATAGTTCAAGAACAAATTGCAAGTGGTTAACTAATACTCTTAATATGTAAAAGTGTAACACCAGTTAACCCCACGATTATAGAATAATACAAGGAACATATTTGATAAATCTAATATCCTTAACATATATAATGGTTATCTAACTTCGGTTCGATAACTACAATTACATTATTATATTATTCTATACAAGTTATCACAGGTGATTCAAGAACAATATGGACAAGAGGATTGGGAATGGAAATCAATAGTTGTATTGCAAGTTGTGTGGAGTTCTAGTGGTGGTGTGGTGGGATGTTGGCTAGGGCTTAGTTCCCTTACATATGCCCTATATATAAGCATCACTACTAGGATGAAATATTACTTGTAAATATAAGTATTGAGAAGCCATTGGGTGAACAAGTGAACAAATGACATACAAGTAACAAAATACATATTGTGATTGTGCATGTGAATGAATCAAGGTTTTCAATTAATTTACTTATGAACTCACCAGCCTAGTGTTGACTTTGTTTAAATGCATGTTTTTCTTAGGTGACGGACATGTGTAGATATATATATGCAAGTACTAAGCCAGAGGACTTTAGAAGACCTAGCTTACTTTTGATTGCATACTTTTGGGATGACAAAACAGCGAATCACTTTTGTATATCTTGTACAGATACAAGATATAACTCATTGATTCTTTTTGGTTAGATTTACTTAGTTAAATTATGATGGAACAATGTAATTTAACTTTGTAATTCTATCTCATGTCATGTTAGCGTTTCTCATTTATATCTCATGTGCTATGTAAACAATCTGATCATTTGATTATCATTCATGATATCGCACCCCGAGAACTTTCCGCCCGACGGGAAAACACGATCCGTTCCTGCCGGCCTGGGGTGTGACAGCATGCTTGTATGATCATGAGATAACAGGGAAACTCAGATGGATATGATAATATAATTTCATAATTCATCAAACACACTAGAATAACATAGTTGTAAGACTTTATCTTACAACACTTAGTTATTCCTACATGAGCAAACATTGAGACAATTCATACACAAACAAACAATGAGAACAATTACAGTGAAACATGATGACACTACACAACACATGGATGATGAGAAGATAAAATATCTTCTAAATATCATTCCATATTATAATTGACTAAGTGTGATAAGTCAAGTACTTATAACACTTAGTTACAACTTAAAAACATACTATGCGATAGTATGAACGCATTTATCAATCCACCACCTGAGCGAATTAAGGGTGACAAGACTAGTTCTTACCACGGCTTAATGGCAACATGGTGAACATATGGATCATTTAGAATGATAATCATGATAACGTATCTTCATGATAACAATATCATTCTCACATCGGTTGACATAACGTAATAAGACATGTTCTTATTCAACTTTGTTAATCACATGAGAACATCCCACATTGAGAACAACAACAATATCGATGTACATCATCCATCGTTATCTGTGGACTAGTAGACTGAGGAATTTATTTTCTCTCATGTCATATTATTAGTAACAGTTTCGATGAAGGCTATGTGATCACACGGCGGGATAGAGGTGAATCGGGTGCATTGTAATCTGATTACGTGAGGATCACAATGGACTCCTTTTGGGCTCTATACGTTGCAATTGAGAATACATTACAAACAGTTAACTAACACTTTTAAATATTTAAAAGTGAAACAACAGTTAACCCCACAATTATAGAATAATACAAGGAACAGATTGAGAATCTAACATCCTTAACACATATATTGATTATTAATACTTCAGTTTGATAACTATAATGCTATCATCATATTATTCTATACATGATATCACAGGTGATCAAGAATGAGATGAACATGTGGATTTGGGAATGGAAATCAATAGTTGTATTGCAAGTAGTGTGGAGTTCTAGTAGTGATGTGGTGGGATGTTGGCTAGGGCTTAGTTCCCTTACATATGCCCTATATATAAGCATCACTACTAGGATGATATAATACTTGTAAATATAACTATTGAGAAGCCATTGGGTGAACAGGTAAACATACAATATACAAGTAACATAACATACATTGTGATTGTGCATGTGAATGAATCAAGGTTTTCAATTAACATACTTATGAACTCACCAACCTAGTGTTGACTTTGTTTAAATGCATGTTTTCTCAGGTGACAAACATGTTTAGTCACCATGATTACAGGGACATAGCTAGTGAACTTTTAGAAGACCTAGCTACTTTTGTGATTGCATACTTTTGGATAACAAGAACATGAATCATCTTTTGTATATCTTGTACAGACACAAGATATAGTCTCATTGATTCTTTTGATAGATTTACCTGGTTAAATTATGAACGATACATTGTAATTTAATCTTGAAATTCTATATCATTGTTGTGTTAGCATTTCTCATTTATTATCATGTGCTATGTAAACAATCTGATCATTCGATTATCACTCACGATATCGCACCCCGAGAACCTTCCGCCCGACGGGAAAACCCGATCCGTTCCCGCCGGCTCGGGGGTGTGACAATTATTAACATATGCATTTATAAGGTTGATGATATAAGTGCTATTCAATAAAAAATTATATTTGGGATTACAATGTAATTAATCTGTATCAAACCGTAAATTGGTTAGTCCGTCTCAAACCGTAAAAAATTATATTTGGGATTACAATGTAATTAGTCTGTCTCAAACCATAAAATGGTTAGGTTTGATTCGGTCTTAATTTTTAACGAGCTCAAAAAGCCCAAAACTAGAAAGCCGAACCCAGAAAGCTCAAACTGTAAAAGCCAGACCACAAACAAACATAAAAAAGAATTGCCTAAGATTGTAAGAGAACGAATGAATCAAAGAAACATATGAAAAGAATGTAAGTTTTCGAAGAGTAAAGGGTCCCGTATTTTATGTCGCTTATGGTCTTCAAATTGGTTTAGCCGGCCTTGATAATGATAATTATTAGACATTTTTATTTTTATTTGTTTGACCCAACTTGACCCGATTCACAGATCCGAACATGTAACCCAACTAACCGAGACATACCGGTCGATTGCAAAATAAATTTTTGATCCCGAAAGAGTTCACCCCCTTCCAATTTAGTCAAGCTTCGTCACTGGGTTTGAAAACCGGTTTGAGAACTATTGAATACCGGTTTGTAAATCCAAACCGGTTTTTTTGTTTACCTCTACATTCAAATCCAGGTGAACAAATCGATTTTTTTTCGTAATTAGTTTGGGTTTTTTGCAATCGAATATACATGAACTTGTTTTTAGTGGGGAATCAGTTCAGGATTTGGACTACCGCATGTCCGCATCAGCTAGAGATGGTTAGGATAGGGTCGGCTTTGGTTTGGGTCCAACAACCGGTTCCTCCTAGGTCTTGCTATATTTTTATTTAATAAGTTATAATAGCATAAAAATATAAATAAAAATAAATGCATTTGTTAAAGACTAACCCAATCTTATTTGTTAATTGTATTCGTCAAATCACCAGAGAAGTCCAGAGTCCTTTGATGCAAACAAATCTTTATTGATTGTAACATTCCTTTAATCACATCTATATCTATACTGACTTTGAAGTGAGTTTTGTTTTTCATAACAATAAAGCTCTGTTATTAAAGGAAAATGAAAATTCCAACACTCCTATAATGATTTAAATTTCGATAATCATTATAATGAAAAATGAATATAATATTTGTTCCATTTTAGCTCTGGAACCCTTGATTGGGTGTTACCTATTTTGTCATCTCATTTCAAACGGTATTTAATAAAAATACAACCAGTCATGTGCTTTGCTACCACTTCAACTTGATGTACTCGGTCTCGACACATGTTTACATTGGGCTCATATTTAGATCTTCTTTATGTATATCCAAATTGTCATATATTTCTTTAATTAAACATTTAATTTTCATAATAATTAAAATCGGGTTTAAAGTTGCGATACAAATTAAAACGCATGGTTATGTTTGACCCATATTTTGGAATCGTTTACAATATCCAATATTTAATTTTTATAAAGCTTAAAATTACATTGTAAAATTTTAAATTTTGAGTTTTCTTTAGACAAAGTTCTACAATTCTATTAAAAAATTTAGCTTTTACTTTATCGTTTTTAATAACTTAACCTTAACGTTATTGTTATTGTTATTGTTGTTGTTGTTATTATTATTATTCTTTTTATTATTATCATTATTATTATTTTGTTTTTCGAAATATAATTTAATTTGTTGATTAATTATTTATTTTTTGACAAATAAGTATGGAACTCTTGTGCCCAACATGACGCATTGACGGGAAGGTATGAGAATTGTCACACCAAGTGACACAAGTCACACAAGTAGTATAAAAATAGACACGCGTAATATTTTTTTGAAAAATAATTTTACGATATTAAAAATCATTGGCTTCTTTAACAAAAATGTGTTGGTCAAAGTGCCGATTTTTTTTAAAAAAAATATCAAGTTGGAATCAGCACGAGAACTCCGAGTCGATGCTAAAAATGATAATAAAGGGTTATAATGAGAGAAGACACTTCCTCATGTGACATGATGATATGTTTTCATGGTCCAAAAAAGTAAAGCGAAAAAGGAAATGAAACAAACGCAATCATATCTACATTTAGACTTCAAGTTTCTTATTTTCGAGACAAATTACATCATCTTATACAATTTTCTATTTTCTTAATTTTTTGTTATTTTGTTTTATGTTTTAAGTAAATGTGTAATTATACTTGACCTATAAAAATATAAATGGATAGAATTGTGTAAACAATTATTGCATTTTGGGTTGAAATGGGTAATATTATGATATAGTATGGGTTGAGATGTGTAACATATTAACACAAAGCGGTCAAGATAGACAACTTAAAAACCAAGTGAACATAATCGATTTCAATAGGTAAAAAAGAACAATAATATATTTAATGAGAAAATTATTAAAAATTATTCAAATAAACTATTTTTTAGTTACGACTCATTTTAACTTGAGTGAAATTGATTTTTTCTAAAAACGAATCGTTTAAACCCAAACACTTGTTGCTAAAAATCCATTTTGACCCTCATCTCATCCTAACCCGCACCCGTTCTAACTCGTTATCCAACCCAAACCGTCCATTTTGCCAGGCATATGTGTAATATTATATTTTATAGTTTAGCTATTTTGTGTTATTTTATCATTATTTTTTATACATTAAATAAATTCTTTATTTAATTTTTATATTTTAAATATTAGAATAACAACATTATGCTATTTCATCAGGTTTTCGGAATACAAACATTTCATGTTAATGTGTTATATATATGTGTGTATAATATTATTTTGTTAAAAATGACATTTTAATCATCGTGTTTTATGTTTATGTCTTTGTATATTGTCTGTTTATTATTAATTTTTTTTTCATTTTTGTCATTATGTAATATATATTTATTATTGTGTTTTATATTTTAGCTCATGTTATGCTTTTTTTTATATATTAGATAAATTTATTGTTATTTAGTTTTTATGTTTTACATATTAGAAAGTATACAATTGTTTTATTTCACTATTATATTTTCTAAAAGTAATCATACTATAAAACACATATTATCACATGTTTCTCTTTACTACCAACTCAGCGTTGATCACTTCAGCAGTAATATATTATAGATATATAAAGATGATTAACCAAAGGGCTTCTAGCCTAGCGGTATTGCAATGAAGGGGAGAAGCTGCACCTCATTGAGGTCAGGGGTTCAAACCTGAGCAGGGGAGAGGGTTTACGGATTTATCCGGTTCCCGCTTATCTGGTGGGTGAAGGGGTGACGACTGGGCCTGCCCTTGGATGTGTGCCCGTTTGGGCTTAAATCAGTCGTTCAGCCTGAAGCCGTTCAAAAAAAAAATATAAAGATGATTAAGCTTTGGTGCCGTTGATCCATGCTGTTTTTCCCCAAAAACTTAAGGTTTTATGAACTCATTATTGCAATATAATTGTTTACGGTTTTCTCATATAAAGCATACATCTATTTGACGTCAATATGAGACTAGCTTACTTGGTAGATGCATTACTTTCTTAAAAAGACAGTCTTGGGTTTAAATCCACGAAAAAAATATTATTTGGGAGTACAAGAAAAATATGTTAGTATATCTGTTAAAAAAAATGCAATTGACTTCCGTTTAAAGTTGAATAAAATGGGGCAACTTCAATGGTAATTAGAGACTCGAAACAAACTTTTATGCATGTGCTTTCTTTTCTTTATCTTGCTTTATCATTAGATTATTATTATAACTTTAAAAGATATCGAAAATTCTCCCACAATTTTCGTACAAAAGCGATATTCGGATCTAATTATTGTAATTTAAAATTCAATAATAAGGCTATCAAGAATTTGACACGTATGAACGTGTTTATTATTAATTTTTATGGTTAAAATCAATAATAAAATTTAAGAAACTAAGGAAATACCATGTTGAAGTTGGGATCATAAAGGTAGTATTTTTTATGACCCTAATCTAATTTTCTCAACTCTTTTGAATAGTATTATATATTAATGTTATTAGTTGTATATAATCATGAAATTTCATTTCCATATATGATACAGAAAAGTTCCCTTCGAACTAAGACCATCTTTAATACCCATCTCACAAATTCCACCTCACTAAAATTTTCTGTTACGTCACCACCCCACTAAAAATCTTAAAACCCTTTAATGGTCACACCATTGAAAAACCTTCCCCACTGAGGGTTCCAACGGTAAAAAATTGGAAAATGGAGAAGGCTTCCAAGGGGGAGCGGGGCCCGCGCTGCAGTTGAAATGGAGCCCGCTGGGAGGGGGGCGGTGTGCCCGCTTGACCCCGCCTCACCACTGCTTCCCGCCCGTTCCACGGTGAGACCATTACGGATGGTCTAAGAATGGATATATAATAGACGCAATTAATTAAAAATTATCTGCTAAATTCTTTGACATATATTAAGTTGTAACTACATGAATTAACTGAATTAAAAATTTCTAAATTAATTGAAAAACATATAATCTAACATCCTTTTAGTCGCCAGATTTTGAGTGTCACGATTGAATTAGACAAGAGAAAAGCCGAAAAATGGGGAAGAACTTAGAATTAAATATACAATTTGAATAAAAGTAACTAAATCATATATAAGAATTTAGAAAATCAAAATGAGAATCCTTCAGTTATTTTGGCTCTACATCCAAACGCCCTTTGTTAACTACAATGGTGAAATATTCAATGAATGTAATGCATATAATGATTGATAATATTTTATTAGCAAACTAGCCCAAAATACGTTTATGAAATGGGTCAAATAATGTAAAAGAATCTAATTCGTTAATTCATACATATTTGTTATGAATGAAAATATATATTACATATACTTTTTTGTATGAATGAAAATTTGATACATATTTAATAATATTTCTTTCTATACAAAATTTGATGCATATTAAAAGTTTACTATCATTTTTAGTAATAGAAGTCATTCCATCTCTGCTTCTAACTCTTGATAATTAATACGATATACACAGCTGATTATATGTAACAGTTGTTTCATTAAAAAGAACGACTTTTGAAAGTGATTATTCTAACTCTTGTTTAATAACAATCAGAAAACATAGACCAAGTAAAAATTTTAGTATATCTCATGCAAAGATTAAAGTGGCATACTTCAAATAGAGCTAAAAAAAGAGTCATTTGTTTCTTGTATTTGATAATAATACTATCATATTTTTACTTTTAAACTACTTCTAATGTTCTCTTATTGCCTATATTTAAATTCAAGACCTTCATTTCTAAGATGCAATACATCTACCAAGTGTTATTACAAAGCTTAAAGAAAGTATGCGTATTTAATTTAACAAACACGTTCCATCATAGCCGGATCAACTATTTTGGCATCCTAGCCCCTAAGCGATATAAAAAGTTGACGCCCTCACTAACAGCCAGTGTTGTAAAAATCAGCTTAGGCACTAGGCGCCCGCCAACATTGTCAATTTTGCCCAAGGCGACCGTTTTTTTTTTACCTTTTCAGGTAAAAAGGACTCAGATCAATTAATATTTGAGATATTTCTCAACTCAAAATCATTAATATGTCTTCAAAACATCGAATCTGACATCTGAAACATCAAACATCGAAATCAATCTCTAAACTTTGAAATTAGTGATTAAGTTTGAACTTTTAAGTACTTACCTTAGTATATTTAAGTTTATTTTTTATATTATTTTAAATATTATATTAAATTATTGATATTAATGAGTGTATATAGTATATATTTGTAAAATCACATATAAAAATTCCAATCCACCTAACGCCGATTAATCTTTAGGCGGTATCTCACCGCTTGATTAGCGTCTAAGGACTTCTTCAATCATGCTAATAGCTGCGTTAAAAACCCTCATTTTATTATCCGTACTTGAGACCAATAGTAATAAACTAAAAGTTTATATGTGGTGAAGCTAAAACAATTGTGTTTATATTTACGTGTATAAAATATTAAGATTTAATTTATTTTTCTAGTTGTATAAATAAATTCTTTAATAAAATGTCATAATCATCTTTAGTAAAAAAGTTTTTTTTCAATTGAATATTAGAAAGCTTTATGTGGTTCTTTGTTAAATCCTTTATTACCTTTAGAGCCCACAAGTTAAAAATAATCATTGATAAAAAAAACTCACTACATATAACAAAATTTAAAAAATAGAAGTCTTATATTTTTGAAAACCTTAAGCTTTTGCTTGAGTTTTTTGGCACATGAGCCGACATACGTGCCATTATCAATGTGTGTGTGAAATGGGGAGTATACCATCAAATCACACATTATGACATAAAAAAAAACCTTGTAATTATTTTATATTTACAACTTTGATTTTTGTAGAATCAGTTAAGGATTTTAGTCATGCATTGTTAAATCCAGAAAAGCACTTGTTCTCATGCACTATGATATGGAATGGTTCTATAGTATAGTGTTGGTTTATCAAATGAATTGAACTTTTATTTGCTTCACTTTCATGTTGTCTCATTGGGAGTTGGGACCAAAATTTAAATTTAACAAAAACTAACAAAATTTGAAAAACAAATATGTGTATGTAGACAGATCATGTGTTAGGATGACCGGCACTAATATCACTTGTTTGTATTTAGAGGTGCCAATTTTTACCCATATCAAAGGAAATGAGTTGGTTTGGGTAAACAATTGTAGTATAATGAAGTAAAATGGGTAACATCATAATATTGAATGTGTTGAGATGGGTAGCATTTAAACACAATGCGGGTCAAGATGGGTAACCAAAAAACTATGTAAATGCAATGGATTCAAACATTTAAGAATAATTAATAATATATTTGATGAAAAATTCACTAAAAATTATCCAAATAGGCTATTTGTTTACTTATAATACATCTTAAGTTAAACTACATTGATGTTTTTAAAGAACAATCCATTTAGACACAAACTAATTTTGCTTAAAATTCGTTCTAACCAGCACCCATTCTGACCCGCACCCGTTTTGACCAATTACCCAACCCGATCCAACCCGCCCATTTTGCGAGACAAATTTGTATTCTTCCACCAGAAGCAGTATTGTCTTATTGTACAAACAACACAAGCAAGCAATGAATCTTCACCAAGCTAAGGAGACTCATCATCTCAGTGGTGCTACCGGTCCCTTCTGTATCTAGTGTCATGTCCAATGCCAACTTAACAAACCCTTCTAGAATGGTGTAATGCCACCCACTTTGTGCTTAGCAGTTTCACTCATTTTTACTGTAGTGACTGGTTTAGCATTATTGAAACTTTTGGTAGTTGAAACATGAGCCCCTCCACCATGATTGGAACAAGTATTTGCATTCTCCTTGTGCAATAGCCAGCATTATAGATCAACATGCTAAAAGACAAGGTTATTTTGAATCACCAAAGCAAACCCCACAAAAAATATTGGTAATTATCATTTTCTAATAACGTGGCTCATTGATAGAATTAGAATTATGCCTGGAAAAATGGACGGGTTGTATTGGGTTGAGTAAAGGGTTAAAATAGGTGCTACTCAAGATAGGTGTGGGTCACTGTGAGTTTTAAGAAAAATTAGTTTTGGTCTAAATTGATCGCTTGTGAAAACATCAATTTTGCTCAAGTTAAATGAGTTGTGATGAAAAAAATAATTTATTTGAATATTTTTTAATGATTTAATTATTAAATATATTATTAATCATTTTTATTTACTTGAATTCATTATATTTACATAGTTTTTAAGTTACCTATCTTGACTTGCATTGTGCTAAATTGTTACCTATCTCAACTCATTTTAACCCATAATACAATAATTATCACCCAAATCTACCCATTTTTCTTTACTATGGGTCAACATTGATAGATTTAATTAGAATGATTTAACCAACTTTAGAAATCTTTGAAACTACAATATTGTTTGTTTTATCTACTTGGAGCTCACGGATTTCCTTTGTTTGCCCGGGTAAAAATTTCCCAGAATTGTGACTATCCTGAATTACTGACACCTAAGCATGCTAAACAGTGGATTTCTTTTCTCATCCACAACTAATGCATTGGTGATATTAGAGGACGGACGTTACTTTTTTTTTTGAACGGCGAAGGTCTCAATTGTGTGAACCCACTGTTTCCAGGCTATGTCACCAAGGTCTAGTTACATGTTACTTACCAATCAAGACTCTAACATCATCAAAACTAAAAAAATCTTAAACTTGAGTGAAAACAATAATGAAGATTCATACATTTTGATCCTTTGCTAAAGGATCAAATTCGCCGGTAGTTAAGAGTTTTTATAGGATGCATATATGATGCTTGCTTTTTGACCTGCTTTGTGGAATCTCTTGATTATTCCAATCTAAACAACAAAATGTTTATCAAAACATAAATCAATCATAACTCTCAAATAAAAAAGCTAAAATTCAAACACAAAATACGGAAATTTCAAATGATCGGATGTAGATTGAGCATGTTTGAGTTGTTGCATGTTTCAATATCTTATAAAAGTATAAAGCATCCCACCAAAAAAATCTAATTCCTTTTGCCATTTTTGATTACAAAAGAAAATTGCAGAATCACTAATTTAAATCTTTAATTGATTGTGTAGTAGTGTATATTTTCCGATACGTAGTGTAAAATTTTTTAAAAACCTTTATTTCGCCCCCTGAAAAAAAATTATTTCGCCCCTCAGAGGTTTCGGTCAAGCTCCGCCACTGGTTTCAAGTAAAAATACCCATTTGAGATACCGTGTGAAAAAATAGTACTATTAAGAAGACGTTTTATATTTATAGCTACGTCATGTGACATGTACGTAATATGGTATCATGTGAAATAAATTTAAGGATTATTTTTTAAAATATAAAGAGTTTATATTTGTTGTTTTTTAATGGCCAGTTAAAAAATAACACAATCTTCTGTATCATATTAATCGGGATATTTGGCTTTCTAACAGCAAAGCACGTCCATTCAGTTTTTTACTTTTAGTTGCAGGCTGCAATGGAGACACCCATGTTCATTTGTATTACGTCACACACAAATAAGGTTTTTTTTTTTGGTTTTTTTTTTTTTTAACCTTTTTCTTTACACAGGCACACATATGTATCAATGATATACTGAAAATTAGTATCGTAAGAGTATCCTATGTGCCGGCGGCCAATGTTTTTAAAACCGGACCGGATGTCGAACCGGTCTTTTTACTGATTAGTGGTCGGACTGGTCAGACCGGTCGGACCGGATTTAAGAACCGGATAACATCATAATTATTTTGAAAATATATAAAAAAAATACAGAAAAATTTTAAAAATCTAAATAATTAAATAATTAAAAACCAACCATCTATTTATGAGTGTATTAAATAAAAAACAGTTGTTATGGGTTTATCACAAAAACCATTATGGTTTTTGCTAGTTTTTTTTTTATAAAATGTAAAATGCTTATCCGTTTCAAAAGGAAAAATAGTAATCAACTTATCACGAAAACTAATGTTTAACTGGAGCCAGCTGGCCTTTACTGTAAAAATATTGGTCTGTCATTTACTCATTCAGTCATTTGTGTGTGGCATTTGAAAAGGAGTTTGCAAAGAAAAAGAACATGCAGCTTCTTCCCAACTCCAATGTCCAATCTCCGATCGATTGCTTTTTTTCCGACAAGCCATGACCATCCTCAGTACTTTGTTTTTGTGAGCTCCGATCGTCCTCATCATCTTGGCCTCGTCTCCTTCCCTTTATTCGATGAACAGTGGTTGTGGTAACTAGGGTTTTGACCCTCGAATGTTGCTTCTGCGACGGTGATGGTGTTTTGCTCTTCACCGGAAAAACCATTTCTAGAAAAGTGGTTCAACCGGATTATATCAACGGTTTCACGGTCGGACCGCCGGTCACCGGCCGAACCTCCCGGTTTCTTCAAAAACGGTTTTGAACACATAACCGGACCGCCTAGGTAGCCGAAACCCGGTCCAACCGGTTCGACCGGCCGGTCTGGTCCGGGTTTAAAAACATTATTGCCGGGTGAGTGGGCGTGAAAGGGGGCGTGAAAGAACGTGGAACACCGCCCCCTCCGGGGCTTGGGCGGGCGTGGAGGGCTGGGCGTGAGTGCGGCAACGACACAATGGACCGTTGGTGGAACATTTTTTACCGTTGGAAGCTTTAAAAAAAAAAACTTATTTTAAAAAAAATACTATATATACAACCATAATTTAACATCACACACAATCTTTTTTCTTTACATCACACAAAAAACATCAAACAAAGAAATTAGTTTTGTTAAAAAATGCAATTTTTACTGGAAGATGACGATTTTAGCGAAAACGAAGATTTTTTAATCAAAGCCGCACAACTTACTCTCGACATCATCAGACAACAAGTTGAAAGACTCATTCTGACTAGAAGAGCACGAATTAATCGAGATCGTCTTGGAGCGCACGCACGTCTTGTTGACGATTATTTTTTAGAAAATCCGAAGTACCCCGAACATTTGTTTCGGCGTCGTTTTCGGAAGAGTCATAATCTTTTTTCGCGAGTGTATGATGATTTGGAACAAAACTTTGATTTTTTTCAACAAAGGTGTGACAGAAGAGGTAAGATCGAGTTTTCCGGTTTTCAAAAACGTACTTCTGCAATACGCCAATTAGCCTACGGCACTAACAGCGATTCGTTTGATGAGTATTTACAAATGTCTGATAGAATGGGACGGGAATGCATTTGCAAATTTTGTTAATGTAAATTTATTTACACATGCGAACCTCAAAACTGATTTGATTGAACATTTATAGAAAAATCGTGAAGTTTAATCTTAAATTTTAATTATATTTATTGTTATGTTTTTTTTAAATATTTGATACAATTATTAATAATTAGCTTTTTTTTAATTTGTAATGTTTATTTATAATTTTATGTAATTTTTTAATTTATAATTAATCATATCTATTTATTTAATTTTAAAAAAGAAAGTTGATGTGGAGTGGCTGGACCAAGGGTCTTTCCACCACTTTTGGTGGAGTGGGTGGTTGTGGTGGATGCCTACGTGGCGCATATGTAAAGTGGTTGGACCAAGGGGCACACCCCATGGTCTAAGTATTATGAGATCCAATTTCAATCGTTTTCATTTTATTTTATTTCATATGAGATCCACTTTTGATTTATATTTTGATTTTTTTTATTCTCCTAATTAGTTACAAAATATTCAGATGATTAGATTTAAGAGATTGATAATATGGCAATGGTCCTAATATTCATACATCATCTCATCATCTATATATATTATACTCAAGTTAAATCAATCATATCATACTCAAATAACTTTTACTTATACATATTCTTTTTAGTTTTAAAATAGTCAAAAAGTATTGTCATTCATACACCGGTATACCAATATCCAAACATATGACAATATACTCAA
Source organism: Mikania micrantha (assembly GCA_009363875.1). Classification (NCBI taxonomy): domain Eukaryota; kingdom Viridiplantae; phylum Streptophyta; class Magnoliopsida; order Asterales; family Asteraceae; genus Mikania; species Mikania micrantha. Next base: position 19,555,639 of record CM018692.1, on the reverse strand, counting down.
TAGCACATTAATTCGATATATATTTGCAATTTGATTTATAAAGAAAGAAGGTTTATTCATGGGCGGTCCTGATAATTGAGATGCCAGGATAAAATTTTGTGCCCACTAAAAAAATTGACCCTTAGACGGATGTCGGGTTTATCATTGAACTATTAATGTATGTATGTATGTATGTATGTATGTATGTATGTATGTATGTATGTATGTATGTATGTATGTATGTATGTATGTATGTATGTATGTATGTATGTATGTATGTATGGATTCAAATGAAAGTCAATATATAAATTATTAATAGCTAAAATCATATAAACCCATGATTCAAAAGATATAAAAATAATTTTCTTTTATTTTAACTTTAAAATAAAAAAATATGTGTATATAAAAATAGTGTTGGTTCTAAATTGAATGGTTAGTAAGCATGTAAACGAACCGAACATGAACACATTAACGAACATTAATTTTGTGTATTTGTTCTTTTATTAAGAAAATGAATATGTTCGTGTTCGTGTTCGTTCATTAATAAACTAAACGAACTGTTAATAAACATAAATGAGTACAATCGAGCAAAATAAACGGACAAACATAAATGAACCTTATTTAACATCATTTAACAATCATAAACGAAGATGAACACTATTTAACAAACATAAACGAACACAATTGAACAAGTATACATAAAAACAAACAACAAATCTTTTAAATATAAGTACATATCATTCGTAAATTAAATAGTTAACCTAACATAAATTAATATCACATCGTTAACAAACACAAATAAACAATCACAAATAAACGAACATAACTCAACAGTTCATAAACATAAATAAACTAACAATAGGTGTGTTCATGTTCGTTTATTTATTAAATAAATGAACATAAACAAACTTTCTGCCGAATAGTTAACGAAGTGTTTGGTTCGTTTACAGGCCTAATGGTTAGATTAAACTAAATATACTTTTTATTTTAAAAAAATTTATAAAGAATCATGAGTCATCCTATCATTAATCAACGACTATGATTATATCAAGTTGTTGGAATATATTTTAGTAACGATTACTTTTGTTGACTTTTTATCAAGTTCTCACACCTTATTTAAATGCTCATAACTTTTAAATACGCCTTTATTTTTTTTTAAATAATATAACATAAAAACGAGTATTTTTTATTTTAAAAATGAGTATAATGGAAATATAATTTTTTTTGTTTATCTTTTGTGTTTTTGGCTCATTGTTGAGTTTTTCTGAACAATTTAAAACACAATGATGTTGCAGAACATATAATACAAACAAGAATGACACAATGACACGTATGACTGCCATGATTACTTTTAAAAAACCACAATGACCTGTAAAAAAAGGAAATCACTTATAAGAAAAATTAAAAAAAGATAATTTTACACAAACGTTTAAGAGATACACAATGACAATAATCAGACACAATAAACTAAAAAAATTTAAATTTTTATAACAACATTATACTGATTTGGAAGAAAAAAATGCTTGTTTTTATAATATATATTTTTTAAAAAAGTTGCGAACATCCTTGCTTAAAAGTAATTGTCTATTTTTTACATGTTATTGTGGTTTTTTAAAAGTCATTGTGTTATTCATACGCGTTATTGTGTTATCATTGCTTTACATTATGTGTTCTACAACATCATTGTGTATTAAATTTAATTTCAGGAAAAAATAACATTGAACAAAAAACACAAAAGACACAATTAATTGTACAAAAGATATAATGACCAATACACAAGACAAAATGATCTGTACAAAAGACGCAATTAACTGAAAAAACTATTGTTTCAATAGCAACACTATACTCTTCTTTTGTGTTTTCTTACAAGTAGTTTTGCATTTTTTACGGGTTATTGTGTTTTTTTTAAAGTTATTGTGTCATTCATACTCGCTATTATGTCATTCATACTCACCATTGTGTCATTCATACTCGTCATTGTGTCATCTTTGTTTGACATAATGTGTTATGTAACATCATTGTATATTGAATTGTTCAAAAAAAACTTAACATTGAGCAAGAACACAAAAGACTAGGGGTGTTCATTTTCGGATATCCGAAATCAGAAAAAAATAATAAAAATTTCAAAAAGTATATATTTCGGATATCCGAATATCCGAAAATTATCCGGATATCCGAAAAAAGTATCCGATTATTCAAAAAAAATATTTTTGGATACCGGATAGAACTATCCGAAAATTTTCAAAATAGGTATCCGAATCCGAAGTTTCGGATATCCGATTTTTTCGGATATTTCGGATTCGGATACAGATTTTTTTGAACACCCCTACAAAAGACACAATGATATGTAAAAAAGACAAAATAAGCTGAAAAACCAATTTTTTTTATAAAAATATTATACTTATTTTAAAAATAAAAAATGCTTGTTTTTATGGTATTTTTTTCAAAAATAATGTCGTATGTAAAAATTATGAACATTAAAAAAATGTGAGAATTTGATAAAAAAAAATTAACTAAAGTGATTATTATTAAACTATCCTCCAACAACTTAGTTTAATCATATTTATTTATTAATGATACTCATAATCCTTATTATTAAAAGGATAAATAGGCTATTTAGTTTAACCTAACTCATTGATATTAATATTCTTATATTTAAAACACATATTAATATAACTTCTTTGTAATTTTACATCTCCATACTCTTTAGCTAATTTAATAAGAAACTTAAAGCGAAAAATTATGTAAATGTCGAAACAAAAAAACAAACGATAATTTATATGAATAGGACAGGGAAGAAAGAAAAGGAACCCTATTGAGTTGTGGTGGTAATGATGATACTTTGAAAGAAAAGGATTAAAAGGTAAAACTAATCCCCATTTTTGACATGTAAAGGTCAAACCTTTACACTAATAATATTTTTCAAATATAATGACCTACCTTATCTCTGTTTAAATGCAGAATCTTTATTTAATAGAGTAAAGGTAATATTTGAAATCATTTCATCACTCTTAGACTCTTATTTAGACTATTTGTTATGCATCACTCCCTCTCACTTGACGTATGCATCATGTAGGCGTCACTTAATCAACCAACACCACCATATTGTATCGTTTCAAAATCCGCTCCTTCGTCTTCTCGGTCATTTCACGAGCGTGACCGGTTAAGTGATCGGTTGTAGTCCAATACAATTTCATATCATTGTTGTATTGTTTTTGCTCCTGTAAGTAGACAAATTTTTGTTAACAACGAACGGATCTTCGGAAACGTCAATGTTGGCACACGCTAGTGCCACGGTGCCACCTCCTCAAATTCCGACCATCCAGTGATGCTCGGTTTGGTTGTTTTTTCCGGCACTTTCTTTCGTCAGTGCCTGCGACACGATGAAGCCGGTTGGGGGTTGGGTTGTATTTCCAAAACCACGTCAACATCGGGATCCGGTTGATTCTCATAAACTTTGTCAAAGGCGGGTGAATTTTGGTTGAAAAAGGTTGTTGTGGGAACCAATTTGAAAAGGTTAGAAATTGGTTCAGGTTGTTTGAATTGTTTGAATCGACTTGAGGTCGGTAACAATTTTCATAAACGGGTTAAAGTATGGATTGTTTGGATCCATGGTAGTGTATAAGCTTTTAAAGATTTGAAAGATTTTTATAGATTTTTTGGGAAATTTGAAAGATTTTTGGAAAATTTTTGAAGATTTTTGAGTGAGTTGAATGAGTTTATATATGGTTTAATTTATGTTTTATTATTTTTTTTTTTTGTTTTAACGGTAGCATTACCTTTTTTTTTGTTTTTCCCCCTCTTCAACGGTCATCACCCTGTGAGGAGGCTCACGCCTCTGCCCTTCACGCTCCTGTGTAATGGGGGTGGGGCGCGACCTAGGGCTTCACGCCTGGTTCGCCCTGAATAACACATGGCCTTATGGTCTTAAAATTCATACACCACCATCAATTTTGAGCTTCATCTAGGGTTACGAACCAATAGAGGGGCGATTCTTTACCCATTTAAGGGGATTCTCCAGCATCTGGTGCGGCGGTGTCTCACCTTTCCCGATGGACCCTATTAAAACAACATATGTGGTATGCAGGATCATCGTCGTTCAAAAAAAAGGTAGATAGGTTATATGTTTAAACTTAGTTAAAAGTTAAAACTAAATGTAGCTTGGTTTAGTTTAAGAGCATGATTAAAAAAAATTTATCGTTAAAAATATAATGATAATATTTTCTAAATTCATTATCATGAAGAGAAGAATTTGCTTCAAATGGTTGAGGAGATGTATAATGTGGCTTAAATATTAGGGATGTCATGTGTTCAAGTCCTAACATGCATAAAATAGGGTTTCATGCTGGGCTAAGGGTTTTATCACACCTATGTTGGATTTCCTTCTATTAAGTGTGAAATGATCAGGTGAGTTTATGAGCTGTAAGTGATACAAATTGACGTAAAAAAAAGAAAGAAGAATTTGCTTTAAAAGTAAAAGTCATCATGACTGCAAATATTGTTTTTGATTCACGGGAGTGTTTGTTTAAAATGTTGGAGAAAGTTGACTGTGTCTTCCACTTCCAATAGTAAACTAACTTTCAATCACCCTTTTAATTTCGATAATATCAATTGGGGATTTGGGACCCTAGTTATGCCATCATTATATTGTACTTGTTTCATGTATCTAAATGTTTAAGGTCTTAGAATCATATCATTTCTAAATGAGAATTTAATTTTATTCAGACTATTTTTAAGATTTTACGTATCTTGTTGGAGTACTAAAATAGTTCATACAAGGATTGTCTTAAAAATATGTCAATAAATAGAATAAATCAAAATTGTTGTAACTTAATTATTTATTTTTTATATTGTAAAATGATTTTTTTACACAGTAAGGTCATATTTTGTTTATTATTATTATTATTATTATTAATGTTTTTTTAGAAAGTTTAGGATAGAAAATATCGCAATAGGTTCTCTTTATCTACGAGGCATGACTATTTTCGAATGTGTAAGGTTTTTAATAGGGTGATCAACAAACCAAAAAAACCGAATCGGAACCGAATTAACCGAAAAAACCGAACTGAACGACAAATAACCAAAAAGAACCGAACCGAATTAACCGAAACCGAACTTTTCGGTTCGGTTTCGGTTTTTCATATTCTAAAAACCGAAATAACTGAACCGAACCGATTTGTTATCTTATTTAAAAATAAATATATATGTGTGTGTTGCTATTTTTATACTTACTTAACGAGATAAAAACACATAAAGAGTCTACTGTTTGTGATGATAAAGATTTGTATTAAATTATCTCTACCATTTTAAAAGAAGAAGATCGTAATTATTTCAAATTTAATTATTTACTTTTGTTTTTTTTAATGTAAGAACATGATTATAATTAGTTAGTTTTATTTTGATCAGTTGGTGTTTGATCAATTAATTTATGAATTATTTGTTATTAAACATGTTTGCATTTTTAATATCAAGTGTGAGAGAGAATAAAAAAACAAAAACGAAAAATGTAAAAAAACCCGAAAAAACGAAAACCAAAAAAAAAAAGAAAAGCGAATGGTTTCTAATAACTAAAAACCGACTATTGTCGGTTTCGGTTTTAACCAAAAACCGAACCGAACCGAGCACACCCCTAGTTTTTAAGATACCAAGATGATACGGGTCGGGTATTAAAACACCATATAGCTAGGGCCGGGTTTAAGGTTATGTGGGTCGAAGGGTATGTATTGTGGGGCAAGATGTTTATCCAATGACAAAATAATTAGATGTTGTGTGGGGCCACGCTAGTAATAATTATATAATCACGCGTTTAAAGCTGTGGGTTGGTTGATTAAGGAGCTCTTTTCTTTATCCTTCAAACAAATATTTAATTAATCATAAGTTGTACTTAATTTAATAAATCTTTTTTTAATTAATTAAATAATTCTTTATTCGACAGGTAGCTTCACACTTTAGGCCCGTAACTTCCGCGAGTGTAAAATATTTCCTTGAAATTTGATTATTTATAATTTTTTCAAAGAAACATTTAGAAACTGTTGAAACCGAAGTGAACATTCTAGCAAGTAGCAACATGAAATATGAGGCCGGGTTTGTAACTTATCTTCAAACTTATTATTACATATGTAAAATATTTTTTATTTTATATATAATTTATTTTTAATTTTTAGTCGTTAAATTTAATTTACAAATCAAAACTATTACCTATAAGATGATAGTTTGAGCATATTATAAAATTAAACGGATAGTTTGAGCATTGATACAATTAACTTTTACTTTTGTCATTAATGACAATCAGTGACGGTGCTTGGCTTATATAAGGAAACTAGGTTAATATCCCGTGTATTACACGGGTTAATCATCAATGAAAATAATTATATTATTTTTTTTAAACACTAATTTTTTCAATATTTGTTTCACTAAACATTTTGTTTTTAAAATATTGTTTTTAAAAATTGTATATTTAATAATAAATTGCTTTTTAAAAATGTGTTTTTTAATGTTAATATATTTTTAATGTATTAATTTATTTTAATTTTAAAAAATGTATAAAAAAACATATTTAATATTATTATTTAATATGAGATGTATTTAATAGGAGAGAGATGCGGGAAATTAAAGGTGGGGTGCTCTAAGAATGTGCCATGTGTCAAAAAAAAACTTTGATTTATTATAATAGATAGATGAGGGGCCAAACTAATAAATTTACAAGGTAAACTAAACACGTATTAAATTTTTAAACGAAAAACGCATAAAATTACACTACGGAGTGAAAAACAGTAGGCAACACCCCCTCCCGCTCCGGTCCTAAGTATCCTTTGTCCATGATGACAATCTCACTCGCATAATAATTATATATTTACACTTCGATTTTTTCCTTCTATAATCATATCATTGAGAGATACAGAAAAAAATCCGGTGTATTTTTTATCATGTGATTGGAATTGACTTTAACAATAAAATAAAATTAAGAAATATCATTAGTTAAACTGTCAGCATAAATATTATCACATTTTTATGGTTGAATGTACATGGCATTTTATAATACGATGACACATCATGTCATAATATCATTATAAACATGATTTCAGGTCATCATTTTACTTGCAATACAAGTATATTTGAATGTAATGATAGAAAATCACAAGCGTGTTACATATAATTAGTCAATAATAATGATAAAACACAAAAAAAAAAAAAAAAAAAAAAAAAAAACAAGAAGTCAAGATTGGTATCATATAACCAGCCCGTTTTTGCTTGTGTTTTTTAATCCAATGTTGGCCAACACTTTTTTATTGAAAAAACAAAAAGTATCGTTTATCTGAGCATTTTTAGAAAATTAAAGTCACATTTAAAATTTGGAATTTTTCTCATGTCTCTTTCTCATAATAAATACTAACATCTTTTAATAATTAAATTATATAATTAAATATTAAAAATCATAAATCTTCTTATTCTAACAATTTACTAATTAATACAACTTAATAAACTATAATATTATTTCAATTATATGTTAAGTTAAAAAGAATAATTTTATAACTGTCAAATACTTATTATTATTTTTTAGGGAAGCTTCATATAGATTATGTCCGGAAAAATAGGCAGGTTAGGTAACGAGGTCAAAACGAGTGCGGGTCAGAATGGACGTGATCCAGGATGAGTTTAACAAATTTAGTTTAGGTTTAAATGAGTTGTTTTAAAAAAAACATTAGTTTAGTTTAAGTTAAAATGAGTTGTCATGAAAAAAATAATTTATTTTAATGATTTCTCATCAAATATATTATTGATCATTTTTATTCGTTTAAATCCATATATTCACATAAATTTTGAGTTACTCATCTTGACCCATATTGTGTTAACATAATTACCCATATCAACCCGTTTTATGTCAGAATGTTACTTATTTCAAATCAAAATATAATAATTGTTTACATAAATTTACCTATTTATCTTGCTATAGGTCAAAATTGTAATGTTCAACAAAATGTAACAACCTTTAAATTTGTTTTAATCAACTTACTCAAATTGTTTTTTGTTCCTATTAAGTAATTTAAATAGATTATTGTTCTAATGCAAAGTTTTTAACCTAAATAGCATGTAATATATTGATATAAGTTTGAGTGAATTTTTTTTTTAAATAACCGACTTGAACCAATAATTACTAATTTGAATTAATATCTGACAAAGAACAAAATTAATAATTAATAATTATCGATTCAAGTTAATCATCTATTAGAAAAAACTATTTATTCAACTTATATTAACATGTATTAACTGTTATCCAAGTTAAATACATATGATTAGAACAACAAAAAATACAATGACTTAATTGTGATTAAACAATTTGAGTGACTCTATGGGAACAAAATTAAAAGTTGGTTACATTTCTATAAAATTATTCTTATTTTTTATTTATAAATTTTAGATATTTATAAGCATGAGTTTATAATCTAGTTAATTAATATCTAAAATTGTTAACGGGTGGGCTCTGACAATGAGCCCAAGACAAAAGCAGAATATAAGCACCAAATAACAAATGGAAGAAAGCATAGCTCACTGCGAACTGGGCCGTCTCATGTCATTGTTGATTATTTAGTAATTTGGCATCGACGTTCCACTTTTTATTTGATCCAACCCAAAATTTCTAGAAATATATAATCAAAACAATATACATTCGCCTATTCGGTGCTATTAGTTGGGGTGTATAGTTCGGTTCGGTTTTTCTTCACCACTGAACCAAAACCGATAATTTGGTTATTAGGATTCATGCAACCAAAACCAAATCCTAGCATTAGTTTCGATTATTGAGGTTATAGAGGAGGTTGGATTCGAAACCGTTTCGTTAGTTTGGTCATTTTCAAAATGTTTATTTTGATACTATAAATTTAGTTATAGAGCTTGGTTTCATTGTTTTGATGTGTTTTCAATATTTCCAAACATGCACATGCATGAAAATAATGAAAAATACATGAAAATATGGTTTAAATGCATATAAATACATGAAAAACATATAAAAAGACATGAGTATATAGTTGTCTATGCATTTTTTATTATGAAAGATGGGCAAACTGAAATTGTAACCAAATGGTTTGGTGTTGGCAATATCTTAACCGTAATTAATATGTTAAGTTGGTTCCGGTTATTGTCGGATGTTTTTTCCTCTTGTTATCGGTTTTGTATGTTTCCTCTAGTTACTACTATTTTAAACTTTCGATCTGGTTGTCAGTTTCTATATTTCCAGGAGTGTAACAAAATATATTGTAAAAACATGTTAAAATGCTAATAAATTGTGTACCTTCTTCTTGTTCGGCTTTACATAAGTATATACACATACATGCATCCATGCATGCATGCATGTATTTAAATAAGGACGTCAATTTTTCTTACAAATACAAAGAAAAATTTTGCATATACTTCTTATCTTGTATTATCATGATATTGAATGACTGAATGATTTGCTATGACATTTTACTATCATCCAAACGTTACATATGATTTTGCTTCTGTTCAATACATATTGATTAAAGCAATCAAAACATTATTGCATCACTAAATTTCATTTTAAAGATCAAATCTTTGATATATCTTAAAAAACTAAAAATTTACAAAATTTACACACGTACTATATAGAGGGGTCTCAGAGACACGAAAATGCTGGAAACAACTTCGCATTTGTATTTATTATTATAAGAATTCACTAGATTGAATGAGTGTTTTAATATTTAGAGATTTATTATTAATTAAGATGGTAATTTATAGCATTTTGTGTGCATTTTCATGAGCATGGATATGTGCATATTGATATATTTAAAAGAAAATATAATCAAAATAAAAAAGTATAGGTAACATAGCATTGTTTATGAATTAACATTGTGGATGAACACACGTGTGTGTGTATGTACATTTATATACACATACATACATGTGTGTGTATAGTTTAATACTTGAAATTTAGAAAACGACTGCCGCAGTTATGAATCTGAACTTTATTTATAAAAAGAAGACAATATGTTTATTATATGAAAGTCCAAAATAGCAAGAAGAGAATCACACCTATGACATGCAAATGAAAATGACCAATTCAATTTTAATTTAAAATATCATTCGGAGACTGGAACAAAAAGTTTGTTATTTAGGTATAATGATAATAATAATTAATTAATTGCCGTTGAAAAAGAGAGTAAAATAATTATTGTAATATGTAGTTGACTGACTCAATGACTAGACCAAGTCACTGATCCGAAATATTTAGGCGTTACCTAGGGATGTAAACAGAGTATTTTAAAATGGGTGCATGAGTCCTCCCATGATGTAGTGACGTGGCCTCGTCACGTCACCATCGTCTTCATGCCGCACAGGAGTGATGCCGGCGTTGTCCCTTCAACAGTGTCCATGGTCGCGGGTGACTATAAAGCCCTACCAATAATCATTTTATCTCTTTTTATTTTATAAATTAATAAATAACTCACATCACGTTTCACTTTTTCACTTGTTATATATGATCAGTACACAAATTTTATGATCTCACTCACTAACCAACATGCGTCTTACATGAAGCATGTGTCACACTTGGTTATGTTCTCATCAAACTTCTCATTACACATAACCTAGGTCGTGTAGTTATGACTTACAAGTTAACATGTAAGTAGAAACAATTCATGTTTTACTTTTTCTTTGACGTAAAAGTAATAGTTTTCATAAACTTTTATTATTCTATGGGTTGTAATGATGGCTCAATCACACACGAACCAAAAAATTTACCATGGACCCGAGCCTGAAAATTATATCCTACATATGAATCCGAACATGATCCGAATACTGATCACGATTACAAAACAAATTTAATGTATTTCATTGTGAACTGAAAACTATGTCATACATGAGAACCCAAATTTGACCTGAATATTCTCGATTACAAATCATGTCAACACATATTTATTTTTAAGATTATAAATGAAAGGGTCACATAAAGTTTTATGGTTTTTCTTTCTAAAATTGAATTCTCATATGATATAATATATATATATATATATATATATATATAGGATTTGGTTCTTTTAACAACCCTTAGTAATTGTGTTAACCCAAATAACTCTCACAAGATCAACCCAAATCTTTGATTTTTTTTCATGACCTTTATTATACATATACAAGACTATGTTGTTTTATGTGTATGAGCTAATTCACGAGCGTACGTGAAATTGCACTAGTGTAAAGTTTTGGCAAATTTTAAATGTTACGAAAAAATGCCAAAACTTTACACTACTGCAATTTCGCGTACGTTCGTGAATTAGGTCATACATATAAAACAACATAGTCTTGCACTAGTGTAATAAATGACATGAAAAAAAACCAAAGATTTGGGTTGATCTTATGAGAGTTATTTGGGTTACCTCAATTAAAGTGAGTTAACAATGGAACCATCCCATATATATATATATATATCTTATGATTCGGTCCGGTTTCATATGGTCATTTTTTTGTATAAACAATACGACGTTGACATTCTAAAGGTATTGGGCGTAAACATTCTTCATCTCTAGACAAGTTTTGTGTGTCATAATGAGCAAGAAGAGTCACATCCAACATTTATACAGGCAAACCTACCATATTTTATTTTGCCAAACTTGGTCAAAGTTTTATAAAACTCAAAAAGTGATAAATTATTTAGTTTTTTGTTAATATAAATCAAAATTACTCGAACATTGTTAGTCATTGTTGTAAAAATTGGCCTTATCGGACGATTATTCACTAGGAGGACATCTCCCACTTTGATTTCCCCACTAGGCGGGCCAAATCAACTGGAATCCGCCGAAATACAGGCGAATTTTGAAATTCCGACAAAATTTCCCGACGAATCTTTTAATTCTGACAAGATTTCCGGTATTTTTGGTAAAATTCTATATATATTTATAAAAATGATATAGAAAATTTGTATATATATATATATAATTATTAAAAATTATACATTAATATTTTTATCTGACGAATCCACATTAATCGCTAGCCTCTATCCCTCACTTAAAAAATTAATATATATTATATGTTTCATAAATTTTCTGTCACCTTTCAAAACAATCAAGCTGGGTGACAAATGATTTCATTTCATTCCGTTTGTGAATGTTTCTGTGGTTTTAAATCTCCAAAGTCTTTAGTCTTGCCTAGGGGTCTTTTACCATGTGTTTTTTTTTTATGTATAGTAATAAGGAAATCGATATCTCGTATATTATTTTTTAATGGAATAAAAAATGGTTTTAGAATGCCGCCTGAAAGCTCAATTATGCGATCATTTGGTGCAGGTGATGATTTGGTGAAGGTAATCGACCTTTCACTGTATCAAGCAAAATATATTTATACTATAATTAAATTAATCATAATAATTAATCATGGTCGTCATCATACACTAAAATTGCTATTTAATAACAATTTTTATTTGTAGTATTATCTAATTAATTATATGTCCTGATCAGCTTATATACGCTGAATAACGAATCAGTCAAACAGGGATGGATGTTTGTAGGGGTCGGCCCCCCTTTTTTCGATGGTCGATTTACTACTTTCTTGTCAAGAAGTTTTACAGGTATTAAGTTCTGCCTTCTCTGTTTTTCTTATTAAAAATCCTTGGGCCCCTTGGTTTTTAAAAAAATTTACCAAAGTTAAACTAGTATTTTAACAATACGTTTAACAGTATACGTTTAAATTTATTTTAAAAATACAAATAAATATATTAATGAAACTATAATGAAAATATTTAATTTTAAGGGGATAATTTGTAAAATTTAATTAAAACAAAGAAAAAGAAAATATGAGACGCAACCATACCCTTATTCTATCAAATATGGAGTTGTTATCTCTTAGTTCTAGTTTGGTTTCAAAAGAGATTAATGTTGATTAAATTTGTCTTCTTATCGAGAAATATTATCCTGAAGACTTTACGGAGCATGAGAGGACTCTGTTACGAGGTCAATTGGAGATTTTTAACGTTGAAATGATGAATAATACCAAGCTAAATGGTGTATCAACTATTTCTGATATATGTAAAACTCTTGTGGAAACAAAAAAATGTGAACCATACTATTTGCTTGATAGAGTGGTACGGTTAATCTTGACACTTACTGTTTCTATAGCAACAACAGAGAGGGGATTTTCAGCAATGAAAATATTCAAGGATCGTCTTTGCAATAAGATGTCAAATGAGTTTCTCGTGCATTCCTTGTTGATTTACATAGAAAAAGAAATTGCTAACAAGTTTGATTCAGAATCTATAATTAATGAATTCAAAGAGAGCTTAAAGGTCGTCGGGTTGGGTTGTAACTCTTCTTTCTAACACTCTTTCTCTCATCTTAACATTTTATGTCATGATTGTTAAAAATACATTTTAGTTTTTTAAGTGCAAGTAAAATTATATATTATAATTTTTTAAATATTTGACCTGACCCGATTCACTGACCTGAATATATAATCCGAATCATATCGATAGGAAAAAAATTTGTCCCGTGACTTTCGGTTCCCTCGGAGTTTTTTTTCAAGCTCCGTCCCTGCAGCCAATATATTTAAAGCCCGCAATGTCTCGAAGGCCAGAAAGAACTTCGATCAAATCACAAGTACCGTTACTCAACACGACCCAACTCACATATTTTGTCAGGCATAAGAACAACTTTAAATGTATTGTATTTTTATTATGTTTTTATATATTAATTTAGTTTGATTGTTTTTTAACATGACCCGACCTAGTTCAACTTAACCTGACATGAACAAAAGAGAAAAAAATATTATATACTAATATATAGCGATCCTTAAATACTGTAAAAAAATCCCCCGCCCCCCTCATGAAATTAATGAATTTCCAGGTCCGCCATTCTTCTTCTGAATAATGATTATTTATCCTCTTAATTCCAAAGTAATCGACCAGTTTCAGTTTGTATTTCTTAACTTAATCAAACAGTTCCAATAAATAACACTTGAAATTCCTAAATTTCCTGGCACCTGAATGGAAGCTGTGATAACGTTTCCAGCATAACCTTTACAAAAACAAGGTTTCTTGGAATGGCTAACAAGAAATAATCACATCCAAACATTTTCCTTTTTTTATAAACGGTTTTATTGATACGATTATATCTTAGTTTTTTGCAACAAACTAGAAACTATAGTATTGATCATTTGATCATATAATTAAAATAGCTGGAAATAAAGAAAAATTACACTAATAGTTACCAAACTAGCTACCCAACAAAATATATATGGTATGCGCCTCTCTGTCACCCCTGCCACTCCCTTACGACTTATTCACATGCTGACTAGGGTTGCAACTTATTTAGATGTCGATTGAGGTTGTATCGACTTGCGACGATCAACAGGAAGTCTACTTATTTTGAATATGACGTGATTTCTTGTCATCAAAACGTTTAATTTTAATGTATTGCTTTATTTATAATAGTAATTTACTAGTTATTATCCTATAACAAATCCAAACACAAAACGTTAAAATTATCTTGAAAATTTTCTTGATTACTCCTCTTAAATTGGATCCATTCTTTTGTATTGGTTATCCACTTGGATACGTCAATTTCTATTTTTTATTGAGATATATAACATCAACAAAAGTGCCTAAAATTAGTTTTGATTTTTACAATTTGTGCTTGAATTTGACGAGATATGCTTTGATTATAACAATATTAGTATAGAGTATCAGCGACGAATCGTGTGATGGTGGTCACATCTGAATGTCATGCTTGACCAGGCATGCATGACACGTGAGGTGTAGGTGAGCTTATGTGGGTGAAAGGCCAAAACGTTTTTTTTTTCTTTTTATTTATTATCTAGCTAATAATATTGATATATATATATATATATATAATAATAATAATAATAATAATAATATTATATAATATATATATATATATATATATACAGTTATAAACACTAAATAATAATAATAATAATATATTATAATATTATCACAATAATAATAACATATTATAATATTATTAAAATGGTAATAATAATAATATAATATTACGGTAATAAAAATATAATATAATAATAATAATAACATTTATAATATAATACCGTTGTAATGATGTTAAAGTATAAACTGCTATACTAAAATAAAAATATACTGATAATAATATAATAAAAATATAATATTATGATAATAATAAAAATATTGTAATATTATTATAACCTAATTTTTAAAATTTTAATCGTTTAAGTTTATTTTCTGTTACTTTTAGATTTTACGGCTAGCTGAGGCTTATATATACAATTATGTGATGGAAGTTTAGACAATTTCAATTTTTATATAAGATTACGTTTTTATTCCGTTAAATGCGGGATTACCGCCACAATACACCGAGTAACCCAAGTTATATCAATTCATCCTTTTACTTTTCTCTTATCCTCATTAATTATTACATCTATTTTTTCCTTAGACACTCGTCTTAAGTTTATGTGATGAAATATACATAGCAATAATTTTTGATGATTTTGCTTAAGCAGGACAAATGCCCTAATAGACTAATAGTTGATAATAGGTCCATGTTATTGGTTTTATGAGAAAAATATAAAAGAAACAAAAAAAAGGGTTTTCACAAATTAAAAAGGTACATGACAGCGAATTATGAAACTAATTATAATTTTTATATGAAATTTGTCACTAAAAGTGAAAGTGGTGTTTAAAAAAATAAATTCAAGTTTCTAATGACGTATGTTATTAATATATATTAAATAATAATGTTAAATACATACTTTTTGTATTTTAAATTAAAAAATTAACACATTAAAAATATATTAATATTAAAAACCAGATATTTTAAAATATATAACTATTATAAATACAAAATTTAAGAAAAAAAAGGTTTTTAAAACGAAATAATTTAATTACTTTATTACAAAAAAGTATTAAATGGCACAGAGACAACCACCTACCTTAGAAAAAAATTTAATATTATATATATATATATATATATATATATATATATATATATATATATATATAGGATTAGGTTCAAGTAAAAAGGGTGAAATTGGTGAGAAGGATTGTGGATTTGATAAGTGACATTACTCTAATTTTATTAAAAAGGTATTTTGGTCATTGTGTTGAATGCTTCAAGTTATTGTGTTTAATGCTTCATATCATTGTGTTTAATATTTTTATTATTTTGTTTTATTTTTTATATCATATTGTCTTATTTTGTTATTGTTTTTTATGCATTAAATAAATTGTTCTTATTTATTTTTTATGTTTTATGTATAAAAGGACATAATTGTGTTATTTTACTATTATGTTTATAAAACTTATAATTTTAAAAAACATAAATTGTTTGTATTTTTTGAAAAATGCATTTCCGTCATTGTATATATATATATGTTTATGTCATTGTGTAATATATTCATCATTGTGTTTTATCGTCAGAACATTGTGTAATACAATTATCATTGTGTGTTATGTTCAGGTCATTGTGTAATATATTCATCATTGTTTTTTACCTTCAGATGATTGTGTAATATAACATCATTGTGTCTTACAATCTAGTCATTGTGTAATAGTCATTATTTTGTTTTACGTTAAGGTCATTGTGTAATCTACGCATCACTGTGTTTTACGTTCAGGTGATTGTGTAATATACACATTGTATGCGGATAAACGAAGGAGGCCGATCAAATTCCAAGTGGGAGACTTTGTGTTGTTAAAGGTTTCTCCTTGGAAGGGTGTGATTCGTTTTCGAAAGCGGGGAAAACTTAGTCCACGGTTTATTGGACCATTCAAGATTATAGCTCAGATTGGCGAGGTTGCCTATCGCTTAGAGCTACCGGAGGAGTTAAGTGGGATTCGCAATACATTCCACGTATCTTATTTGCGAAAGTGCTTGGCGGATGAATCGGCTTATGTGCCATTGGAGGATTTGGTGATTGATGATAAACTCAATTATATTGAGAAACCGGTGGCTATCTTGGATAGAAAAGTCAAGCAACTTCGGAATAAGACGATTAACCAAGTAATGGTGCAATGGAAGAACAGACAGGGTTCGGATGCTACGTGGGAGTCCGAGGATGAAATGCGGAAATATTATCCTTTTCTTTTTGAGGTGTAATGAGGTTTCGGGGACGAAACCTTTGTAAGGAGGGGAGAATTTGTAACATCCCATTTTGGTGAAATATTATAAATTAAACATAATTGGTGTATGATTGTGTTTATTTAATTAATGGGTGTTTTGTATGATTTAATTATCTTAAATAATATTTGGTGGGTGATTTAAATAAGTATTTGTTAAATATATTGTAGTGGGAGTTAACTAACTTAATTAAGTTGGATATGAGTTAGTTAGTTTTAACATGTAGATGGAGGGGTTAGAAGTGTCAATAGCAGAAAGTTAAATAACAAGGGGGTTTAATGTTGACTTGGTCAACATTTCACACTTTTATGTGTGTGTATGTGCTGGAAACGTGAAAGAGAGGGAGGACAAGGAGAAAAACTCAAGAACTTCAAGATTTGATCAAATTGAAGGTTGAATGTTGATCTGATCTTAAATGCAAGTTGAAATTGGAGTTCTCCTTGCATCAAACAACATCTAGGTAAGATTTTTGGGTGTTTTTGATGGGAATTTCGTGGGTCTACATGGGGGTTGTGGGTTTGATGGGTAAAACTCTCAAATTTGGTGTTTTGAGAGTGTCAAATGTTGTCAATGATGTTGATAATCATGTAGGAACAACTTTTAATTGTTTTCTTTCATGATTTACATGTTATGAAAATGAGGGAATTGGGGTTTTCATGGAGTTGATGACTATGGTGTGTAAAGTTAGTGTTTAAAGGTGGGGATTTGATGATTATCACTATATTGTTGTAGTTTGTGGTGAAATTGTTGAGATTGATCATTTTTAAACAAAATAATGGATGTTACATAGGTGTGTTAATGATGAATGATCATTAGGAGAAGAACTTGTGCATACATGGTGTTTGATGAAATGCCAAGTAGAATAATTAACTTAAAGTTAGTTTAAAACTAATGGTGATAGGAAATATGTGTGGATATTAAATCAACAAGGGTGAGTTGATGTGGTTAAGGGTCAATTGGAAGTAATTAAGTTAAAATGTTGACATTGGGGTGAATGGGTGTATGTTGACTAATTGTGGTCAAACTTTATATTAAACCTATTAGTTGTGATAATAGGAATTGATAGTGAAGGTGTGAGTGGCACCAAACGACCCGGGAAGGAATTGGTTATAGAGGATAGCGCGTTGGAACAAGGTAAGTCACCTAAATCTTCTACTTATTATGTGTAAAGGTGTGTACATGTATGAATGTTGTTGAAGATTTGACTTTATGGTGGATAGGTGAACTAGTACTTGTTGTTAAACAATGATAAGCAATAGGTGATATATGTTGCTTGATTATTGTAAACATGGTGTTTCAATACTAGTTCATGATTGATTTGGTGTTTAATTGTATATGTGTTGAATGATTTGAATTAGTTCACAAGGTGTGTGAATTGTAATTGAAATCAACTCAAATTGGTGTTTTGAATCACAAGTGGTGTGATCATGACATTGGATTATTCACATGGTGTGTGAATGTCCTTTGTTGGGTGTAATCAAGTTAGTAAAACACAAGTGGTGTGGTTTACTTAACTTGAGAAATCTTGTGGAATAAGATTTCAATGGAGTTTTGGGTGCAAACGACCCGTTAGTAAATCGTTTGATATTATAACTATGATGGTTATAAATTGGTGAATTAAGGTGTTTAGTATGTTTATATGGCGTTATATAATGTTTATGGGTGTATTGGAATGGTCGGAAAAGAGCGAAAGGGGTCGAGATGGTTGAAAACATCAAAAAGGGCCGTGCAGGTGGTGCCCGGCGTATCATACGCCAGGATGGGGCGTATGATACGCCTCCTTCAGCTCCAACTCCACATTTTGTCTGTGATACGCCCCAGATACGCCCAACCCATAAGCCGAGTGTGGAATTTGACCAAAATTGACTTTTTGGGTCATGGAAGCTCGTGTGGGCGGGCATGGTGATCTTACTTAGTTCTAATGAACTAACGGTGACTTAATTAACATGTTTTCAGGTGAACGGAAGTGTTGAACACGGGTGTGATCGGATTGCCTCGCAAGGATTCGGATCAAACATCTTTTGTGGTTTTTTTTTGTTGGTTTAAAACAAAGGTTTTTGGTGAATAACTCTAATGTAGTTTTTGCTATTGAATGTTTAATTAACATCAAATATTTTGTAAAGTCGTATGTAAATGGAATGTTTATGGATTAATTTCATTTGTCGGTTTGAAAAATCTGGGACCTAAACTTTGATGTCGTTTTAAAACACGTGTCATACGTGTGGGAGTTTTGGGGCTTACAAGTTGGCATCAGAGCCATTGATTTGAGGGATTCAAGTGTGTCGCGAACACTTGAACTCAAATCGTTGTGCTTTTGATATGGGGAGTGTTAGATCCGATCACGAAGCCGGGGATTAAGGTAACAAGTTGTGGTTTGTTTACCTTAGTTGTATATGTTTATTGGTGTTTGGTGTGAATTTGCTTGTTGAACCGAAATTCTTAGTCATATTATGGGGAGGTGAAGTTAAGGAATTGGATATGTGAAGTGTATAATGTTATGTCTGGCCAACATAAGATTATATTTTGACTTGGATATGACCTTAATTGAATCAACCCATATTATGATTTAGAACATTAGGTAAGGTGTTAGGAGTTGATGTTGTGATGCTTTTTAGTTCATTTTTCATGGTGTACTTTGTTATATGAACTAGATAGTAAAACTAATGTATCAAATAACTTATTTCAGCCGTAGAATGGCTGGTGGTGATGACGTTCACAGTGGTGGAGGTCATGAAACTAACCTCACTGAATTGCAAACTATGGTGAGGGAAGAGGTGGCAAAAGCACTAGAAGCTTCAATTCCTCACCATATAGAGGGTCTACAAGCCTCCATGAGGGAATTTATTCAAAAAGAGTTTGCAACTCTCAGAGCGGGGCGAGATGGGGAACGAACTCCAAAGAAAGTAACTTATAAGGAGTTTGTAGCTTGCAAGCCAAGCGAATTCAAAGGGGAAGTTGACCCATTACTGAGTCAACGATGGATAACCGATATGGAGGGCACGTTTGAGACGAGCCATTGTGATCCGGAAGATGAAGTGATCTTTGCTGGGAATCAATTGCGTGAAAGAGCAAAGGATTGGTGGGAGCTTCTACGAAAGGAAAGGGGTAGGGATGGCGTGAAGAGCTTAACTTGGGCGGAGTTTAAGGAATTATTCCTTAAGCGGTTCTGTCCGCAGGCGGCGATTGACAGAATCACTGAGGAGTTCCTTCATATGAGACACAAGGAGGAAAGTATTGACACAATTACCGCCATCTTCTATGACAAAGCTAGATTTTGTCCTGATTTGCTACAAACGGAGCGGATGTGGATCAATCGATACCACAGTATGTTGAATGCCAAGTACCGCGAATTTCTTACACCATCTAAGTGTGAGACATTGGCGGAACTTATTGATTGTGCTCGGGAGCGCGAGTTGGAGTTAAAGCGACAGGAAGACCGCGGTGAAAGGCGGAAGGTGGAAAAGGAGACGGGGTCGTCTAAAAAGGGGAAGTTCTCTAACTCGCCTACAAAGTTCCACTCAAGTAGGGGAGTTAAGCATTGTACAAAATGTGGGAAAGACCACATGGGTGATTGTTCAACACGACCCTTATCTTGCTATAAATGTGGGAAGCAAGGTCATCTTGCTAATCAATGCTCGAGCCCGTTGAATTTATGTTATAATTGCTACAAACCGGGGCATATTCGGAGTGAATGTCCGGAACTTAAGGGGGCTGGATTTGGTGGAACAGAAAATCGATCTTTTAAGGGGCAAGGAAGTGGGAAGAAGATGGAGGTACCCAAACCCAAGGGTAGGGCCTTTCAAATCACTGCGGAGGAAGCCAAAGTCACACCTGATGTGGTGACAGGTACTTTCTTCATCAATACCTTGCCTGCTTACATTTTATTTGATTCGGGGGCTAGTAGATCATTTGTGTCTACGAATTTTATACAACACTCTTCTTTTGTGGTTGAGAAATTGTCGGTGCCTTTAGAAATAGAAATAGCGGATTCTAAATGCTTTCTAGTATGTGATGTCTATCGAAAATGTAAATTAACCATCGATGGGGAGGATTTCGATATTGATTTGATACATATGGTATTGGGGGAGTTTGATGCGGTGGTTGGGATGGATTGGCTTTCGGCTCACGGGGCCAACATTGTATGCAAACATAAGATTATTCAATTGATGTCTCCTAATGGACATGAGGTGTGTATTCGTGGGGAGAAACGTGGTGGCATGATCTTATGTTCTTTAACCGAAGCTATGAAGTATTTGAACAATGGGGGACGGTCATTTCTTGCTTACGTAGTGGATTCGGAGAAAGGAGTGAAGATGATTGAAGACATTCCTATTGTGCGTGATTTTACGGATGTATTTCCCGATGAACTACCGGGAGTACCTCCCGAAAGAGATGTGGAGTTCCGAATCGACTTGGTGCCCGGGGCTAAACCCATTGCTAAAGCTCCATACCGGTTGGCGCCATCTGAATTGCAAGAGATGATGAATCAATTGCAAGAACTTCTTGACCGGGGTTTTATTCGTCCGAGCATCTCACCTTGGGGTGCACCGGTGTTATTTGTCAAGAAGAAAGATGGGAGCTTTAGAATGTGTATAGATTATCGGGAGTTGAATAAAGTCACGGTGAAGAATAGGTATCCATTACCTAGGATTGACGACCTTTTTGACCAATTACAAGGTGCTTCATGGTTTTCTAAGATCGACCTTCGATCGGGATACCATCAGCTGAAGGTTAGAGAGGAAGACATTCCAAAGACGGCTTTTCGTACGAGGTACGGGCATTACGAGTTTCTTGTGATGTCCTTTGGGTTAACTAACGCACCGGCGGCGTTCATGGACTTGATGAATCGGGTTTGTCGTCCTATGTTAGATAGGTCAGTCATTGTGTTTATTGATGACATACTTATCTATTCCAAGAATGAAGCTGATCACGCATGCCATTTGCGTGAAGTTCTAGAAACACTTCGTAAGGAGAAATTGTATGCCAAATTTTCAAAATGTGACTTTTGGTTACGTGAAGTCCAATTCTTAGGACATGTGGTCAATGCCGATGGCATACATGTCGATCCTACAAAAATTCAGGCGGTTATGAAATGGAGTCCACCCAAGACTCCAACTGAGGTTAGAAGTTTTCTTGGTTTAGCCGGTTATTACAGGAGGTTTATTCAAGACTTTGCCAAGATTGCTTCATCTTTGACTAAGCTTACAAGGAAGGATACTAAGTTTGTGTGGGGTGATGAACAAGAAAAGGCGTTTCAGGAGTTGAAGACAAGACTAACACAAGCACCGGTGTTGACATTACCGGATGGACCAGACGATCTTGTAGTCTACTCCGATGCATCTTATGTTGGTCTTGGGTGTGTTTTGATGCAAAGAGGGAAAGTTATTGCTTATGCTTCACGTCAGTTGAAGATTCATGAGGTTAACTATCCCGTTCATGATTTGGAGCTTGCGGCGGTTATTTTTGCATTAAAGATATGGCGTCATTATCTTTATGGGGTGAAATGTACTATTTATACCGACCACAAGAGTTTAAAGTATTTCTTCACACAGAAGGAATTGAATATGAGGCAGAGACGTTGGATGGAGTTA
The DNA here is from genome assembly GCA_009363875.1 of Mikania micrantha. Classification (NCBI taxonomy): domain Eukaryota; kingdom Viridiplantae; phylum Streptophyta; class Magnoliopsida; order Asterales; family Asteraceae; genus Mikania; species Mikania micrantha. The sequence continues at coordinate 19,532,961 of CM018692.1, read as the reverse complement.
CTCAAGGACTACGACTGCGAAATTCTCTATCATCCGGGGAAAGCAAACGTAGTGGCGGATGCTTTGAGTAGAAAGGAGGAACCTTTACCCATTCAGGTAAAAGCAATGAAAATTGTGGTAACTTCGGATCTGGTGAATCAAATTAAAGCTGCTCAAACGGAAGCTTTAAAGGAGGAGAATTGGAAACGTGATAGAATTAAGGGGTTAGCTCATCAATTGGATGAGGATAGTCGGGGTTTAAAGACAAGGTGGGGTCGAGTGTGGATACCACCCACTTGTCCTTTGAAGACGGCTTTATTGGAGGAATCTCATAAATCGAGATATTCGATTCACCCGGGAGGCACGAAGATGTATCGTGACTTGCGGGTTAACTATTGGTGGCCGGGGATGAAACGAGATATTGTTAAGTATGTTGAAAAATGCTTGACTTGTGCTCAAGTCAAGGCGGAGCATCAAAAGCCGTA
>CM018692.1:18716907-18932397 GCA_009363875.1 Mikania micrantha | reverse complement strand
TATTATTTCATACGTGGCACTAGAATAATGCATTTAGTGTGACACGTGGCACAACAGTCTGTACACACCGATATTCGAGGAATTATCGCACAACAATCGCACGTGTCTTGAATGACGAACGTTGGTGAACGGATCAATCTGTAACACAAAACACTGCACTTAGGTTCGGTGAACCTAATTTAGTTAGAACAAAGCCAATGTGTTGAGAAACGACGATCGTATTCGAGAAATACGAAAGATTCGTTTCAAAACAAGGAAATTGGACCTATTGGGCTCAGCCGAGACCCATCGCGATACGCGATGGGCACACAATTGGGCTTTCGCGGTACGCGAAGCTCAAGCGGGAGAATTTGAATTCTCCGAAAAAAGTCGCGGTACGCGACGACCGATCATCTTCAACCATCGCGGTACGCGGCGTGTTTCGGGAACAGAATGATTATTTTAATCACCGCGGTACGCGGAGATGCTTTTTGGACGGTGTCGCGGTACGCGACAGGCCTATAATCGCAGAAAAATCTTATAAATCCAATGTTAATCATTCTGTTGATCCTCTACCTATTCTCCGAGTTACCAGCGATTACTCTTCGCCATTGTCACCTGCAAATCATCTTCAAACCTCTGGAAGCCATTTGGAGGCCTTAGAGAACCCATTGGAGGCATTTGGGAGCTTGAAGTGAACAAGGAAGCACCAACCATCACCTTGCACGAGTTGAAGCTACTGTGGAGGCCATTCCAACCTGCTCAAAGTCTCATCTCTGCAATCCAAGGAGTTATTAGGTAGTTCCTATGGTCAATCTTGTTTAAAAACTCTCAAAACACTCATGCAAGCCATTTAGGCCACATGCATCACCACCACACCATTGTCACGAATTTTGTATGATAATCATCTGTTATTATATTTATTTGCTACTGATTTGGTGTTATGGTGATGAACTATGATGAAATTGTTAGGATGTAATAGAGATTTATTGATTTTGTTAGTAAATAGTTACTTTAATCCACATGCATGCACGATCCATGAGTTATTTGATGATTTTTGATCTTGAAATGTTGCTAGATGTGTTATTGAGGATGTTCTACATAATTTAGGATGGTTGATTATGTCAAGAATGGTCATTTGAATGATTGTTGCCATAAATAGTAACTTTTATGTTACATATTGGTGAATCTTGATGAAATGGTAACATACATGTGTTTAGATCTATATGTTATGCTTAAAATGATGATTAGAAACTATTGTGATGGATACTTGATGCATAGGAATGTCTAGAATAGTCAAAAGGATGATTTCTATCAAAGTTACTATAAATAGTAACTTTTTGTTGCAAGATTACAAATGGGTAAAATGTATGATAATGCTTTGAGTCTAACATGTTCATTTAGTGATTATATGATGTTATTGGAAGAGAAATGTATTGGGAAACTTGATTTGGAGTTATTTCTATAAATTACTAAATATAGTAACTTTATTTGTAAATTCTATAAATTGTCACATGTTAGTTGTAACGAGCATGATTGATAGACTAGTTAGGACTAATATGATGATAATAAGCGATGTTGATTGTTAAATTTGTGAAAATATGCTTATTTTAGTACCTTTCCATAAATGGAAACTTTTACGCGCAAACTATGCTAAACCGGCTATGTGTATCTATGTGCTATGTGATAACATGCTCATTTAGGATAAATATGCATGTTAGAATAATCGGAATATGATTTTATGCATAACTTGCCAAACATGGAAACTTTCCCAAAATAGAAACTTACCATAAATGGTAAGTTTCCTCATGGGAACGATTTTGGTATCCGTACACTTCACACGACACTAAAACCGCACGATACACGAACACTTGATCCAAACCGTCACCAACGGGTCGTTAGGTCAAACACGATCGACACGGTCAAACACGGTCAACTCGACCTACATAACCACTTAGTGTTGTTGAACACTAACACGGTCCGGTGAGACCCACACTTGTGAACACAAACTCATAGTACCTATGTGATATAGGTGACTACTAGCCGGCGAGCTACACGTACTCTTTTGAGCTAACGCATATCTAGACTCAGGTGAGTTTACGGCCCCACTTTTACTCTTAACTGATTTGCTAAACTATTGGGGTGAGAATATACTGCAACTGTTTTAGATATAGGACTGGCATGTTGTGAAACCGTTTCTTTTCGAGTGTAACTATTATCGCATAAAGCCCTCACTTATCCTTACCGTTAATTGTTACGAACGAGTCGTTATTACGTAGTACTACTGGGTTTGACTAGCCCCACTCGGCAACAACTTTGACCGGAGGTCATAACGAGTGTAATAATCGATGTGAATGGCGAGTTCAGCGATGACTCGCGGAGGCAAATGGAAACAGTCTAGTTTCGGTAAGATGACATGACACACTCACGGATCGTGGATCCAACAACTAAACTTAACATGCCCAGTATATATCTGTTTACTATTTGTGTCCGTCTAAACCTGTGAACTCACCAACTCTTTAGTTGACACTTTTCGCATGTATTCTCAGGTAACTGATGGAGCTTACGCTAGGATACACACAAGGAAGCCTTAAGGAGTCTGGCCTGCATATAGACTCGTATCTTAGGCGTTGTGTGCATTTGTTATGAGTTGAAAACAATTTATTATGTAGTGTCTTGAACAATTATTTTCCGCTGCAACTTATGTACTATGATGTTTAACATTTTCCGCTGCATACTTTTATGAATCTGTCTAATTTCACAAACTGTGTGATTGTATAACTCATATAGAAGTCGTTCTATATGACCAAGAGCTATGATCCTGGCCACGTCACACCCACGTGGACTGACACCGCGAGTGGGAATTTGGGGGTGTGACAGACTGGTATCAGAGCCTTGGTTATAGGGAACTAGGTTTGCATTTAGTAAACTTAGACTATAGCCACTGCTCTACAATAGACACTACACTAGAATTCGCACCCTGATTCTTCTATTGAACTATTATGTACTAACCTGAAAACTTACAGGATGGCTGACAACAACGGGAACGCTAACAGGAACCCGGGCAAACGCCCAGCCGTTGACGATTTGACCGAGGATAGTCGACGTAGGATCGACAGCATAGTAGCTCAGGTAGATGCAGAGATGGAGAGGAGGACCCAGATGTTAGCACGGGAGCGCTACTGGGGGTGGCTGCCTAGCCTCCTACTACAGTGGATAGTGGCTGAGCGGGTACCTACCCCGCGGTACAGAGGTGATACCTCTGAGGGACCACGACTACCGGCACTTGGGATGCCGATGGAGAGAGCCTTCGCGGCTCATGTTGCTGTAACCCGGCGGGAGCTTCGGAGAAACGCCGAGCTGTCCGACGAGGTTCGTGTTCTTCGCGAGAAGAACGATCGCCTGGAAAGGCGAAGTGACAGGCTGGAGGAGGAGAAGGATCGGCTAGAGGAGACGGTGGAGACACTACGTCTCCAAGTGGCTCAGCTCATGTCCCAGCATGGCCAGATAGTTGATGTCATGCAGGAGCATGACGGGCGTATTACCGAGAATCGGACAGATATATCCGAAACTCAGGCTATGGTACAGGCAAGTGACGCCATGCTTAACGCATGGGCGGCACAGTTTGTTGAGGAGCCGCCAGCTGAGGATGACGGGCCACAGTTCGAGGCCGAAGATCTCGAGGAAGGGGAGTTCGACGAGGATCCCGACGAGGATCCGGAGGAGGACGATGACGATGATGGGACGCAGCTAGTAACATCTCCCATGTCTCCATGGACTCGGATTAGTAGATTTTTCCTTATTTTGTACTGTTTTTTCCTTTTATCTTATTTAGCCTAGACGAGCGGGATGTGCTCGGAGAACTCGCATTGTACTTTCTTTTCAAATTATTGTACTTCAAGATTGATATTAATGGAAATTATGCTTTATTATTATTATCTGCTTTATTATTACTACTGTTATTTGAAGCTTTGTTATGATAGCTAACTTGACATTTGACATGACAACAATCCTAACTTCGGCTAACACTTAGCATCTGATGACTAGCACTCTAACCTCTCTATATAGAAAACATGTCGGGAAGAGGAACCAATGCCCTCCGACTCAAACGCAAGGCCGAAAAGGCACGGATCGACATGATGGTCGAACGAAAATTCAACAAGGTACTCGCAGAGTACGAAGCCAACCGACACGCCAGTGAGACGAGTGGCTCTAACAACGTACTAACTTTTGCCTAACATGACTAACATAGTATAGGTAGCCTAGACACTAACACGTTGCATTGAACTACGATGCACAGGATCTCATGGGGGAGCGGCAAAGGGATGTTCGTTTAAAGCCTTCCTGAGCTGTCACCCCCACAAGTTTCAAGGTACTGAAGGAGCAGTGGGACTGCTTCGTTGGATCGAGAAGCTGGAGTCAGTTTTCTCCATGGCTGAATGCTCGGATGAGAACCGGGTGAAATACGCCACAGGAACTCTAGAGGGACCAGCTCTCACCTGGTGGAATACCCATGTCCAGACCCTCGGACTGGAAACTGCAAACTCCATCCCATGGGAGAACTTTACCAGGATGCTGCATGAGGAATATTGTCCTCGTGACGAGATCAGGAAGCTTGAGGAAGAATTCTGGGTACACAAGATGGCAGGGTCGGAAATCGAGAAATACTGCACTCGGTTTCATGAATTATGCAAGCTTTGCCCGGCAATGGTAACGCCGGAGTATAAAAAGATCGAGCAATTCATCAGTGGATTGCCGGAGCAGATACAGAGCATAGTGACTGCTTCCGATCACACCACAATTCAACCATTGATCCGACTTGCCCACAAACTAACTGATCAGGCAGTAGCACAGGGAAAACTGCCAAAGAGGGGTGAGCACCTGAAACCCCAAGAACCCAAGAAGAAGTGGGAGCCCAACAACAACAACCGAACCTTTTCCCCCCAACAGCCAACTCAACACCGACCCACACCTGCAAAAGTCTTCACTGCCACCCAACCGAACAATCAGGACAAAGGAGGATACCGGGGCAACAACCCCAAATGCAACAACTGCTCATACCACCATCACGGCCCATGCCGAAGAGTTCGGTGCAGCAACTGTGGCAGGAACGGACACCTGGCCAAGGAATGCCGATCAAACCTCAACCCTAACCCCAACAAGGATAACACATTAAAGGGGTGCTTCACTTGCGGCAAGCCCGGACATATGCGCCGAGACTGTCCGCAAAACAAAAACGCAGGAGGCAACCCGGCTAAGGGCCGGGCATTCGTGATTGGATCCGGTGAAGCCAAAGATGATCCGAACGTCGTCACCGGTACGTTTCTTTTAAATAATGTCTACGCTAGTATATTATTTGATACCGGTGCCGATAGGAGTTTTATCTCTAGTGAATTTAGCAAATTGCTTGACATGACACCAACACCACTAGATTATAAGTATACCGTAGAGTTAGCGGATGGAAAACTCATCGAAACACAACACATCATCAAAGGATGCGCTCTGACACTGGCAGACCATCAGTTGGTGATCGACCTGATGCCAGTAACTCTCGGAAGCTTCGACGTGGTGATTGGAATGGATTGGTTATCTGCAAACCATGCTGAGATCGTATGCAACGAAAAGGTCGTACGAGTTACGTTACCGAGTGGTGAGCAGATCTCAATCCAAGGAGAACGACGCGGGATACCACTAAACATCATGTCATGCATGAAGGCTAGCAAATATCTAAAGAAAGGATACACGGCTATCCTGGCTCTTATTTCCGAACAACCAAAGAAGGAACGAAAGATTGAAGACATTGCTGTTGTTCGCGATTATTCAGAAGTCTTTCCTGACGATCTACCGGGACTACCACCGGCACGGCAAGTGGAGTTTCAGATAGATCTAACGCCAGGAGCAGCACCGATAGCCAAGGCACCATATCGGCTGGCTCCTACTGAAATGCAGGAACTATCTAATCAACTGCAAGAGTTATTAGATAAGGGATTCATTAGACCGAGTTTCTCACCATGGGGAGCTCCGGTCTTGTTTGTGAAAAAGAAAGACGGTTCATTCCGTATGTGCATAGATTACCGAGAATTGAACAAGGTAACGATCAAGAACCGATACCCTCTACCTCGAATAGACGATCTGTTTGACCAGTTGCAAGGGTCAAGCTTCTATTCGAAAATCGATCTGAGATCGGGTTACCATCAACTCAGGATACAAGAGGACGATATACCAAAGACCGCATTCAGGACGCGGTACGGACATTACGAATTCCTGGTCATGCCATTTGGGTTGACTAACGCACCGGCCGTATTTATGGATCTCATGAATCGGGTGTGTAAACCGTATCTCGACAAGTTCGTAATCGTATTCATAGATGACATCTTGATCTACTCGAAGACTCAGGAAGAACATGCCGATCACTTGAGACGTGTCTTAGAACTACTAAAGAAGGAACAACTATACGCGAAATTCTCCAAATGTGATTTCTGGATTCGCGAAGTTCAGTTCCTTGGACACGTAGTAAACGAGAAAGGGATACATGTAGACCCAGCCAAAATCGAGGCAATCAAGAATTGGGCAGCGCCTAAGACTCCAACTGAGGTGCGACAGTTCTTAGGATTGGCCGGGTACTACAGGCGGTTTATCGAGGGATTCTCGAAGATCGCGCAATCGTTGACTTCCCTTACACACAAAGACAAGAAATTCGAATGGGGAGAAAAGCAAGACGCTGCTTTCAATCTGTTGAAGCAGAAATTGTGCAGTGCACCGATCTTATCACTACCAGATGGGTGCGAGGATTTTGTAGTGTACTGTGACGCATCAAAGCAAGGACTCGGTTGTGTGCTGATGCAACGTGAGAAAGTTATAGCTTATGCGTCACGACAATTGAAGGTGCATGAAAAGAACTACACAACTCACGACTTAGAGTTGGGAGCCGTAGTGTTCGCACTAAAGATCTGGCGACATTATCTGTATGGCACCAAGTGCACAATATTTACTAATCATAAGAGCCTACAGCACATTTTCGACCAAAAGGAGCTGAACATGAGACAACGCAGATGGGTTGAACTGATAGGTGATTATGATTGTGCAATCAAATATCATCCCGGTAAAGCCAATGTAGTCGCCGACGCGCTAAGCCGGAAGGAAACAACCAAACGCGTGCGCGCACTACAACTCACCATTCACTCCGAGCTACCAAATCAAATTCGGATCGCACAACAAGAAGCATTGAAAACCGAAAACCTCACTCTCGAGGCCATGAGAGGGATGGACAAACAGATGAAACAGAAGGACGACGGAGCTTACTACCTGCTGGACCGTATTTGGATTCCACGATTCGGAGACTTAAGGAAGGTAGTAATGGATGAAGCTCATAAGAGCCGATACTCAGTACATCCAGGCTCTGACAAAATGTATCATGACCTAAAGGCAACTTATTGGTGGCCTAACATGAAGTCAGAAATCGCAACGTATGTGAGTAAGTGTCTGACTTGCTCAAAGGTCAAGGTAGAATACCAGAAGCCTTCGGGATTACTCCAACAGCCAGAAATTCCAGTATGGAAATGGGAGCAGATTTCCATGGATTTTATCACAAAGCTGCCAAAGACAACAAGTGGCTGCGATACCATCTGGGTTATCGTAGACCGACTTACGAAATCGGCACACTTCCTGCCGATCAAAGAAACGGATAAATTGGAAAAGTTGACTCGAATCTACTTGAAAGAAATCGTATCCAGACACGGAGTCCCGATCTCCATAATATCAGACCGAGACAGTCGTTTCACGGCTCACTTTTGGAAGTCCTTACACAAGGCACTCGGGACGAGGTTGGATATGAGTACTGCTTATCACCCACAGACGGATGGTCAGAGTGAACGAACCATCCAAACTTTGGAGGACATGCTTCGGGCATGTGTAATTGATTTCGGTAACAGCTGGGAGACTCACTTACCTTTAGTGGAGTTCTCGTACAATAACAGCTACCACACTAGCATTGGAGCTGCACCGTTTGAAGCACTTTACGGGCGTAAATGCAGATCACCACTCTGTTGGGCGGAAGTTGGGGAAAGCCAACTGACCGGACCCGAACTTGTGCATGAAACAACTGAAAAGATCGTGCAAATACGCAACAGAATGGCAGCAGCTCGGGATCGACAGAAGAGCTATGCCGACAAAAGGCGCAAACCTTTAGAATTCCAAGCGGGAGACCGAGTACTACTTAAAGTCTCGCCTTGGAAGGGAGTGATTCGATTCGGGAAACGAGGAAAACTAAACCCTCGTTACATTGGACCTTTCGAGATCACTAGACGGATAGGCCCGGTGGCCTACGAACTACAACTACCACAGGAACTAAGTAGCGTACACAACGTGTTTCACGTTTCAAATCTCAAGAAGTGTTTGTCGGACGAAACTCTCACAATTCCCTTAGAGGAAATCCAGATCGATGAACAACTACACTTCATAGAGGAACCGGTGGAAATTATGGACCGGGAACTCAAGAAGTTGAAACATAGTAAGATACCCATTGTAAAAGTTCGATGGAACTCACGACGAGGACCGGAATACACCTGGGAACGTGAGGATCAGATGAAGAACAAATACCCTGGGATAGGTTGACTAGTCAAGGATTCTGAAACTTATTTATAAATGTTGAACTTGTTAACCATTATTACAAAACAACATTGCTACAATATTAAGCTAATGTATGCAAATGTACTTTGGATGACTTAGCTAGTTTGATTCGTTTCCTTTTAGCTAAACCTTGACTTGACTTTATATGTTAAGGTTGAGCTTTGTTAGATTTAGAGCATAATCCTTCTTTAAGAAAACCTGAATCATAGGGGTGGTGGAATTATGAATTATGTGACACCTCGTAATTTCCAGGTCAGCAACTCTATTATTTTAATAATAATGTTTACTATTATTTCATACGTGGCACTAGAATAAATGCATTTAGTGTGACACGTGGCACAACAGTCTGTACACACCGATAATTCGAGGAATTATCGCACAACAATCGCACGTGTCTTGAATGACGAACGTTGGTGAACGGATCAATCTGTAACACAAAACACTGCACTTAGGTTCGGTGAACCTAATTTAGTTAGAACAAAGCCAATGTGTTGAGAAACGACGATCGTATTCGAGAAATACGAAAGATTCGGTTCAAAACAAGGAAATTGGACCTATTGGGCTCAGCCGAGACCCATCGCGATACGTGATGGGCACACAATTGGGCTTTCGCGGTACGCGAAGCTCAAGCGGGAGAATTTGAATTCTCCGAAAAAAGTCGCGGTACGCGACGACCGATCATCTTCAACCATCGCGGTACGCGGCGTGTTTCGGGAACAGAATGATTATTTTAATCACCGCGGTACGCGGAGATGCTTTTTGGACGGTGTCGCGGTACGCGACAGGCCTATAATCGCAGAAAATCTTATAAATCCAATGTTAATCATTCTGTTGATCCTCTACCTATTCTCCCGAGTTACCAGCGATTACTCTTCGCCATTGTCACCTGCAAATCATCTTCAAACCTCTGGAAAGCCATTTGGAGGCCTTAGAGAACCCATTGGAGGCATTTGGGAGCTTGAAGTGAACAAGGAAGCACCAACCATCACCTTGCACGAGTTGAAGCTACTGTGGAGGCCATTCCAACCTGCTCAAAGTCTCATCTCTGCAATCCAAGGAGTTATTAGGTAGTTCCTATGGTCAATCTTGTTTAAAAACTCTCACAAACACTCATGCAAGCCATTTAGGCCACATGCATCACCACCACCACCATTGTCACGAATTTTGTATGATAATCATCTGTTATTATATTTATTTGTTACTGATTTGGTGTTATGGTGATGAACTATGATGAAATTGTTAGGATGTAATAGAGATTTATTGATTTTGTTAGTAAATAGTTACTTTAATCCACATGCATGCACGATCCATGAGTTATTTGATGATTTTTGATCTTGAAATGTTGCTAGATGTGTTATTGAGGATGTTCTACATAATTTAGGATGGTTGATTATGTCAAGAATGGTCATTTGAATGATTGTTGCCATAAATAGTAACTTTTATGTTACATATTGGTGAATCTTGATGAAATGGTAACATACATGTGTTTAGATCTATATGTTATGCTTAAAATGATGATTAGAAACTATTGTGATGGATACTTGATGCATAGGAATGTCTAGAATAGTCAAAAGGATGATTTCTATCAAAGTTACTATAAATAGTAACTTTTTGTTGCAAGATTACAAATGGGTAAAATGTATGATAATGCTTTGAGTCTAACATGTTCATTTAGTGATTATATGATGTTATTGGAAGAGAAATGTATTGGGAAACTTGATTTGGAGTTATTTCTATAAATTACTAAATATAGTAACTTTATTTGTAAATTCTATAAATTGTCACATGTTAGTTGTAACGAGCATGATTGATAGACTAGTTAGGACTAATATGATGATAATAAGCGATGTTGATTGTTAAATTTGTGAAAATATGCTTATTTTAGTACCTTTCCATAAATGGAAACTTTTACGCGCAAACTATGCTAAACCGGCTATGTGTATCTATGTGCTATGTGATAACATGCTCATTTAGGATAAATATGCATGTTAGAATAATCGGAATATGATTTTATGCATAACTTGCCAAACATGGAAACTTTCCCAAAATAGAAACTTACCATAAATGGTAAGTTTCCTCATGGGAACGATTTTGGTATCCGTACACTTCACACGACACTAAAACCGCACGATACACGAACACTTGATCCAAACCGTCACCAACGGGTCGTTAGGTCAAACACGATCGACACGGTCAAACACGGTCAACTCGACCTACATAACCACTTAGTGTTGTTGAACACTAACACGGTCCGGTGAGACCCACACTTGTGAACACAAACTCATAGTACCTATGTGATATAGGTGACTACTAGCCGGCGAGCTACACGTACTCTTTTGAGCTAACGCATATCTAGACTCAGGTGAGTTTACGGCCCCACTTTTACTCTTAACTGATTTGCTAAACTATTGGGGTGAGAATATACTGCAACTGTTTTAGATATAGGACTGGCATGTTGTGAAACCGTTTCTTTTCGAGTGTAACTATTATCGCATAAAGCCCTCACTTATCCTTACCGTTAATTGTTACGAACGAGTCGTTATTACGTAGTACTACTGGGTTTGACTAGCCCCACTCGGCAACAACTTTGACCGGAGGTCATAACGAGTGTAATAATCGATGTGAATGGCGAGTTCAGCGATGACTCGCGGAGGCAAATGGAAACAGTCTAGTTTCGGTAAGATGACATGACACACTCACGGATCGTGGATCCAACAACTAAACTTAACATGCCCAGTATATATCTGTTTACTATTTGTGTCCGTCTAAACCTGTGAACTCACCAACTCTTTAGTTGACACTTTTCGCATGTATTCTCAGGTAACTGATGGAGCTTACGCTAGGATACACACAAGGAAGCCTTAAGGAGTCTGGCCTGCATATAGACTCGTATCTTAGGCGTTGTGTGCATTTGTTATGAGTTGAAAACAATTTATTATGTAGTGTCTTGAACAATTATTTTCCGCTGCAACTTATGTACTATGATGTTTAACATTTTCCGCTGCATACTTTTATGAATCAGTCTAATTTCACAAACTGTGTGATTGTATAACTCATATAGAAGTCGTTCTATATGACCAAGAGCTATGATCCTGGCCACGTCACACCCACGTGGACTGACACCGCGAGTGGGAATTTGGGGGTGTGACAAATTATGACTTTTGTTTTTTGTTTTTTAGGTTTTTTGTTTTTTTACAAACCAAATCACGTCCTTTATATAATAACATTACGAAAATTCTTTATGCCTTAGAAATTTGCGACAACTCATTGCAAGACTATTAAGTTTACAGTATTGTTTTGTCTATTTTGAACATTTATCGTTAACATTTTTATCAATTCCACTATTAGGAATCATCTTTTAGATATATGCACTTGTATCTTGAGTAGAAATAAGGGCATTTATGTCACTTGCAGATAATGTGCTGCAGGCTGTATGGTATCAATATTTTATTGCGAGACAAGACGATTTAGGGTTTTTGGTTTAAGACCCGGGTATAAAATGACACTCTTTTGGTGGATATGGCATTTTTTGTCCTATAGGATTTTTTTTTGTCTTTTTGTATTACCAAAAAATACAATCGGCTTCTTTATGACCCAAGTGGAACGAACAAAGTCAAGACCAATTGCTAGTGTTGCCTTAATACCATTTCACGGGGTTTCTTTTCTTGGTATTCAGTTGCTTTTGGGTCTTGGTATTCTTCTCCAGCTAACCAACTATAGGTAGGTTTGGCTAGTTACGACTTCATTATAGTTCTAATGTTTCTTTTGGTCTATTAACCTCAAAGATCGTTATTTCTGACCTAAAGTATTGTTCTTTTACAAAAATAGCTTTTGTTAGATGCGGCAATTTTAACCTTTTGGCATTTATATAACATGGGTCAGTTTGGGTTATATTTGTTTGTAGATGAGATAATATGAACGGTAGCAAAATTTGAAACTGGTTAAATGGGTCTAGCGTGCATTCAGATACTTACAATCATTTAGCATTTTATCTTGCTTGAAAAGTTGAGATTCCTATTTTTATTTAATTAAATACTTTATCCGTTGTTAATACATTAATTATATATGCATTAAATAATGATTTAAACGTGTTGGTGAGTAGACCCAACCTGACCTGATTCATATGATCCGTACACAGAAATGACATGTTTTCACCATTACCCATCCCAACCGACCCACCTGTTTTGCCACGAGTAACCTCCAGCATATCATTTCCATACTCTAATGCATGATATTTATTTTTTATAATTATCATAATTGATGTTTTACAGATGCATATTGGGGGCTTCATCATTGGTGCCTGTCTTTTCATATCCTCTAATGAAAAGGATTACATTTTGGGTAAATAATCTACTTTTGTTCGATAGTATATTAGTACTTCCCTTTTATCCTCTTGTTTTTACTTTTTAATTCGTTGAAATATTGAAACTTGTTGCAGCCTGAAGCCTTTCTTGGTTTAACATTCAAGTGGGGAGCTTTACTGGGATGGTCTGCCATTCGAGGAAGCCTTGATCCTGTAGTTGTGTTGCCACTTTATCTTTCAGGAGTATGTTGGACACTTGTCTATGATACAATATATGCTCATCAGGTAAAAGCATCTACTTTGATCCAAATTAAAAAAAATGGAAATTTATTTGGTCGACCTAGAGGTCGGCTCATCTGTCTATGAATGGGGCAATTTGGACTTTTATTTGTATCTCGAACGAGTCATATAAAAATGAGCTGAAAAGGGAACCAGTCAAAACGGGTTGAAATTGACCGTGGTCTATTCTTGATGCATAGAACTTATTAAATCAGTATTTAAGTGAATTTGATTTTTATTTTTTCTGCAATTATAGTTAAATCTTGGATGAAAATTTTTGAAATGAACAAAGAGTGATTGGGAACCTAAACTAGCTCATTTTAATTGTTTTGACCCATCACCAAACCTGCCAAATATTTCTACCTCCATCATCCACCATGTCACACACCCACCCCTTCCACCTCACACCCCGTATACGCCTCGTATAGGTCTATACGAGGCGTATAGTGGGACAATCATTGGGTGTCAGAATTTTTCAGTGCCAATGATCGGGGACCTATACGCGTCGTATAGGTCCTATACGCGACTCTATACGTGACCAATCATTGGGTATCAGTACCAATGATTGGCGACCTATACTAGTAGTATAGACCTATACGCGGGGTTATACGCCATGTATAGATCTATAAGAGGCGTATAAGGTAGGTGAGGGTGTTGTATTAAAAAAGAGGGGTGTGTGAATAACCAATCCCTTTTTAAAACAGGTCACAGTAAGCCACACGACGACGGCGGACAAACTTTTCGGCGAATCTGGGGAGTAGCATTCTACCTTCTCCGATCCCTCCATCAAATATGCAAAGCTCAAAATTTGAAGTTCCTGTTGGTTTGAATTCGTAGTTGACAATGGCTTTATTACTCCGTTTCTCTCGTAATCTGCATCGTCGTAATCTCTCACTCGCAATACCCCTATCCACTTCCCCTCATCTAACAAACCCACCAAAACCCACTTCAGATCATTATTCCCATCAATTTTATTCCAATTCCCATGAATTATCCATTCTAAAATTCCCCAATTCCAAGTTTACTTGCTTCAATTTGATAAGATTAGGTCAAAGTTCTGGCATTTCTACGTCTTCACATAGTTTCAAGGATGTACAAAAGGAGAAAAGTGAGGATGGTGAGCTGAAGAACAAGCCTTATGTTTCTTGGATTGATTTGTATTTGCCGAAAAAGTACGGCCGTATGCACACCTTGCTCGCCTGGATAAACCTATCGGGACTTGGTTACTTGCTTGGCCATGTATGTGGTAAGACTTATGCTTCTACATGATTTTGAGTATCTTATGGTGTTTACAAGCTGTAGAAGATTGATCTTCACCTATGCCAAATGGGTATATTATGGCTATTTATGGTTTAAAAATGGAGGTCTATATAAGGGTGTTCTAACTTATGCATAAACTGGAATAGGTAATTTGGAATAGGAGTTATAGTTTGTGTGCCATTGATGGAATTGATATCAGCAGTGCCACATTTGTTAAATCTAGGTCGATTACATTAGCAGCATCTCCTGGGCACCTTCCTGATTTGAAGATGATGACACTATTTGGCTGTGGAGCCTTTCTATTGAGGGGTGCTGGATGTACTATCAACGATTTGCTTGACCGTGATATTGACACAAAGGTTTGAAAATATTTTAGCGTTTGTTTCTAGTGGAAACGATTTATGTTGTTCCGAGCTTATCACTATATTTATGTGGCATATATGTAAGTTGAATACAAAGTGGAAAAAGTAGGAGGTTGGATGAAACAAGTGCAGGCCAAAACGTGTCACTATTTAGTATGTTTTAATATGGACAAGGCTGGGATAGGTTGACTAGTCAAGGATTCTGGAACTTATTTATAAATGTTGAATTTGTTAACCATTATTACAAAACAACATTGCTACAATATTAAGCTAATGTATGCAAATGTACTTTGGATGACTTAGCTAGTTTGATCCGTTCCCTTTTAGCTAAACCTTGACTTGACTTTATATGTTAAGGTTGAGCTTTGTTTGATTTAGAGCATAATCCTTCTTTAAGAAAACCTGAATCATAGGGGTGGTGGAATTATGAATTATGACTTATGTTTTGTGTTTTTTGTGTTTTTGTTTTTTTACAAACAAATCACATCCTTTATATAATAACATTACGAAAATTCTTTATGCCTTAGAAATTTGTGACAACTCTTTGCAAGACTATCTTGAAAAGTATGTATTTACTCATTATAATTACTACATTAAGTTTACAGTATTGTTTTGTCTATTTTAAACATTTATCGTTAACATTTTTATCAATTCCACTATTAAGAATCATCTTTTAGATATATGCACTTGTATCTTGAGAAGAAATAAGGGCATTTATGTCACTTGTAGATAATATGCTGCAGGCTGTATGGTATCAATATTTTATTTCGAGACAAGACGATTTAGGGTTTTTGGTTTAGGACCCGGGTATAAAATGACACTCTTTTGGTGGATATGGCATTTTTTGTCCTATAGGATTTTTTTTTTGTCTTTTGGTATTACCTAAAAAATACACCATTTTAGGGGGTTTCTTTTATTGGTATTCGGTTGCTTTTGGGTCTTGATATTCTTCTCCAGCTAAACAACTATAGGTAGGTTTGGCTAGTTACGACTTCATTATAGTTCTAATGCTTCTTTTGGTCTATTAACCTCAAAGATCGTTATTTCTGACCTAAAGTATTGTTCTTTTACAAAAATAGCTTGTGTTAGATGCGGCAATTTTAACCTTTTGGCATTTATATAACATGGGTCAGTTTGGGTTATATTTGTTTGTAGATGAGATAATATGAACAGTAGCAAAATTTGAAACTGGTTAAATGGGTCTAGCGTGCATTCAGATACTTACAATCATTTAGCATTTTATCTTGCTTGAAAAGTTGAGATTCCTATTTTTATTTAATTAAATACTTTATCCGTTGTTAATACATTAATTATATATGCATTAAATAATGATTTAAACGTGTTGGTGAGTAGACCCAACCTGACCTGATCCATATGACCCGTACACAGAAATGACATATTTTCACCATTACCCATCCCAACCGACCCACCTGTTTTGCCACGAGTAACCTCCAGCATATCATTTCCATACTCTAATGCATGATATTTATTTTTTATAATGATCATAATTGATGTTTTACAGCCGCATATTGGGGGCTTCATCATTGGTACCTGTCTTTTCATATCCTCTAATGAAAAGGATTACATTTTGGGTAAATAATCTACTTTTGTTCGATAGTATATTAGTACTTCCCTTTTATCCTTTTGTTTTTACTTTTTAATTCCTTGAAATATTGAAACTTGTTGCAGCCTCAAGCCTTTCTTGGTTTAACTTTCAACCGGGGAGTTTTATTGGGATGGTCTGCCATTCGAGGAAGCCTTGATCCTGCAGTTGTGTTGCCACTTTATCTTTCAGGAGTATGTTGGACACTTGTCTATGATACAATATATGCTCATCAGGTAAAAGCATCTACTTTGATTTAAATTAAAAAAAATGGAAATTTATTTGGTCGACCTAGAGGTCGGCCCATATGTCTATGAATGGGGCAATTTGGACTTTTATTTGTATCTCGAACGAGTCATATAAAAATGAGCTGAAAAGGGAACCAGTCAAAACGGGTTGAAATTGACCGTGGTCTATTCTTGATGCATAGAACTTATTAAATCAGTATTTAAGTGAATTTGATTTTTATTTTTTCTGCAATTATAGTTAAATCTTGGATGAAAATTTTTGAAATGAACAAAGAGTGATTGGGAACCTAAACTAGCTCATTTTAATTGTTTTGACCCATCACCAAACCTGCCAAATATTTCTACCTCCATCATACACCATGTCACACACCCACCCCTTCCACCTCACACCCCGTATACGCCTCGTATAGGTCTATACGAGGCGTATAGTGGGACAATCATTGGGTGTCAGAATTTTTCAGTGCCAATGATCGGGGACCTATACGCGTCGTATAGGTCCTATACGCGACTCTATACGTGACCAATCATTGGGTATCAGTGCCAATGATTGGCGACCTATACTAGAAGTACAGACCTATATTCGGGGCTATACGCCATGTATACATCTATAAGAGGCGTATAAGGTCGGTGAGGGTGTTGAATTAAAAAAGAGGGGTGTGTGAATAACCAATCCCTTTTTAAAACAGATCACAGTAAGCCACACGACGACAGCGGACAAACTTTCCGGCGAATCTGGGGAGTAGCATTCTACCTTCTCCGACCCCTCCATCAAATATGCAAAGCTCAAAATTTGAAGTTCCTGTTGGTTTGAATTCGTAGTTGACAATGGCTTTATTACTCCGTTTCTCTCGTAATCTGCATCGTCTTCATCTCTCACTCGCAATACCCCTATCCACTTCCCCTCATCTAACAAACCCACCAAAACCCAATTCAGATCATTATTCCCATCAATTTTATTCCAATTCCCATGAATTATCCATTCCAAAATTCCCCAATTCCAAGTTTACTTGCTTCAATTTGATAAGATTAGGTCAAAGTTCTGGCATTTCTACGTCTTCACATAGTTTCAAGGATGTACAAAAGGAGAAAAGTGAGGATGGTGAGCTGAAGAACAAGCCTTATGTTTCTTGGATTGATTTGTATTTGCCGAAAAAGTACGGCCGTATGCACACCTTGCTCGCCTGGATAAACCTATCAGGACTTGGTTACTTGGCCATGTATGCGGTAGGACTTATGCTTCTACATGATTTTGAGTATCTTATTGTGTTTACAAGCTGTAGAAGATTGATCTTCACCTATGCCAAATGGGTATATTATGGCTATTTATGGTTTAAAAATGGAGGTCTATATAAGGGTGTTCTAACTTATGCATAAACTGGAATAAGTAATTTGGAATAGGAGTTATAGTTTGTGTGCCATTGATGGAATTGATATCAGCAGTGCCACTTTTGTTAAATCTAGGTCGATTACATTAGCAGCATCTCCTGGGCACCTTCCTGATTTGAAGATGATGACACTATTTGGCTGTGGAGCCTTTCTATTGAGGGGTGCTGGATGTACTATCAACGATTTGCTTGACCGTGATATTGACACGAAGGTTTGAAAATATTTTAGCGTTTGTTTCTGGGAGAAACGATTTATGTTGTTCCGAGCTTATCATTATATTTATGTGGCATATATGTAAGTTGAATACAAAGTGGAAAAAGTAGGAGGTTGGATGAAACAAGTGCAGGCCAAAAGGTGCCACTTTTTAGTATGTTTTAATATGGACAAGGCTGGGATAGGTTGACTAGTCAAGGATTCTGGAACTTATTTATAAATGTTGAATTTGTTAACCATTATTACAAAAGAACATTGCTACAATATTAAGCTTATGTATGCAAATGTACTTTGGATGACTTAGCTAGTTTGATCCGTTCCCTTTTAGCTAAACCTTGACTTGACTTTATATGTTAAGGTTGAGCGTTGTTTGATTTAGAGCATAATCCTTCTTTAAGAGAACCTGAATCATAGGGGTGGTTGAATTATGAATTATGACTTATGTTTTGTGTTTTTTAGGTTTTCTGTTTTTTTACAAACAAATCAAATTCTTTATATAATAACATTACGAAAATTCTTTATGCCTTATAAATTTGCGACAACTCTTTGCAAGACTATCTTGAAAAGTATGTATTTACTCATTATAATTACTACATTAAGTTTACAGTATTGTTTTGTCTATTTTGAACATTTATCGTTAACATTTTTATCAATTCCACTATTAGGAATCATCTTTTAGATATATGCATTTGTATCTTGAGTAGAAATAAGGGCATTTATGTCACTTGTAGATAATGTGATGGAGGTTGTATGGTATCAATATTTTATTGCGAGACAAGACGATTTAGGGTTTTTGGTTTAGGACCCGGGTATAAAATGACACACTTTTGGTGGATATGGCATTTTTTGTCCTATAGGATTTTTTTTTGTCTTTTTGTATTACCAAAAAATACAATCGGCTTCTTTATGACCCAAGTGGAACGAACAAAGTCAAGACCAATTGCTAGTGTTGCCTTAATACCATTTCAGGGGGTTTCTTTTCTTGGTATTCAGTTGCTTTTGGGTCTTGGTATTCTTCTCCAGCTAACCAACTATAGGTAGGTTTGGCTAGTTACGACTTCATTATAGTTCTAATGTTTCTTTTGGTCTATTAACCTCAAAGATCGTTATTTCTGACCTAAAGTATTGTTCTTTTACAAAAATAGCTTTTGTTAGATGCGGCAATTTTAACCTTTTGGCATTTATATAACATGGGTCAGTTTGGGTTATATTTGTTTGTAGATGAGATAATATGAACAGTAGCAAAATTTGAAACTGGTTAAATGGGTCTAGCGTGCATTCAGATACTTACAATCATTTAGCATTTTATCTTGCTTGAAAAGTTGAGATTCCTATTTTTATTTAATTAAATACTTTATCCGTTGTTAATACATTAATTATATATGCATTAAATAATGATTTAAACGTGTTGGTGAGTAGACCCAACCTGACCTGATTCATATGACCCGTACACAGATATGACTTGTTTTCACCATTACCCATCCCAACTGACCCACCTGTTTTGCCACGAGTAACCTCCAGCATATCATTTCCATACTCTAATGCATGATATTTATTTTTTATAATGATCATAATTGATGTTTTACAGCCGCATATTGGGGGCTTCATCATTGGTACCTGTCTTTTCATATCCTCTAATGAAAAGGATTACATTTTGGGTAAATAATCTACTTTTGTTCGATAGTATATTAGTACTTCCCTTTTATCCTTTTGATTTTACTTTTTAATTCGTTGAAATATTGAAACTTGTTGCAGCCTCAAGCCTTTCTTGGTTTAACTTTCAACTGGGAGCTTTATTGGGATGGTCTGCCATTCGAGGAAGCCTTGATCATGCAGTTGTATTGCCACTTTATCTTTCAGGAGTATGTTGGACACTTGTCTGTGATACAATATATGCTCATCAGGTAAAAGCATCTACTTTGATTCAAATAAAAAAAAACGGAAATTTATTTGGTCGACCTAGAGGTCGGCCCATCTGTCTATGAATGGGGCAATTTGGACGTTTATTTGTATCTCGAACGAATCATATAAAAATGAGCTGAAAAGGGAACGAATCAAAACGGGTTGAAATTGACCGTGGTCTATTCTTGATGCATAGAACTTATTAAATCTATATTTAAGTGAATTTGATTTTTATTTTTTCTTCAATTATAGTTAAATCTTGGATGAAAATTTTTGAAATGAACAAAGAGTGATTGGGAACCTAAACTGGCCCATTTCAATTGTTTTGACCCATCACCAAACTTGCCCAATCTTTCTACCTCCATCATCCACCATGTCACACACCCACCCCTTCCACCTCACACCCCGAATACGCCTCGTATAGGTCTATACGAGGCGTATAGGGGCACAATCATTGGGTGTCAGAATTTGTAAGTGCCAATGACCGGGGACCTATACGAGGCATATAGACCTATACACGTCGTATAGGTACTATACGCGACTCTATACGTGACCAATCATTGGGTGTCAGTGCCAATGATTGGGGACCTATACTAGTAGTATAGACCTATACGCGGGGCTATACGCCACGTATAGATCTATACGAGGCGTATTAGGTCGGTGAGGGTGTTGAATTAAAAAAGAGGGGTGTGTGAATAACCAATCCCTTTTTAAAACAGATCACAGTAAGCCACACGACGACGGCGGAAAAATTTTCCAGCGAATCGGGGGAGTAGCATTCTACCTTCTCCGATCCCTTCATCAAATATGCAAAGCTCAAAATTTGAAGTTCCTGTTGGTTTGAATTCGTAGTTGACAATGGCTTTATTACTTCGTTTCTCTCGTAATCCGCATCGTCGTCATCTCTCACTCGCAATACCCCTATCCACTTCCCCTCATCTAACAAACCCACCAAAACCCACTTCAGATCATTATTCCCATCAATTTTATTCCAATTCCCACGAATTATCCATTCCAAAATTCCCCAATTCCAAGTTTACTTGCTTCAATTTGATAAGATTAGGTCAAAGTTCTGGCATTTCTACGTCTTCACATAGTTTCAAGGATGTACAAAAGGAGAAAAGTGAGGATGGTGAGCTGAAGAACAAGCCTTCTGTTTCTTGGATTGATTTGTATTTGCAGCAAAAAGTACGGCCGTATGCACACCTTGCTCGCCTGGATTAACCTATCGGGACTTGGTTACTTGCTTGGCCATGTATGTGGTAAGACTTATGGTTCTACATGATTTTGAGTATCTTATGGTGTTCACAAGCTGTAGAAGATTGATCTTCACCTATGCCAAATGGGTATATTATGGCTATTTATGGTTTAAAAATGGAGGTCTATATAAGGGTGTTATAACTTATGCATAAACTGGAATACGTAATTTGGAATAGGAGTTATAGTTTGTGTGCCATTGCTGGAATTGATATCAGCAGTGCCACATTTGTTAAATCTAGGTCGATTACATTAGCAGCATCTCCTGGGCACCTTCCTGATTTGAAGATGATGACACGATTTGGCTGTGGAGCCTTTCTATTGAGGGGTGCTGGATGTACTATCAACGATTTGCTTGACCGTGATATTGACACAAAGGTTTGAAAATATTTTAGCGTTTGTTTCTGGTGGAAATGATTTATGTTGTTCCGAGCTTATCACTATATTTATGTGGCATATATGTAAGTTGAATACAAAGTGGAAAAAGTAGGAGGTTGGATGAAACAAGTGCAGGCTAAAACATGTCACTTTTTAGTATGTTTTAATATGGACAAGGCTGGGATAGGTTGACTAGTCAAGGATTCTGGAACTTATTTATAAATGTTGAATTTGTTAACCATTATTACAAAACAACATTGCTACAATATTAAGCTAATGTATGCAAATGTACTTTGGATGACTTAGCTAGTTTGATCCGTTCCCTTTTAGCTAAACCTTGACTTGACTTTATATGTTAAGGGTGAGCTTTGTTTGATTTAGAGCATAATCCGTAAAAAAAGCTTAAATTGGTAGTAATTTTTTATATATAGCAATCGTTTATTTAAAATAAATACCAATAACCGATGGGTTGAGAAAATGTATAATGTGAGTGTATGCTTGGTGCAATATTCACAAACCTTTCCAAAGGTCATAATTGTAAAAGATAAATGGGCCAACAATTTCTACAGCGTTGGGATGTGTAAAGCGATGTGTTGCTTTACACAAATTTCTATAAAAGCAAGCAAGTACAACATTGCCCCAACTATACCGACCGTTGACTGATAAATCTAAAATATTATTTAAATATAACAACGACACCTTCTTGGTTGGCACTGTTAGGAAACATGGTACCATCACATAAATATAAAATAATAAGATGTGCAAGCTGAGTGCACTGTAAATCAGTTGGATTATCATGAAAATCACTTTCTAGTTGTTTTAGAAGACAAACTAATTTTATTCTTCCTCTAACCATGTTAGTGTTTGAAGGTGTGCACCCCAACAAAAGTTCACACCTTTCGATTAACTCGCTTAATTTAAACGAGAAATAAATGCAAGATACTGGTTCACCCTCTATAGGTAAATCCGATAATACATTGACATCTTGTAATGTAAGCGTTGCTTCACCAACGGCCAAGTGAAATGTCTGTGTCTCTGACCGCCATGTTTCAACCAAAGCAGTTATCAATGCATGATCGACCTTACAATATTCGTAATCAATAAGGCCACCAAAACCAGTATCATTTAATATATTTTTTACCATTTGATAAAATATGATGGTTTTTAATATACTGCCAAAACCTCTTGTCACCACGCCTTACATTTAACAGGTTTTTAACGTCATAATCATTGGAATTAAATAAATGACTAGCATGATTTTCATCTTTCAAAAACAAAAAAATCATTCACAAGTGGACCTAAATTTAATCTTAAACTCATGTTGATAGTAGAAAATTATAAGTGAGATGGCTGGTGATTGCTTGTAAGTTATGATACTAAGATCTATGAATTTTGATAGTTCATTTGTAGACAAATGTGCTTCTTATAAACGGTCTAAGAACACATATTGCTGGTATTTGAATTCACTTTTAATAAATACATGTTGAAAGTTAATTGCATGCATGGTAGTCTGAATTTTGCATGCATGCATACGTAGGTGGGAATAAATGCTGAGTTTTTCACGTGAGAAAAAGGACATCAATGTTAAAGGTGGTGAGGTATAAGGACAAGAATCCGCTGGTAGGACTTGCGGGTCCGCTGGTGGGGATAGCGGAGACCCTAGGGTCCAATGGTGTGACTCACGGACTAGTCTCCCACTTTTGTGCATGTTATGTTCGATGTTAAATGCTAGAATCCGCTAGTGGGACATGCGAATCCTTTGGTTGCAAGTGACCCGCTGGTAGGACTTGCGGGTCCGCTGGTGGGGATAGCGGAGACCCTAGGGTCCGATGGTGTGACTCACGGACTAGTCTCCCACTTTTGTGCATGTTATGTTCGATGTTAAATGCTAGAATCCGCTAGTGGGACATGCGAATCCTTTGGTTGCAAGTGAGCGGACCACCCTGTTGTGAATGGCTATTTCACAACTTAACAAATACTGTAATTAGGTATATAATGTGATAAGTTTCTATTGATTCTCTGATTGATTACAAATTTACAATTAAGAACTGAAAGTAATATATGACAAATACTCTAGAAGGGGATGGGAAGCTTAGATATTACAGAGAAGTAAGATGGGAAAGAACACGTACATTGATCATATTCGTCATACCCTAGTTTCTCTTCTCCACTTCATTATATCATACGACGTTTCTAATTCCTTGCAAATTGCTAGTTGGGTCGTCTTAATTGGGCTAGTTAGGCATGGGCTTGATTCATAACACACCCCTTTTCCAAACATCCTCGTTGACCAACCTAGTTTCCATGTATATTTTGAAAGCTACACCATTTTGTCAAAAAATTCTCAACCCGATCATAAATAAACGGATTGAAACTGACACCTCTAGTAGTCTAGTTCCATGTTAAAGCTATATAATATCCCATTATGCCAAATTGTACAGGTGGGACGTGATTGGACAGGTTGGTTATCGGATTCTATCAGAAAAAATAGTTTCTTGGTACGGGTTGGATGGTGTTGAACCTACGTGCAAACAATTTGTCATATATATATATTTTTTTAAATTTTATAAATAGTTAATGTGCTACCATGAATATAAAACAAAAAAAGTTATAAAGCAGTTTTGAATGTTTCATGTATCTGAATACAAATAAATTATACAATTCGAATGACCCAAGTCCTTCTAGTTAAATCGTTCATATTTGACCCGTTATAGGTGCATCATAACTCAGATTGACCCATTTTTATATAAGTTTACCATGAGTGACCCTTTTTGTCAGCTAAAAGTCTACACTCCATCTAACATCAAAGAGGAGCTTGAAGTAGCAACAAGGGAGTTTCTTCAATCAAACATAATCGTGAAGAAATCGAAGAAAGTTTTCATACCAAAATTACTGGAAAGATTTGGAAAAGAAGCCAACATCTCTCCTGACAATCTTCTGAAATGGATAACCGAAAATGTTGATAAAAAACTTTGTGATTCGATAGAAAAATGCATCGAACATAAATCCAGTAAAAAACCATCGCAGATCATCGAATGGTTGCCTAATTCAAGATTCCTGTACGTGTTCTCCAGAGATTTAGCTGAAAGACCATGGTGGATCTGACATGTGTTCATGAGTTATAAGGAGGGATGAGCCATTGTACATAAGTAAATTGTATTTGTGTTGGGTTGTTATTGAAGTCTGAAGGTTGTTTTGACCTAGGGGTTAGCAATAACTAAACTAACCGAACATTTGATCGTTGTTTCGCTTCATAACTATTAAACAAAAATTATGATTTGTTTTTTGTTTTGGTGTATGGCATAACCGAAAACCAAACCAATACGGTTAGGATTCAAGCAATCAGGTGCTATTATGAGTTGCACAAACTATTGATATAACTAACAACTTGTGAGTTGAACAAGCAATTCAACTTACTAAGAAATGGATCCATCATCAATTCAAGAAGACGAATAATACCAATTAAACCGTACAAAGTCAATATACAACAACACGCACCTAGTGTAATCCTACTTTGTAGACTTTGGGGGAGATATGAAGACATACATTTCCCCTACCTCAAATGTGGTAGCGAGACTGTTTCGTGAGAGACTCCCGGCTCAAAAAGTGTTCAAAAATTTTTAATATATATATATATATATATGTTATTATTATTATTAAGTTTTTTTTAGAGCAGTAACACAATAACATACAAGGAGGCAACAAACAACAAAACATATACACACAAACTTATGCAAAAAAACATGCATAGTACAAGCATAAGCAAACAGGCAAAACCAATCAAGTAGCTCCTAACCAAACTAAGATTCTCTCGCTCTTATCCTACATCTCTATGAACCCCTATCATTGATCATGCCCTCAGAGAGGTGCAATTCTAGCAAATCCTGACGAATTTGTTCATCCTATGTTAACCTAGGTCGGCCCCTATACCTCTTCTCACCACAGTGAGGTTCTCTACTCTTTGTATAGGCGTCGTCATGTCTCTTCTCTTCACATATCCGACCCATCTTAATCTCCCTTCTCGTACAAAATCAATATAGCAATGTCTTAAAAAATCACAAAAGGATAAAATCACATACGAACAAAAAAAAGCCATCCAGTTAAGTAGTTAAAAGTTGAAATTAGTTAAGGAACAATTAAAAAGATTCAAATTTGGGACTTACCAGGTGCATCTTAAAGAACATGTCACCCATGATTATCAGATCAACCAAAACTGAATTAACCAAATCAATGGATTTAGAAATCCCATAACTAAAAATTCAGTTTGGCTTTACTAAAACAGTTGGTTTTAGAAATCACATGATGATGATCCACAAACACACACACGTATGTATACATATATATATATATTTATGTAGGGTAATGATCCATTGTTAACCCACCTTAATTGCAGAGATCCGATTAACTCCGACAAGATCAACCCAAATCTTTGGGATCTTTTTCATTACCTTTATTACACATGTACAAGACTATATTATTTTATGTGTTTGTTCACATTCATCACCGTTTGAGATTTAAAATAAATGTAAGTTTGCGTTACACTGTAAATATTTATTCTCTGTTGCGACCACCTACACTGATGTAAGAGCCCAGACGATGATGAATTTACATAAACCCATTAAATAACATAGCCTTGTACATGTATAGTAAAAGATCATGAAAAAAACCAAAGATTTTGGTTGATCTTGTTGGAGTTAATCGGGTTTCTGCAATTAAGGTGGGTTATTACAGGATCTCAATTATCTATGTATCTATACATATATATGTGTGTGCGCGCGCGTATAGTTGTTCATTTGTAGAACTAGTAATTTATTAAGAAACGCAAAAATCATATAAAATATTTGTATTTTCATGATTGATCGGCTATTATATTTGCATTTATATAAAAATGTGAGTGTGTGGTGTATGTATGTGTGTATGCATGCATGCTTACCGAGTGTTAAGTAATATATGTGGAGTTGCATATTGATAAATTCTTATTAGGTGTGTTGCGCTTGCGTATATTTTTTAAAAACTACAAACCATTGTGTCGTATATAGTTTATCCACTTGGGATCGTATACATACCATCGTGTTGTAATGCTTTTCTGCTAATTCCAATAGGGTATTGTTAGTGGATTGAGTTTTGCTTGAGGACAACCAAAAGTTGAAGTGTGATAATTTTTGAAGCGTTAACAATTACGCATTAATTTCACACATATTTACATGTTTTTGTTTGTTTATAAAGCAAGTAGAAACAATCGATTCAATGTAACTTCACATTTAAATCATATCTATTTGTTTTGTGAGCTTTTGAACCTTATAGAGCATTTATAGAATCACAGATTGCCCACTCATTGAAATGTGTTTGATGGCCAAATGGTGGCATCTAAATTAAAATTTGAGTAGATTATATCCAAGACCATAAGTTAAATAAGTAGAATTAAATGATTCAAACATTAGGCACACCTTTTTTGTTAAGATTCTTTTTTTTATGCCTATGCACACGTATCCTCTAGTTATTTCACTTGTGGAATTATAATATATAAAGTTAAGAAAAACAAATAGTGAGACGTGCCATTTTTTATTATGGTAAATTATTTTTTTTCTTATTTGTTAAGACATATTTTTAATTAATAGATAATAAAACTATGTTAGAAACATGTGTGTTATACCGTTTGAATCATTAAAATAATAAAATTAATAATTTATTTATAGATTTTTTATTAATGGAATAGAAAGTGAGTTTGGGTTAAATAATAAGTCAACAGGCTTTTAACCTATTGTTATTTCAATAAAGGAGAGAATTTGTATCCCATTAAGGTTATGGATTCAAACAGAAGCATTACTGTAACACCCAAAATCCATACACGCTTACACGTGTCAAATTTAGGTCCCAGTTAAGTTTTAAATCAAAACTTTATCAAAGTTTAATGCGGAAGCGACAAAAATCATTTTACAAGTAATATGAACTTGTTAAGTTACTAATTACATTACAAAATAATCATACATTAGTTTGTATGACAACCCAACAACCAAAATTTCCAAAACGTTTGAATTTTTCAACATACGCGCCCGATCATGAGCTTTAACGCATCTAACTCCGACCTGCAAACACCACATATAATTTCACCATTAGTTCATAAGAACTAAGTAAGATTATCCCCAATGGTCCCCCAACCCAAAAATGGCAAAATACATCAATTTTGATCAAGGCCGTAAGGTAGGCCGTAGCCTACTCTCTCAGGGCCGTAAATCAGAAAGTTCAACTACCCCAGGCCATAGCTTATGGTCTTCTGCACTTTGGTGCAGAAACTTCCAGTTTTGTGCAGTTTTGACCCATCCGAAGACCCGTTTTCGTTCTTTCACTTTTCAAAGTGATTTCACACATCCAAAAGGTCTATTCAACCATATTACTTGGATTCAAATCATCAAATTACATCATTTCATATCCAAACATAATTGGACATCAAATCCTCAAAACGGGTCAAAATTTCTATTTCAAGCAATTAACGCTCTGACCCTTCCAAAACATATTTCCATCATCCATATACATATAATATGGAGTATTATCATGTTTGGATCATAATATAATGAATTCAAACATAATTTGACACCAAATCCATCTATGATGAAATCAAGACCTCAAAATGGGTCAAAGTCACCACAAAAGGTTTAACCCTCCAACTTCTATTCAAATCAATTCAATTAGTTATATCGTTGATAACAATCATATTTCAACAAAAATTACTATAATGTTCACCCTTAAGTAATTCCATTATAGATTTCAAAACAAATTTAACTCAATTAACCAATTTCAACCAAATCAACTCAATTATCACAATCAAGTGATAATTGATATTCCACATAGTTATGATGTTCTCACTCAAGTACTTCCATCATAACTTACCAAATTTTACTTCCACATTCAAGTGGTGAAGTAATCAACAATTTCAATTCATACTATGATGTTCACACTCTAGTCCTTCCATCATAGATTTCAATCAAGTAAACCATTCATAGGTTTATAATCATTTATAAACCATGATTCTATAATATTCATCCTCCGATACTTCTATCATAGATTTGCCCAATCAATTGTCATTCAATCCAATTACTCAATATCACAATTCACATATTATGATATATAAACGGTTTGACTAAATAAAGTCAAACTTAACAATCAACTCAATTACAATTATGAACTAACAATTCATAATTAATCCAATTCAAGTATGAATTCAACAATTCATAACCAATTCCATTCAAGTAGGTATTCAACCACTCATAGTCCATTCAACTCAATTAGTGGACTACACATAATTACAATCCAACTCACTCAACCAATCTATATCTATGAATTTATCAATTCATAGTCAATTCAATTTACTCAACCAATATCTATTTATGAATTTATCAATTCATAGTCAACTCAATTCAAGTATTAGAATAGCACATCAATTGACCCTCGATGTACTTGCAACTAATCACAATTCAAGCGCCACATTAGATATACACAGTTTGACTAAATAAGTCAAACTGCCCAAATCAACAAACAACACTATGAACCAAACCATCCATAGCCAAACCAATTCAATAAGTAGACTATTACTACTTCACATATATGGTGTTTAGCAAGTTAGATAACTTACCTTAGCACTAGGATTAGAGATTAACAAATGATGATTTGCCTTCTCTTTGACTTTCCTTTGCACTTCCAATACCACCACCTATTTCACATCAAGTTTCAATTCTCTTAACTATCATTCCAGTTAAGATTTACATTGACTTATCTAAGTCAATTCATTGACTATCAAATTCTCTATTTTACAATGATAATCACTTCAAACAAGTTTCATAATTCACTTCACCAACTTTGACTAAAAATCAAACTATTGGCATTTCTACAAACACTTTGTGTGCATCAATCTATTACACTAATCTCTATAATGTTTAAACATTAACCAATCCCACTCAAGATCACCAATTCATCATTTTTATATAAGATTAGTCAAAATTGATGCATCACACAATCAAAACCATGTTTTCAACCTTCCTACTAGTTGTTAAACACTATCATATGGATTTTCTCTTAACTTCTCAAGTTACCCAAATCCATACCAAATCAAATTCAACAAATAACATAATAACTAGTAGTTTGGTTGTTCTAAACACAAAACAAGCATATATTCATGGTTTCTAACTCATCTTAACAACCAATTTCAAGATTTGAGTTTAACCCATATCTTGTTCATCTCAAGAACTCACAAAAATCATCAAGAATGAAGTTAAAATCACTTACAAGATGTTAGACAACACTTATAGATAGGATTAGAAGCTTCAATCTCTAGTTTTGACCACCCAAACCAACGATTTTGGAAGCTAGGGCTTGAAGCCCTTTCTTCTCTTCTTCTCCTCTTCTTGAACGTCCAAAACACACACACACACACTAGATATAATATCTAGTTGTTTGACCCAAGTCAAACATTTATCCTCATATTCAAGTTTGGGGTTTTGGCAACTTTAGCCCCTCAAGCTTTTAAACTAGTTAACTTACTTAACCAACCTAATCAAGTTAGTTATTAGTTAACCCTAATACCCCAAATGTTATTATATTAATATCTCAACATAATTTATATACATAATAACATTGATTTAATAAACATAAGTGACCGTTAAAACCGGTCGTTACAATTACTGCTTATCTAGAAGTACGATCTCACGAGGAATTAAACCTTGGCTAGCACAAGAAGATCTTATGCTTAGAAAAAAAAAGATATTATTATAAAAATAAAAAAAAAAACTAATTACTTATATATTATATATACTATTAAAATGCATGAAAAACAAATAGTGAAAATATATATATTATCTTATGTGGGTCTTATGATCTCACACACACACACACACATACATACATACATACATATATACACATATATATATACAATTTTGAATACTAAATATATACATATATTAATGAGGTGTTTGATTTATGTAAGGACATTTTGAAAATTATATATACTATTAAAATGCATGAAAAACAAATAGTAAAAATATATATATATATATATATTATATTATGTGGGTCTTATGATCTCACACACACACATACATACATATATTAAATATAATAAATCAAAATAAAAGGACACATGTCATTGATCTAGATTATCTTTACAATAATTTTCCTGTTTCTCTCTCTTATTTAATGCATCATACATTAAATAATAATATTAAATATTGAATACACATTTATACATTTTTAAATTGAAATATTTTTTAAGACATTAAAAATGTTTTAATATAAAAAATACTTTTTTTTCAAAAACAAAATTATTATAAAACAAGAAATATTGAAAATGGTTTTCTAAAATAAAATGTTGATTTTTTTTTTGAAAAAGCAATATTTAAAAAAAATAATATTATTATTTTATTAATTAAAGTATTAACTTTTTCCAAATTTTCAATCATATTTTACTTTAAAAAAGCGACTTATATTAAAAAGATTATCATTAATGACTATATACTATTTTTGTATTTAACCCGTGCAATAGGAGTGTTGTTCGGGTTGGTTTCTCGGGTTTCGGGTTGCTCGGGTTTTTGTAATATGAAATTGGAACCAAGAACCGAACCATTTAATTTCGGTTTAATTGGTTCTCGGGTTTAATCGGGTTGGGTTAAACGGTTCTCGGGTAATACTTCAAAAACTAATATTCTATTTTTCAAACAAATAAAATTAAAACAAATTTAACCAAAATATACATTTCCTTAAAAATTTCAAATGTTTAACCATAACATAAATAAAACGTGTTTAACCAAAACATGCATTTCTTCGACAATCTCAAAACATATAGATGCTTTAAAAATTAAAAAATGTTACCGCCCCTTAGAACCCTAGTTCGGGTTTTTCGGGTTTACCCGAATAAACCTCGTGGGTACCCAAGGACCGAACCATTCTAAATTTCCGGGTTTAGGTAATAGGTTTTTTCGGATTGGGTATTTTCGGGTTCGGGTTTTTCTGGTTCTGATTGGTGTTTTTCGGGTTGGTTCTTCGGGTTCGGGTAAAAAACACACCCCTACCGTGTAATACACGAGATATTAACCTAGTGTATATATATATATATATATAAAATTTTGAATACTAAATATATAAGGACATTTTGAAAATTTATACTTGGCATGTCAGCAGGGGCGGATCCAGGTAGAAGGATGCGGGTTCACCAGAACCCACCGCGATTCGAAACGTTAGTAGGAAAATTTTTTTAAAGGGTTAAAAAATAGGGTGAACACATTAGTATTTTGAAGGTGAATCCCAAGTATATAAATTCTAAGTAATTCAGTTTTCATCCCATAGGTCACGTGTTCGAGTCCCGGATCCTTTTTTTTCCATATTTTTTTTAGGCTTATAATAAATAGAAAAGGGTTATAATTAGAGACTTAGGGTTATTTTTTTTTCCCAAACCACGCTCGTTTCCCTCAACATCAACCCCCCCCCCCCCCCCCCCCAATTCGGCTTTCAGTGAGTGCTTCACGATCCAAGGCAACACCGGCGACCAGCCGACCACTGGCTTCAGCCCTCCGCCCCTCCCTCGCCTCCGGCGACGGGGACCTGCGCAGCGGCGCTCGCCGCTCCCTCTCCCTGCTTTTGAGGCTTCTGAAGTTCTGAGCTTCTTCGTCTCCCTGCTTCTGCGGCTTCTGAGCTTCTCCCTGCTTCTCCGGCTCCTTGTTTAGGTATTTTGTGAAATTAATGTTGTTATGTTTGGGTATTTTGTGAAATTAGTGAAGATTTGTTTAGGCATTTTGTGAAATTTGTGTTGATTTGTTTAGGTATTTTGTGAAATTAGTGTTGATTTGTTTAGGTATTTTATGAATTTTGTGTTGTTTAGTTTAGGCATTTTGTGAAATTAGTGTTGATTTGTTTAGGTATTTTGTGAAATTAGTGTTGATTTTTCAAAAGAGCCTCAACAAATATTGAATATCTTCAAATAACAAAGGATTAAAAGTTGATTTGAATGATCTTCCGTGTGGGATACTTTCGAAAGGAAACCAATTTCATCTTATCACCATAGTCAAGTCAAAAGGATTAAATTAGAAGAGTTTATTTGCTTAAAGGTCCATGTCAACCAATTTCATCTTATCACCTAGTCAAAAGAATGAAATTAGAAGAGCTAATATTATCTGACCCGGATATTTTTTACCGTGCTTTATCTAATTGAAATGTCTTAACATAGTGAACCCACTGAAATAAATTCCTGGATCCGCCACTGCATGTCAGTTTTTTTTTAACTTTGAAAATTAATAAAAAGAGATGAGTGTATTAAATTTGAGATATTTATTTAAAGATTTGAGTTTTCATTAAATTTGAAAGATTTGCTAAGAGATTTGGGTTTTTGTTGGTTTAGGATTTAGTGTTTAGGTTTAGCTTTTAGTTCGTGATAAAAGATTTGATTTTGCTATGTAACTTATGTGTATACAAATGATATATAATACCCGTTCTCGGAAGTGTGCTGTGATAACCCGCCGTAACGCGCGGGGGAATAAACCTAGTTATTATAAAAATAAAAACCATCAAGGCATCAAGTACTAAATAAATTAGCTAAAAGACAAAAAAGGGATGGATGATAACTTTTTCATTAATTATGAGTAGGATGAAGAAATTACGACAAAATAAAAATAAATTCTATAAAAAAGTTTTGTTCAAAAACTATACGTGTAAAAGCTTTTTAAAACAGATCACAGTAAGCCACACGGCGCCGGCGGACAATGGCTTGAATCCGTAGTTGACAATGGCTTTATTACTCCGTTTCTCTCGTAATCTTCATCGTCGTCATCTCTCACTCGCAATACCCCTATCTACTTCCCCTCATCTAACAAACCCACCAAAACCCACTTCAGATCATTATTCCCATCAATCTTCTTCCAATTCCCACGAATTATACATTCCGAAATTCCCCAATTCCAAGTTTACTTGCTTCAATTTGATAAGATTAGGTCAAAGTTCTGGCATTTCTACGTCTTCACATAGTTTCAAGGATGTACAAAAGGAGAAAAGTGAGGATGGTGAGCTGAAGAACAAACCTTCTGTTTCTTGGATTGATTTGTATTTGCCGCAAACAGTACGGCCGTATGCACACCTTGCTCGCCTGGATAAACCTATCGGAACTTGGTTACTTGCTTGGCCATGTATGTGGTAAGACTTATGCTTCTACATGATTTTGAGTATCTTATGGTGTTTATAAGCTGTAGAAGATTGATCATCACCTATGCCAAATGGGTATATTATGTCTCTCTATGGTTTAAAAATGGAGGTCTATATAAGGGTGTTATAACTTATGCATAAATTGGAATAAGTAATTTGGAATAGGAGTTATAGTTTGTGTGCCATTGATGGAATTGATATCAGCAGTACCACATTTGTTAATCTAGGTCGATTACATTAGCAGCATCTCCTGGGCACCTTCCTGACTTGAAGATGATGACACTATTTGGCTGTGGAGCCTTTCTATTGAGGGGTGCTGGATGTACTATCAATGATTTGCTTGACCGTGATATTGACACAAAGGTTTGAAAATCTTTTAGTATTTGTTTCTGGTGGAAATAATTTATGTTGTTCCGAGCTAATCACTATATTTATGTGGCATATATGTAAGTTGAATACAAAGTGGAAAAAATGGCAGGTTGGGTGAAAGTGTGAAACAAGTGCAGTTCGAAACGTGCCACTTTTTAGTATGTTTTAATATGGACAAGGCTTGGATAGGTTGACTAGTCAAGGATTTTGGAACTTATTTATAATGTTGAATTTGTTAACCATTATTACAAAACAACATTGCTACAATAGTAATCTAATGTATGTAAATATACTTTGGATGACTTAGCTAGTTTGATCAGTTCCCTTTTAGCTAAACCTTGACTTGGCCTTATATGTTAAGGTTGAGCTTTGTTTGATTTAGAACAAAATCCTTTTTTTAGAGAACTTGAATAATCGCCAATAGGGGTGGTAAAATCATGAATTATGACTTCTGTTTTTTTTAATATTTAACTTACAAGTTACATCCTTTATATAATAACATTATGACAATTATTTATGCTTTAGAAATTTGTGACAACTCTTTGCTAGACTATCTTGAAATGTATGTATTTACTCATTATAATTACAACAGTAAGTTGACAGGGTTGTTTTGTCTATTTTGAACATTTATCGTTAAAAATTTTATCAATACCACTATTAAGAATCATCTTATATATACATATGCACTTGTATCTTGAGTAGAAATAAGGGCATTTGTGTCACTTGTAGATAATGTGCCGCCGGCTGTATAGTATCAATATTTTCTTGTGAGACAATACGATTTAGGGTTTTAAGTTTAGGACCCGGGTATAAAATGATACTCTTTTGGTGGATATGGCATTTTTTGTCCTATAGGATTTTTTTTTTTGTCTTTTGGTATTACCTAAAAAATACAATTGGCTTCTTTATGACCCAGGTGGAACGAACAAAGTCAAGACCAATTGCTAGTGGTGCCTTAACACCATTTCAGGGGGTTTCTTTTCTTGGTATTCAATTGCTTTTGGGTCTTGGTATTCTTCTCCAGCTAAACAACTATAGGTAGGTTTGGCTAGTTACGATTTCATTATAGTTCTAATGTTTCTTTTGGCATATTAACCACAAAGACCTAAAGTGTCGTTCTTTTATAAAAATAGCTTGTGTTAGAGACGACAATTTTAACCTTTTGGCATTTATATAACATGGGTCAGTTTGGTTTTATATTTGTTTGTAGATGAGATCAGTGGCGGATTCAGGACATTTTTTTAGTGGGTTCACTATTTCCTGGGGTTTCAACTTTCAATTAGATAAGACCAGACATAAGAAGTTCCGAGTCGGTTTGACGGTTCGGGTCTTGTAATGTTTATAACGTAATAACAGTGCGATATATTAAGCCAATAATTAAAAAAAACATCATCATTAAAGAGTTTGGAGGTGCGGAATGCACCCTCGTTTAAGATTTTTGAACTCTGAACCAAGCAGGAGTCAAGGGGGTCACGCCCCCTTGCAGGGTCCAAGAGGCAGCGCCCCTTGTGGTTTTGTGGGCAATGCCTCGAAACCTAAACGAAATTTAGGAAGGAATATTGACTTCGGAAAGTAATTTTAAGTTTTAACATAGTCATATATAAATCCAAGCATTGATTATCGAATTTTTTTTAAAAAAGATCACTTACCTTATTCAAGTTGGCTAACTGTTGAGGAAAATTACATTAAGAATTCACCCTTAAAAATATTATTGGGTTCACCTTACCTTTTTTACCTTCCAAAAACACGAAATTCCTACTAAATCTTCGAAAAGGTGGGTTCCGGTGAACCCACTGGAATGTAGGTAGATCCGCCCATGGATGAGTAATATGAACAGTAGGTAAATTTGAAACTCTAGTGTGCATTCAGATACTTACAATCATTTAGCTTTTTATCTTGCTTGAAAAGTTGAGATTCGTATTTTTATTTAAATAAATACTTTATCAGTTGTTAATACATTAATTATATATGCATTAAAGAATGATTCAAGCGTGTTGGTGAGTAGACCCAACCTAACCTGATCCATATAATATGACCCACACATAGAATTGACCTGTTTTCACCATTACCCATCCCAATCAACACACCTGTTTTGCCACCAGTAACCTCCAGCATATCGTTTCCCTACTCTAATGCATGATATCTATTTTTTATAATGATTATAATTGATGTTTTACAGCCGCATATTGGGGGCTTCATCATTGCTACTTGTCTTTACATATCCTCTAATGAAAAGGATTACATTTTGGGTAAATAATCTACTTCTATTCGATAGTATATTAGTATTTCTCTTTTATCCTTTTGTTTTTATTTTTTAATTCATTGAAATATTGAAACTTGTTGCAGCCTCAAGCCTTTCTTGGTTTAACTTTCAATTGGGGAGCTTTATTGGGATGGTCTGCCATTAGAGGAAGCCTTGATCCTGCAATCGTGTTGCCACTTTATCTTTCAGGAGTATGTTGGACACTTGTGTATGATACAATATATGCTCATCAGGTAAAAGCATCTACTTTGATTCAAATTAAAAAAAAAAGTGGAAACTTATTTGGTCGACCTAGAGGTCGGCCCATCTGTCTAATGGGGCAATTTGGGATGTTTATTTGTATCTCAAACGAGTCGTATAATAATGAGCTGAAAAGGGAACCAGTCAAAATGGGTTGAAATTGACCGTGGTCTATTCTTAATGCATACAACCTATTAAATCAATTTAAAGAGAATTTGATTTTTATTCTTTTTGCAATTATAGTTAAATCTTGGATGAAAATTTTTGAAATGAACAAAGAGTGATTGGGAACCTAAACTGGCCCATTTCAATTGTTTTGACCCATCACCAAACCTGCCAAATCTTTTTACCTCCATCATCCACCATGTCCATAACGCTCAATTCCAAAATTATTGTCCAATTGTCTATGGTTTGTCCTAATATAATTTTCCACTGTGAGCGGACATGTAACTATCACTTATCAAATTTCTCATTCTACCTTAATAACACTCATCAACCTTAATTATAAATTCCTAAAAACTGACATTCATCTAACTAAAAACTCCATTAAACCATAGTTTTCAAAAGCCCTCGGGCGCTCGCCTAGGCCCCAAGAAAAAAGCCAGGCGCACTCCGGTGACTTTTTGGCTTGATTCCGGCAAAATTTTGGAATATCCGGCAAAGTTCAAAAAAATTCAACCATAAACCAGTCTAAAACAACCATAAAAAGGTTTTATATTTTAAAAACTCTATATAACTAGATTATTAATTGTTTTATAGTTAGACTTTATATATTTTTTTAAAATTTTTAAGCTTAAAAGATGTCAAACCTCTAAAACGGTAACTTAATACTATGCGCCTAGTTTAGAAAAGCCCTCGCTTTTTTTGCGCCTTATGCCTAGGCTCCGGGCGCGGCTTATGAGCCTTGAGTGCGCCTTGTGCCTTTGACAACTATGCATTAAACGTACATTCTTATACTCTTTTTATTGTTTTGGGATGAAGAGGGTAATATTTATGCTATTGACAATATGATATTAATGTTACCTAGAAATCTAGAATCTTTTCCGGGTCTATATTATCATATGATGTCCCATTTTGTATTTACTAAACGATGTCATAATGTCTGTTTGATAACAAAATCGTTCTTGGTTGACATAAAGGTGTTAACTTGTGTGGGCTAGTTAATGTGTGAAAACAATCTGGATTAGTGAGGATTGCTCACTAATACCTTTTGCCCATTTTTTTGCTATTGATTGACGTATCAATATAATTACAAATGAAGTCTGGTATCCTCCAAGATCGATTATAAACTCAGAACAAAGAACGAAAAACACAAACTTTATTTAATCAATTTTGAGGTACAATTAACCCTAAAACTTAACCCCTATTTATAAGAAAAACAACCTTAAAAAAGTCAAATGTCTATCCCTAAAAACATGCCTAAAACCATGCTGAAAAACAAACAATCTAATCTAATCTAAAACATAAATATCTAATAATCAAAACAGCCCCTAAACTTGTAAACTTAATCAAGATTAATCCAACAATCTCCTCCTTAATCTTGATAACAATCATTCTTCAAAGCAATGCTGGTCCATCCTCCCCTTGAACTCTAGTTAAGTTTGTCTCCTCCTCCTTTTCATTCCAATTAGGACATTCATATGCAAAATGCCCATACTTACCACACTCATAACACTTTAACTCACTTTTGTCTCTAAAACCTCCACGTCCAATGCCTCTCCCACGTCCATTCTCTCCTCTACCACTCCCTCTTCTATATCCCCTACCACGGTCACCATTGTTATACCCACGACCTTGACCATACCTTTCAAAACTAGGTTCTTTTGGCTTTGACCTTTCTTGTTCTTCACCTTTAGCCATTAGCAACTTCTCTTGATCACTTTCTTTCTCATCAAGGTCTTTAATCCTTTCTTCATATGCTTTCAATCTACCCACGGCCTCTTCAAAAGACATAGTCTCAAGATCCGAGTATTGTTCAATAGAAGCTACAATTTGCAAGAACTTCTTTGGAGCTGAATTTAGTAGCTTCCTTACTACAACTTCATCTTCCAAATTTGATCCAAGGCTCTTGAACTTTGTAACTATTCCACTAAGTTTGCCCGAAAATTCATCCACCGATTCACCTTCCTTCATCTTCAACATCTCTAATTCGGATCTTAAAGTTTGTAGTCTTGCCTTTTGAACTCTATCAGCCCCCAAATACCTTACACGAATTGCTTCCCAAACATCCTTTGCAAGTCTATGCTTTGACACTTGAAGCAAAACATCTTCGGGTAGAGTTTGAAATACAAAAGCTCTTGCCATTAAGTTCTTCCTAGCCTCGACCGCTCCTCCTGTCACCGGATCAACAGCTTCCCACAATCCATATGCTTGTAGAATAGATTCCACCATGATTGACCAGCTTGTGTAATTTGTAGCAGTCAACTTTGGGCATTGCAGTGGTATATTTCCTTGATTTCCAGCCTGCACAATTGTACCAGCACTTCCAGCTCCTTCTGCCATCTCTTCTACTCTCCACACAGGATTAAACCACACAGGTTTCAACAATCTGATCCACACAGGTTATCTCCTTCTTCTGCTCACACCACACAGGTTTTCAATAACCACACAGGTCCTTTTGTTCAGCCTTTTCCACACAGAACTATCCACACAGGTCTCCTTGATCAATCCAGTTCACTCCCCTCAGATCTGCTGCCTATTTTTCAGCCTCCAGACTCGATTCCACACAGGTTTTTCTAACCACGCAGGTCTCCTTCCACGCAGGTTTTCTTCTCCTTGTACCACACAGGTTTTCTCAGACACGCCTAAACAGCCCCGATTTTTCTTGGTTTCTGATCGACGCAGCCTAGCAACAAAATAAACAGCCTGATCACCTCG
Source organism: Mikania micrantha (assembly GCA_009363875.1). Lineage (NCBI taxonomy): Eukaryota > Viridiplantae > Streptophyta > Magnoliopsida > Asterales > Asteraceae > Mikania > Mikania micrantha. The sequence goes on along the minus strand of CM018692.1, from coordinate 18,892,670 downwards.
CTGGTCACTTAGAATCTTCTTCGACTTCAACCCAGAAGCAGAGAAAGATCTGCGACTCTCTTTTCTTCGCTAATCGACACCACACGATCAGATTTGCTGCTGCGATTTTCTTCCTGGATCGAGCCTTTTACAGCTCTGATACCAATTGAAGTCTGGTATCCTCCAAGATCGATTATAAACTCAGAACAAAGAACGAAAAACACAAACTTTATTTAATCAATTTTGAGGTACAATTAACCCTAAAACTTAACCCCTATTTATAAGAAAAACAACCTTAAAAAAGTCAAATGTCTATCCCTAAAAACATGCCTAAAACCATGCTGAAAAACAAACAATCTAATCTAATCTAAAACATAAATATCTAATAATCAAAACAGCCCCTAAACTTGTAAACTTAATCAAGATTAATCCAACAACAAAAACTATAATGTTCACATAATATTACAAGTTTTAAATTTAACTGATTTAGAAGGCTGTGAGCATTTGAATTTACTTCAGGCAACATCAACCCTAGTTGACCTGTTTCCTTAATATATAATTTTTTCTATTTTGCACGATTGGCTTGTTATCGATAAAACACACCTTCAATTGACCAATTTTCATATAAATATGTCAAAACTGTCACATCCCCTTTGGCATGACTACGTAAGTCTTTAAAATAAAATGATAATTTATATAATATAGATATCATGCCTCTATTTAGTGAATTTTAAACCTCAAATCTTTCCACACAGTGGGAATATACTGGGTTTGTTTGTTTGTTTGTTAAACCTCAAATCTCTTTAAAATCACTATTCATGCTAAAGTCAAACACTCAAACCTAAAATCACTATGACTTGTAACTTATAACTATAACTATGGATTACTATTAGCAAACCATTGGTAAAGTAAACTGTTGCAGCCTTTATAAATGCTTTTCACTTTCTCAAAGAAGACGAAGGTGAACAGAACAAAATTTACTACATGTCTGAGATTTAAAGATCAAATTGAATTACATGTGCCATATTAGTCAACTGACCTTTATGTATGTTGAATACATGCATCTAGGATAAAGAAGATGATAAGATTGTTGGAGTTAAGTCTACAGCCTTAAGATTTGGGGATTCTACAAAAAAGTGGGTCAGCGGATTTGGAATTGCTTGCATTAGTAGCCTTGCACTCAGCGGCTACAATGCAAATCTCGGTACATTACTTCCGGTCCAACTTTTTTTGACCAAATAACGTTTTGGATCTGTGTTTTTCAAGTTACAAAGTTTGACTAAAACAAAGTTTAAGTTAATTTTTTCAATACCACACCTGTGTAAGTGAGATAAGTCCAAGCTTGAGTCAGCTCAAGCTAGGCTCGTTTAGGGAAAGAGAGTCTGAGCTCGAGCTTGGCTCATTTAAAACTGTCTATAGCTCTGGATCTGCTTGTGCAACTTTTTTTTTTCAAGCTTGAAATTGGATTAGGCTCAGTCTAATCATTATTTATTAATTATTAAACTGTTAATTTTCTATACATATTTATAACTATAATGCTATATATTGAACAAAACTAGGTTAAAATCTCGTGTATTACACGGGTTGAAAAAAATAATATGTTATATATACAAATCTATTGACAAAAAGTTATGTAATTAAAAAGCCTGTACATTGCAAAGTTTTACTTAAATCATGTTTACAAAGGTTGAATAAAATATACTATTTGTTAATGCATAAAGTCTTCAAAATATTTTAAAAATATTAGATGTAATAATTATAAATTATGTTTTAATTTTAATTTTTTTACAATGTGTTAATATTTTTATGTAATGTAATTCATAAATAATTTAATTAAAGTATATTTATTCTCCTTTTAACACATTAAATTAACTTTAACTAAAATTTATATTAATATATATAACTTGGATTTTTAAAAGTTACTTACTTTTTATATTTCAATATAATATATTTTTATCATTCAAATAATCCAATCATATTAAATGTTTAAAAATTTTTTAAAAGCAATTATAAAAAAATTAATAACATTATTTTTATATTTATAAATATTTTAAGAAATATCATTTGAATTCGATTATATTTAAAAAACTAAAGTTGTTAAATTAAAAAATAAGTTCACTTAAAAACATCATAATTGATTTCATTTTAAATATATTTAATTCATAGTATATTAATTATTTATAATCCTTAATTCCTAATTCCTAGCTAAATTATAAATATAGATAATTAAATAGGAGAGAGAAGCGGGAAAACCAAAATATAGGTGATCTAGAATTGTGACAAGTGTCCACAATTATTTGATTTATTAGGATAGATAGATATGTATTGCTTGGTTATTATTGTATATATAATCATATTAATTATGTAATTCTAAATTTATGTTATTAAAGAAAAATGATCATATATAAACAATTGGTTTGTTTAGGCTCATGAGCCTAGTCAAGATCAGGCTCCAGCTTGTTTAGTAAAGGAGCTTTAGCTTTTGCTCGATTCAAGCTTTTGCCAAATATATCTTGAATAGTTTACGAGCAGTTTGACTCGTTTACACCACTAGACTTGGATTATTGTTAATGAAATATCCGAAGCAAGAGAGTGTAGGAATTCTATATGGTAGTGTACTTATATAATTTTGGTCTTGCTTCTGACAAACAGGATTGCCATATTATGTGTTTTTGGCAGCAGCATCCGGTCAATTAGCATGGCAAATTTGGACGGTCGATATATCTTCTGCAGCTGATTGCAGTAGAAAGTAAGTGAAATTCTAAAATAGTATCATTTACTCTGCCATAAATTGAATTCTAAGTAATCAAATACTTCAAACAAATTAATTTTAAGTGGGAAACCACGAGAATGTCATAAGCATTTGTACATGGTGGCATGGTGCTAACCAGATATAGTGGGAGAAAGAAAGACAGGCGGTTATGCGGTTAAATAACTACACTAAGTGTGTGTGTAGGATGCATTCAAATTAGAAATATAACTAAAAAGAACCATTTCTAGTTATATGATTTAAGGAGTATAAAAGTCATTTCTTTATAGTACAAAGAAGTTACTTTTATGCCTTTTAAATATGTGACCATAAATGGCTATTAACTGAACATCCTCCTCCTATTTATACGCACGCGCACTCACTAGGTTAATTTCATGTTTATTACAATGCTTGAATATTAAAAACTTCATAATTTATATGATAATTTAAAACCACCAATATTTGCTTCTAATAAATAAAAACCTATTTTATAAAAATATCAACAATATAAAATGTCTAGGAAAGATCAGCAGAGGATGAGCGGTGGTTTAGCAAGAACAGATTGGAGGTTTTGAAAATACCAATATTTGGGCGAGAATGGTGGATTGGTTTTACATACACGTGAAAAAAAAGTGTTATTTAACGATTTGGGCCGGAAAATTTGTGTGGTGAATTGTGGTAATGACAAGTGTACCTATTTATACTCTTTTATTAATATAGAGATTGTGTGTGTGTATACATATGATATTTGTCTTATTTGAACGCCGCATTTGTGGTGCACGCATATCATGTATATATGTGTAGGCCCTTAAGGGACAAGTAAAAATGCACTAATTTTAATGTTGTTTCAATTATTTTGTGAAAATAACGTTAAAATCATTGGGATGATCAACTTCAAACGATAACTTTGAGTCAGGACTCTTTCGGAGCAGCCTCTCTATCCCAATTGGGATAGGGGTAAGGTTTGTATCTATCCTTCCCTCCAGACCCTACTGAAAGTGGGAATATACTGGGTAAGATTGTTGTATTGTTGTTATTTGTCTTATTTGATATGACTGTCTTTTGGTTTTGTTGTAGATTTGTGTCTAACAAGTGGTTTGGAGCCCTGGTGTTTGGTGGCATTCTAATGGGCAGACTATCAACATGATGGTGTGGTTGAACCCATCAAATTTTCGAAAATGTTTGTTATTTATTGTAGCACAACTAATAATAGGCATAGTTATGTATCAATTATATATGATACATTTATGCCTGGGTCAAGTGTCCTTGAGAGGTCAGGGGGTTTTCTGGTGCAGTTTCTTTTTGGGGTGGTGGTGTGGTCTCAACGGAGGTCATGGTAACTAGACCTTGGTGACGTGACCTGAAAATCAGTAGTTCACACGTTGAGACCAAATGACGTTCAAAAAAATATATATATGATGGTGTACAAATTACCTCTGTTGATTGCCATATTTTCTTGTTTTAGTGGCTTACTCACTAGATTTAACTAAAGAATTGTGAGAAACATTTATACCCGTAACGAATCTCCTCATTTACTATGCCATTTAAAGTTTATTTTTATTGCAAGAAAAAGATTTATGCTTACGAAAAGTGATAGGTTAAATAGTTAATGATTATTGTAAAAATCTAATCTACTTGTAAGAGCCTTAAGGCCAAAACATTTTTGGGGTCTTTATAGGTCTCGTTTGTGGTGTGTGTATAATGTAGTGTGTGTATAATGTATATATGTGTCGGCTCTTGAGGAACAAAAATAAAATTGCACTAATTTTAATATTATTGTACTTAATTTTTTTGAAATTAATGTTAAAACGTTGGGTTAGGGGTTGTTTATTTACCTCTTAATGAAACCATTTAGCACTTAACCATTCAGCACCAATACCATTCTGAACCATTCAGAGGTGCAACCAAACATTCAGACCTCTTAACCATTCAGCACTTAATGATTCAGACCAACCAAACAGCCCTTTAATCGGTTAATTAAGCATTATGAGCTGTGGGTTTCAGTGGAAGCAACCTATTTGTTCTCATAGGTAAACCGGTAGATGTAAGGTTGTCAACATTTTACCCCCTCATATCTAACATTAGTTTTGCTAATGATAGAATATAAGATGTACGATGATGATTTATCATATTGATAGCTCCAAAAGCGGATTCTTGTAAGTCGTTAATTCTATGATATATTCATCTAAATCAATATATTTCAAATTTGCCTGAGAGAAAATGTATAATTCTTTTATTTATTTATATTTCAATATGTCCTTGTTAGAATGAAGCTTTTGAGTTTTTTTTTAAATAGAGGTTTATACCCAGATTTTGTTGTTTTTAAGATTTTGAATACCCCATCTCATTTATGAAAGTAGGTTGTGGAATTAATTAATCGACATGCATAGTGATGAACTGATGATACCAAAACTTTATCACTGTAGAGCCCATATGTATAATTTAACCGAATAACACTATTTATTAGTTTATATAATGCTTTTATTATTGGTGTATTAATGTATTATTATGTTAAAAGATTTAATAAAATCTTAATATTTAGCGTGAGTTTTTTTAGTAAAATATCTTTTTAAAAAACATTTTTTGATAAAATAACTCTCTAATTATATACACACACACACATATATATACATATATAGGAGCCGGATCAAATACATATGCTTCTTAACGTACTAAACGTAGGATGGATTCTGCACCCTTTGATCAAACTAATCAATGGTTAAGATTTAGTGGTCCCCACTTTATACAATTTTTTCCACAAAATAAGTGTAAAATATAACTGGAAGGGCAAAAGAGGAAACAACCACATTTTATAATGTTACAACAAGTTTCACTCGTTTTTTAAAAATTAAATAACTTTTACATGTTTTATTATTTTTTTAAAAAAATTACACCATAAAATTGAGAATTTTATTATCTTTAATTTGAGTATAGCATTGTTATAGTTTTTTTAAGTTTTTTTTACGTAGTCCGTGATTTTTACGCTTGGTACGTAATTATTGGTACGTGATTATGCAGTTGATCCTTTGATCATGCATGTTAAATGACGGTCCGTGATTTTCATATAACGTGGTCCGTGATTATACATTTTGCCCTTGATTATGTGTGTTAAAATACGGTCTGTGGTTGTTATATAATGTGGTCCGTAATTATTGGTCTGTGATTATCCCGATGGTCCGTGATAGTGGTCTGTAATTTTGAAAATCACGGTCTGTAATTTTATATGGACGATAATACCCCTTACCCTAATGACACATGGCGCGTTCCTGTGGCTTCCTACGTTTAGCACGTTAACACTAATATGTACGTTAACCGTCCCCTACATATATATATACACATATATAGTTAAAACTTCTTATAAATGGCAAAACCAATAGAATTAAGTTTTGATCATCTTGAAGTCAAAGATTCGAGTCTTATTGTAGATGGATTGGTATGAAAAAAATTGTTGTAAAAAAAAAGAAACGAAATAATAGGAATACATATTGTCACAAAAGATTTGTCTAAGTCACTTCGTTCTTTATGTCCAAGTTGCTTCTTTTTTTGTGTAATTCACTTCCTTTTTTGTTTGTCAATTTCGAGAACATCCCTATTCATAGGTTCGAGACCTACATCTATGAGTTGAATGCCCGAACAATCAAAAGTTTTTAGAATCCTCAGGTATTCAAATCGTTCATTTGAAAAATTGAAAACCTTCTTATTAGATGATCATAAGACTTGCCAAAAATCGGAATTTTTGATCAATGGCGGAACACTATCATCATTTTTATTCAATAAGATATAAATAAAATTTTATGATTGCTTTAGTAATAAACTTTGAAATTTTTATTATAATTTTTTTTAATAGAAGGTGATAAAAAGCAGGTGGTGTTTATGAGTTGTTGCGATCACTTTAACTATGTATTTTTATCAAATAAAAATGAATTAATAATAAAAAAATTAAGTATTAAAATACGTTTCAATGAATCACGATTAACTCATGGTTTATTTTAAAATATCTTTATTACTAATATTTTCAACATTTATCTTATTCGTATTTCTTTTTGAAAATAAACTTAGACATAGAGTTCGAATGGTAGACATGAAAAATTTACATAAAAAAATATGGGTTCTTCAAAATAATAGACGTGGTTGCACATCTTACACACCTTTAGGATCGTCACTGAGAATGATTTTGAGTAATGTGAGATAAAAATAAGGGTATTGTTATTCACACAACCCCACACCTCCACACCTTTTATACGTATTGTATAAGCCTATAGATGTCAATCATTATTTGTCAAATTTTGTCAGTGTCAATGATTGAACTCATATACGTCTCATATAGTATACGTGTCGTATAGGTGCTATACGCATCGTATACGTGACTAACCATTGTCAAATCATTAGGTGTCAAAGTATTTATACGTCTCGTATAAACATACACGAAGCATATATAGGGTCGGTGTGATGTTAATATATAAAGGTTGGGTGTGAATAACTGGTCCCAAAAATAAACATTAAAATATATAGGATTGGAGAGGGTTTCATCCTCTACTGGCTCACCAAGCGTAAAATGCTTGTAATTGTTCAAAGGAACACAAAATATACAAGTATGAAATCAGCCATATAACATACTTATTGTTACAACGTGACATTTGTAGGAAATGAGTTCACGTTTTTATTATAAAACAATAATCAAATATAAATAATAATGATTCTCTCCTTATTAGTAAAAAATAATCTAGTACATTACCAGTTACAAGACTAAAATAAAAGAATATAAATTACTAATTTATATACCAAACTTGTTTTAATTCACGTCTTCGTTGGGTACTCCAAATAGCCTCTTGATTAGAAGATGATTAATGTTGAGTCTTCAATCAAGCATCTTGACGAGCTTGGTAACAAATGCTTTAAGAATATCTTTTGTAACAACCGGTTTTTAATAATGAATGTAGTGTGAATAATTGTTAATCAAACGATTGTGGTTGTTGTGATCTGAAAATATGTAAGAGTTACGTCATTAATGGCAAGAGCACATTTGGTCGTGCTTGAAATCCACGAGGATTTAGTAATTTTTGTTATTGGGGATTGATAGTATGTGAAAAATGATGAACGTGGGCGAAAACCGTGCGCGAAACGGAGTTACGGATTGTCCGGAATCGCGAAACGAAGTTAAAAATCAAAATGATGACGCTGGTGACGTGGGGCGGTACGCCTGGCGGGGCGCACCCAGTTGGGGCGATGCGCCCCAGGACTTAAGTCGGCAAAATTTTTTTTTAAAGATCAGATCGCATCGGAAACATCGTTTGTTCAATATTTTCGACCTGTTTGCCCACCAGACGAACATCCATCATCTTCTAAGCCTAAAACCTTCATTTTGAAGGATTTTAAACATCCAGATCGCGTATAGGAACGTGTTTTCAAGTCCTGATCGTTGTTATAACCATAGAAATCCGTCAGATCAGGTAACGGTTTGTTTTATCCTACTAGTTTGATATTGTGTGGATTAAATCTAGTTTTGATTGTAATAATATGATTATGGGTATTGATTATTGCCTAGTTGATAACTAGGGATTGTTAGAAACGAAGAACTTGAGATTTTGACGGTGAAATCTTCGTTTTGAAGCCGGGATAATGTCCGGTTGTTATGAAACCCATATCATAGTAGGATAACTAGCAGGATGGGTTGAATATGATTTCAAATAAATTATGGATTATAATCCATAGATTAAATGATGATTTTGATGAATTGATGTTACCATTATTAATAGTTATGATCTAAAAATAAAAATTGAATAATAAAAAGTGATTAAAGATCGTAACTAATATAATGAACATCAATTATTTGATAAATTGCCTGGGAAGGCATGAAATATGAATAAGTGCGATAATTGACTAGAACTTGCTAAATGTAGTAAGATAGAGTCAGTTATGTGATGAATTGACTTTGAGAAAGTCAAATCAGTCAAGTGTGTTGAACTTGATTATACGTGCTATACGTGTTGAAACTAGTTGTATATATGTATTTTGCAACTAGGTGGTGGTAGTGGAAATCAAACCACTAGTCATAGAGCAGGAAAGGAGCCTGCAGTTGCTAATCCCTTATCTGATTAAGGTAAGTAATCCCACAACTATGACATCACATAATAAATATTGAATTTTGTTGTTGAATGAATTAAATGATAAATATGGCATTGGTAATAGGGAAATGTTGAACAATAAAAGTTCAACAACCTATGATAAATCCAATACCTTGGTGAATAATATAGTGTGGGAATTCTATGATGGAAGTACCGGTTGGGTGAACATCATAGTAATTTGATTGAATTATATATGACTCCACTATGGTGGATAGACAGAGGTGCTGTCAATTGTCTTAGATGGAAGTACCGGTTGGTGAACATCTTAAGACTTGAATTATATATGACTCCACTATGGTGGATAGACAGAGGTGTTGTCAATTGTCTTAGATGGAAGTACCGGTTGGTGAACATCTTAAGACTTGAATTATATATGACTCCACTATGGTGGATAGACAGAGGTGCTGTCAATTGTCTTAGATGGAAGTACCGGTTGGTGAACATCTTAAGACTTGAATTATTTATGACTCCACAATGGTGGATAGCCAGAGGTGCTGGCATTTGGCTATGATGGAAGCACAAGAATGTGAACCCCATAGTGTAATATTAATTAAACTATTGTGAGCAATAGTTGATGATTGGTAATGTGATATTTTATATTGTGAGAGTCAATTCGAATAGAAATGACTCAGTTTGAATATTGATTGTGAAAAATGTATTTTTACATTTTATTGTTGAGAAACCATTGGGGTTTACTTACTTAGTTCTTATGAACTAATGGGAATTATTGTGTGATGTTTGTAGGTCAAAAATGACGTACACGGCTGTAAGGATCGAGGTGGACTGGGAATCGAACAGATAAACCTTGTTGCAAACGTTTGAAATTTTGGTTTAAACTTACTTATGTAAATAAGTATTGTAAAATGTGTGACACGTTTGCGTTTGCGTTAAACTTTGTTTAATATTATTAAATAAAGAGGGTCAGACAAGGTTTAAAAAAATTGAAAATTTTGCTGGGACCAACTCTGATATTATTTTAAAATGTTGAATAGTAACCGGGGGTTACATCTTTGCTAGCTTTTAACCACTTATGTCTTGCACATATTCTTTATTGATATAGAATAAACATGTTGATGATTTTGGTTAAGGCACGTATTCAATACGCTTCCCTTAAAACAGATTTCGCGCCTCTTCTCAAAGACGAACGCGTCTGTCTCCCAGGGTACAACAACCGAAACAATATGTGTACTGTCAGGATTAACCTAGCATCCGAAAGTGTATATGAAACAAGAGAGAATAAAATCAAAAATGCAGGGAATTTTATAGTGTATGTGTATTGTGAATCATGTAGTATTCTATTTTCATCATCTTAACAAGACACCATATGTCTTGTATTTATACTACATGAAGGTGATACCAAGAGTCTTAACTTAATGCATATAATCAATATATGTAATTTTAAAAGTCTTGATTTAATTGAGCAATATGAAAAGTCATTGATTTTAATTAATATTAAATTTAAAATTACTCAAATTTCCAACAACGTTTACCCAATTAGCTGCAAAACCCAAGGATAACCCTTTAAAATTAATATAAGTACTTTCAAAACCAGATCATATTATCGTGTCAGACTGAGAACCATTTCAGTTAGATTAGTTGAATTGTTAATCAATTGAACCAACAAACTGTCTAGTCGGATCGTTGAACCGTACCCGTTAAACTAGATTCAACTTTTTTATTAAACTATATATAAATTTTAATATTTATCATGCTATTTGATTATTAAATCCGTTCTGACTGGTTCCACCAATCCAACCAATGTGTAGGCTTATTTTAAAAACATTGGCTAATACTCAAATACCATCAATGTAGTACTTTATGCATAATAAAAATTATATTAATTTATATAAATTTCTGCCAATGTAATTGTAAAAAGATAAATTAAAATAAATTGATTACAAAATAGTTGAGGTGATTTATATTAAAAAATATCCATTTTCAGGACTTTTTATTTTGGTTTGATTTTGACTTTTCTAAATTACTTGTGACTTTTAAATAGCATAAAATAATAAAATTTATCAAACTTTAAAAAACTTAACTTGTCAACTTATTATATATTAATTAATGCAACTTATTCCACTCATTATTTCAAAAATTTTCTTCTGTACTTTACATATTTTTCTTTTTTCCTTTATCCAAAAAACAAACAAAATCCTTCCTTTATGTTGTACCACTCACGTGACACCACGTGTCAGTGATGCTACTTGAATTACCATTTTACCCTCCATTTCTTTTCAAATTTCTTCTTCTCACTCTAAGCTCTCACTTTCTCTCTCTAAACGGTCACTTTCACCTTCTGGTCGCCGTCGACTTTCAATTTATGGGGAAATTTGTTTGATTCAGGTGATTTAACCCTAATTCAGTTTCAATTCGTTTCAATTTGATGTGAAGCTGTTTGAAGGGCTTGATTGTAAGAATTAGGGCTTCTATTGTATTATTATCTGAATCTTTTTGAGGTTTGATTGATTTTGTTATGAAGCAGCAGCCGGAATCGGTGCAACGGAAATTAGGGTTCGTTTGATACAACCGTCAGGATTTGTACACCGAATGGAGGGAGGTAGCTTCTATTCTACACTTGTTCTGGTAATATCTGTTTGTTTCCTTTATCAGTAAGCTATGATTTATTGTTCTTGTATGAATATAGTTGAATAAGCTGGTTTTGATGGTTCAGAGGGTATTGAATTGATGGGTGTAGTGACGCAAAAGTACTAATTGTGTGGATAAAGTACTATGGAACGATGGATGGATATGGGGCGTTTGCTCGAATTTATCTCATTTTGGTTGTGGTTACTGCTTAGGGGCATGGTCCTTGTTTTGATTTGTTAAATTTTTTGTTCATCTATCATTTAGGGGAATTAGGTTCTTGGTTCTTAGTTGAGTTTGAGTTCACGAAGAACTGATTAGTGTTACTTCCATGTAACTGTTGAAGATGATACGGCTATTGCTATGTGTTTAATGGAGGTTTTTTTCTTTTGGCATTCCTTAATGAATTAGTTGACTAAAATGGTAGATTTAATGTTTGTTGAGAGTCATATCCTGCTACATAATGAAGAAAAAATATTTAACATTTGCTAGTACTAGTAGCTACTATGAATTATTCGTAACTGCGAGACTCGTAACTCTGAAGTTCTGGTTGGTTTCTTTCTTCCTACTCCATTTACTATAATTATATATGTATCGGTCTTCGAGGGGCAAAAGTAAAATTGCACTAATCTTAACGATATTTTACTTATTTTTTTGGGAAAATAACGTTAAAAACGTTGGGTTGGTTGGTTAATCAAGCATCATGAATCGGGGGTCTCATTGGAAGCAGCCTCTCTATTCCTACGGGTTAAGGTAAGGTTGTCTACATCTTACCCTTTTCAGACCCTACCTTAGCTTTGCTAATGGTGGGATATATTGAGTACGATGATGAATATTCAATCATTGGGTTGTAGTTACATATTACAAGTAAAAGTTACTACTTCATTGTTAATTTTTTTTTTTTTGGCATGTTTGTCTAGGCTCATGTCTCAAACATTAAGACAAACATTCAGAGGATAAAACATTATTACTCTTTACTTCTATTGGATATTAACATCATTAGAATCAAATAATTCACTCTTGAGTCTTGATATTCGGAAAACATTTTGTTTTTGTCAAGTTAATGGCTTTTGCAAAATTAAAATCGTAAAACAGAAAACAAAGCTCTTGCAAAGGAAGATTATATTCGTGAAGTATTTTAAATTCTGATTATGGTAAAATGATGGATGAAGTATGTATAAAATTTTGATGGGGATGGAAATGCTTGATAAAATGGTACCAACAAATGAGAATATGACAACCCCCTTATGATGGAAATCTGTTCTGTATTCTTGTTGATGTTTTTTAAAAAAAAGTCAACCCATACCAACTTTTACCAACTATAGGGACACACCAATGGACTATGATGACGATGAATTTCAAGGAAGAAATTTTCAATTAGCGGGCGAAGGGTCTTCCAAATTTTCTCCTGTTTTGCGTTCATATGCTCTTCCCAAATTTGACTTTGATGATACCCTCCATGGGCAGCTAAATTTCAACAGTTTAGTAGAAAGCGGGGTTTTTCTTGGACAAGAAGACAACCATTGGATTGAGGTTTATTCGATCGAAAGTAGTGGAATAGAGTTCAATTCAAGTGGGGTGGAATCAAGACATAACAATGTATGGTCAGAGGCAACATCTTCAGAATCTGTTGAAATGCTTCTAAAATCAGTTGGACAAGAAGAAAAAGTGGTGGGTGAAGCGGAAACTGAACAATTGGATCCTGATATATGTGATGAAACTGTGAGCTTGACGAAAATTATGGATCCCAATTTGAAACAAGAATCTCAAATATCTGGTGGAGAGTTGGATTCGGTAGTTATAAATGAGAAACATAATTTGTCTGTTTTGGAGGAAAAAGTGGATAACAAATTCGATGATGTAATTCTAAAGGAGTCAAATAAGAATCGTGTGAGCTCCTCAGAGAATGCTGGTGCAAGTATAGAGGAGTTTAATGCTATAACTTTGTCAAAAAATGTCTCCACTGGCGCAGCAGAAGAAAATATTCAAATTAAAAAAAATAACATAGATGTTCCATTGGTTAATGACACCATGATTGTTAAAACTTGTATGAATATGGAAAAATCTCTTTCTTTTGTCCCAAATGTTGAATGTGTGGATAATTCGTCTGCTGAAACTAGCAATCCAGTTAGTGAGAACTCAGCTGAAACTAGCATCCCATTCAGTGAGAACCTGTCAGCTGAAACTTGCAACCTATTCACTGAGAACCCATCTGCTGAAAATTGCATCCCATTCAGTGAGAACTCGTCAACTGAAACGAGTATTATGTACAATGTGAACCCACCAGCTGAAACTAACATCTCATATGGTGAGAATCCGTCAACTGAAACATGCATCACATTCAGTGGGAGCCTGCCATCTGAAAATAGCATCCCGTCCGTTGATAACCTGTCAGATAAAACCAGCTTCCCGTTTAGTGAAAATCCCCCAACTGAAACTAGCATCCCATTCTGTGAAATCCCAACAACTGAAACTAGCATCCAAATCAGTGAAAACCCATCACCTGAAACTAGCATTCCATTCGGTAAGAAAGCACCAGCTGAAAATAGTATTCCATTCAGCGAAAGCTTGTCTCAGGCGTTAATGTTAAAAGACCCAGATTCTCCAAAGTCAAATGCAGGATCTTTGTCCAAGATATCTCCCATAAAGATCTCTTCCATCCAAGAAAACAAAACCGTCATAGAAAAGGATGCACAACAAATCATTTCTGACACATCTATGGTGTCTGCAGGCAACTTACCTGAAACAGGCTGTGAAAGTTCTGGTTCAGTGCAGGTGGATTGCAAAATCACCTCATCTGAACCGGGTGCTGTTCATTTGGATCAAGCTGGTTCTTTCAGTGAAAAAGAGGATGCTTGCTTGGCCCTAGAAAGTAATGATATGAACTTTGAAGTTGTTCAAGCTGCTGATGGTCAAAAGAATTTTGAACCATCTTTACTATTAGAAAGAAGTAAAGAGACTACCACTTATAATTTTGATTCTGATGCGTCTGTCCTGGTTGAACGAGGTATATTAGATTTATGATCAGAGTCATCAAATTTTCTTGTAAAGGTGGAATTTCAGCCCATTTTCTTATAAATGGGATGATGTGGGTTATGATTTATCTTTATTGGATCATATAAAAACTTAGCTTGAAATGGAACAGTCAAATGAGTCGAAAGTCTCCTTAAGTGTAATTTAAGTGCATAAACCAATTTATTAAAAATATTAGATTTTTACTAAAATATAATATAATCTTTTGGTATTGTAATTGACTTTTGACACACTGATTATTTATGTAAAAAGAAAAGTTCACAGATGGACAAAAGCGTATCAGGTGAACCTGACTTGTACCAAAACATTACACATTTTGACCGAACTTGTTATGACCTATTTACCTCCGAAACACCCACCAAATTTTCCGCCTCTTATATCTAGGTTTCATTGTTATATTGCATTTTAAATCTTTTCACCTAGTTTCTATTTTACTTTGTATTATCATTTGCAGTATCTGGTCAAAGGTCATCTCCTGATACAGCTACAGCTGAAAATGATGAGCAACCAAAATCACCTATTTTTGGGGTGAGTTTAGTGCACCAGGGTAGCAAGAAAAACACAAAAGTTGGATGCTCTTTTGAAGGAAATACCCAAAATGAGTTTTCAAAAGATGAAAGTGTGGCTGCTTCAGTTGCAAAGAATCCATCAGTTTTAGTTGAAAAAGAAGCCTCTCCTGATCTTGCTGTAAAAGTTGTATACAAGATTGATCATTGTGTGGTACGTGATAAAAACTACAATGCAAGCCAGATTGAACAAGAGCCCAGGATTAAAAAGAGCAGTCAAGATTGTTTCAAGAAGTTGGATACAAAGCCTTTTGAGTCGCAGGAAGAAACATGCAGCAATTCTCAGACAGACGGTCTACAGGATCCAAAGGAGTCAATGATAGAAGATAAGCATAAAGTGTGGCCTGGTATTACTTAAAATTCCTATATGGTGATTGATTCTGTGAATTTTGTTAGCTATTCATGTTTTTTGTCTTGCATATTATGTTGTGCATTCAAAAGTTGACATGTTAGGATCATGTATTCATGTTGTAAGCAAGATGTATGCTGCTTTACATGATAGTATTATCAACTTATCAAGGAGCAGGTTGACCCATTTATAGCATTAGTTTTGTCTTTAATGGGTAATATGAATGAATTACCTTTGAAAGGAAACACGCAGATGGGTTGAAAGTCACCCAAATTGTATTTTGAACGCATAAACCTTTCGAAACATTTTATTCAATAAGTTAAAATTGTTGTTAAAATAATATCATATTTGACTACTATTAATCTATTAGGAAAAATCAATACTTTTAGTCAAAATGTATTTTGGGTTCACCTGATCCATACCAAAAAAAAAAAACGAAATCCATTTGGCTTGTTACCCAAGTCCCAAACCACACCTGCTACTCTCTGTATTATAATTTATTGCTGGTTGGATATGTATGAACATAGAGTAGCCGAGTAGGTCCATGCTAGAAATGTGGGAGTTGGGACTATTTTTGTTCTAGAAATTATATCAATATTATGATTTATTGCTGGATTCTTCCAACAGAGATACGTGGGAGTTGGGACACTTCTAAGGCTTGGCTATTCTGTTAGTCAAAGAACTGATGAAGTTTTGAACTTGTGATGCAAAATTCATTATCTAAACACTATTGTTGTTCTGGATTTTACAGCCAAGTCAAATGAGCATCAAACGTCTGTTGATGTAGCTCACCCATTTGATATCACGGATAATGTGCACAATGTATCACAGTCTGTTTCTTTAGATAAGGCTACACCAGAAGAAAAAAACATAACTTTTGAGGTTACTAAAAGAGCAGACCTTGGAAAAGATAACAAGGATTACCTATCATCTCCTACAGTTCATGTTTCGAATTTGCCTGAGGTACCTTCAAATCTATGGTTTTATTGTTTTACTTCCATATTTCTTCTGATCCTATATCACATCTAGAATCGGCAATTTCAACTCATGTTATAAATGTATTACTATGTGTTTCAGCAAACAGTTTAAATAAAAATTCAGCTAGAAAGTGAACTGCCCAAGTGGAGCCAGTGGGTGGGAAGTTATCAAATGTCTATTTATTATGCATACAACCTTCCAAATCATTTTATTTGAATATTTTGACTGTTATTGTGACTATATAATCTTTCTATATACACCACACATTATGACTTATAATATTTCGAAATTATAAAGACAAACTGATATGGGTCAACCCAATATGACCAGCATGACTTGGACTAAAATCAAACTCGTTACAACCTGAACCGTTTTTACTCATTACCCAACCCGTCCATCTTGCCACCTCTGCTCACTTCCTTTACAATTGTAACATGAATTTATCATAAACTTATGTAGATTACAGACAAACATTCAAAAGATGCTAGCAGCAACCAAATGGATCTCAAGAAGTCTGATGAAGTTTCTGTTCGTCCTCAGAATCCAAGTGGCTTGACCTCTCAAGTAGGAGTCAAAGGGAAATCCGAGCGTAAACCTAGGCGGAAATCAGCTGGGAAAGAAAATACCATGAAAGGAACAGCTCCAGCAAGAGATTCAGTGAGAGGTCAAATATCACCTGTGTTGTTAATCCCCCCTTCAATGGCTCAAGTTACTCGTTCTGAAGAGGATAAATCCCATGAAATTGTTACAAAACCTGGGGTTCTTTCATCACCAAAGATTCCGGATTTGAATAATTCAACTTCCATATTTCAGCAGCCGTTCACTGATAATCAACAAGTGCAATTGCGTGCACAAATATTAGTTTATGGGTCATTGATGTAAGTAATCTCCATCTTCATTTATGTGCGTGCTGTTTTCAGTAAAGCTAGAAACTTCATAGATTTCGTTGGTTGTTGGCATATATTAGTGTTTCCCCCTTTTCTAGATATATGCTAGTTTGGTGGTTAACTTGCAAGCTACAACACAATCACAAGTATGATGACTAAGAACTAATTCACTGTATAACTGTTAGGCTGTGTATTAGATAGATTAGTAATTAGAAATATGTTTATATTAGAGGGTATCCATATGTAAATATTTCTCTTATTTATATCCTGTAATTATTATTTCTTAATTACAATTCACAATTACAATCAACTTGGTATCTAGAGCCAATTTTTTACGTCATCCTCTACCTAACCAAAAAAAAAAATACGGCAGCCACAACTTTGACGATCTCAAAACTTCCGACTGATCCAACCATCTCTTCTGCGGATACAACCCTGCACCGATCATCATCTTGCTCTCCCCGCTACTCCCTCCGTGACAGCCGACCACCATATCTTCGGCAGCAACAATCCTGCGCCCCATCTCTTCTTTCTCGATTTTTTTTTTCTGATCATGGCTCTCCTTGCCTTGTTCTCTCAAGCTGATAAAACAACTCACAACTCTCACAAGTTTGGATTTAAACTTTCTCCTACAAACTATGGATACTGGAAAACTATGATCCATCCTTTTCTTGTTATCAACAATCTATTTGGCTATATTGATGGCACAATCCCGTGCCCACCTGCAACTGTTTCACCCGCCCCAGCAACTGACAAAAGTGATACCCCACAACAACAACCAAATCCCAACTACACTACATGGTTATCCAATGATGCTCACGTTCGCATGTTGATCCTGTCCACAATTTCAGAAGCGTCCTTCCAACATGTTCAAGGAACTACCACTTCTAAAGATCTCTGGTTATCTCTTGAACGTGCGTATGCTCCTAACACTTCTTCACGTGAATATACACTCAAAAATCAGTTGCTAAAGATAGAGATGAAGCCTGATGAAACAGCTTCAGCTTATCTCACTCGTGCCCAGGAATATGCTACAGCCCTAGCCAACATCGGTGAGCCTATGAAAGACAAGGATATCGTAATGGTTGTTGTTTCTGGCCTTAGAGACGAGTACAATGGTCTCAAAACTACTATTCTTACTCGCCAATTCCCTACTGCCTTCACCGAACTGCATGGTCTCTTGGCAGATCATGACTACATGATTAAGAAGTCCCTACCTACAGTCCCCACCACCCAGGCGTTTATGGCAGCATCTAACCCCAACCTAAATGGGGCTGTGTCTCCTACATCTTCTCACACAGCTACTGTTCAAGCAATTCAGCAACTTCTTGGTCAAATTGGTCTACAAATTCAGCCTACACACACCCCCCAACCTCAAGCCTTTTACAGTAACCGAGGGGGTATGAGTCGCGGACGTGGTTTCCACAACCGAAGGGGCCGAGGTTCCTCCAATACCCGTAACATGGGTACTACTGGCAGGAGTCAGTTTTCATGGGCTTCCACACAAAATACAGTTTTTGGCACCTGCAATCGCTGCGGTATTGGTCACATTCCGTCACAATGTCCGAACAGGGATCCTGCTAATGTTAGGGGGAGGCAGCCTTCAGCCAATTATGCTGATTATCGTTCACAAGCATCATCTTCATCTTGGCTTCCTGACACAGGTTCCACCAACCATGTAGCTCCAGATCTCTCAGGATTTGAATTCTCTGAACCATATCATGATATCACGGCACCGATAACCTTCATGTTGGCAATGGTAATGCTCTTCCCATCCTTCATATCGGTTCCTCACGCTTCTTTTCTCCTAACAAAACTTTTTCCTTATCTAATATTCTTCATGTTCCTAAAATAAAACGAAATCTACTTTCCGTTCAAAAATTTTGTCATGATAATAACGTGTTCTTTGAATTTCACTCTACCTTTTTTGTTGTGAAGGACAAGTCTACACGCACTACCCTCCTCATGGGTCCAAGCAATGATGGGCTCTACTCCTTTAGTCTTCCTCAAGTCAAAGAAGTTTCCAAAGTTGCCTTTTCTTCCTACCGTGCCTCTCCACACACTTGGCATCAACGTCTTGGTCATCCACACTCTCAGCTGCTACAATACATGATTTCCAAATTTTGTTTACCAGTTTCTAATAGACAGTTTAGTTCTTTTTGTGATTCGTGTATTATTGGAAAATCATCCAAGTTACATTTACCTTTGTCAAATTATAAAAGTTCTAATATTTTGGATTTAATTGTGTGTGATGTATGGGGTCCTGCACCCATTTCTTCTTGTGATGATCATACTTATTTTTTATTGTGTGTTGACCATTACTCAAAATTCATGTGGTTCTTTCCACTAAAACGAAAATCTGATGTTTTTGACATATTCAAACAATTTCTTCTCATGGTTGAACGTCAATTCAACACAAAGTTAAAATCGGTACAGACCGATTGGGGTCCGAAAGCTTTCTCCCTTCTTTACTTCTCTTGGTATCGTTCACCGCCTCTCGTGCCCACACACGAGTGAACAAAATGGTTTAGTTGAACGTCGTCATCGACATGTGGTTGAAACCGGACTTACCTTGCTTGCTGAGTCTAAAGTCCCACAACGGTTCTGGCACTTTGCCTTTGACACAGCTGTCTATTTAATAAACCGTATGCCTTCTCGCATGAATGAGTGCATCTCCCCCTTTGAACGCATTTTTCATCGCAAGCTAGATTTTTCCTTTCTTCGCGTCTTCGGGTGTCAATGTTTCCCTCATCTCCGGCCATACAACAAACATAAAATGGATTTTCGATCCATTCCTTGTGTCTTTCTTGGCTATAGCACGGCTCATCATGGGTATCGGTGTTTTGATCCTTCCTCTGATCGAATGTATGTTGCTAGACATGTACGTTTCAACGAATCTCTTTTTCCTTATGCCACCTCTCCTATATCGCATCCACCTACACCAACCCCATCATATTTCTCATCCTATCCCATACCAGCAACACACCCTATACACCCAACACAATCTACACCAGCCCAAACACCACCTCAATCCCCGACACCAGCTCACACACCACCTCAATTTCCTACACCAGCCCACACACCACCTCAATTCCCTACATCAGCCCACACACCACCTCACTCACCCACACCACCCCAAACCACACCCCAACCATCCACATCAGCTCAAACATCACCCTCTTCTACTACCACAAATTCTCCACCAACACCACCCTCTCCACCTCCCCGTCCTCGTCCATCAAATCTTCGTCCTAAACCAAAACAACCTGATCGTTACAACCCATCTTCTTATCACACCTCCTCCTCGGATACAGAACCGACCTCCTTTACCATTGCTAACAAAGATCCTCATTGGCAAGCTGCTATGGCTCACGAGTACTCTGCCCTTATGAGAAATGGCACATGGTCTTTGGTTCCTCGTGTTCCAAATGCTAATATAATTGATTGCAAATGGGTGTATAAAATTAAAAGAGATCAAACAGGGGCTGTCACGCGCTACAAAGCGCGCCTTGTTGCCAAGGGGTTTCATCAGCAACCAGGTGTTGATTATCATGACACCTTTAGTCCTGTTGTGAAGTCAACCACCATTCGGGTTGTTTTATCATTAGCAGTTACTAGGGGATGGTCTCTAAGGCAATTGGATGTTCAAAATGCCTCTTTGCATGGGGATCTTCAAGAAACTGTTTATCTCAGCCAACCACCAGGATTTGTTGACCCACATAAACCGAATCACGTATGTCTTCTACACAAGTCTCTCTATGGGCTGAAACAAGCTCCACGTGCGTGGTTTCATAGACTCTCCACTGCTCTGATTGCTCTCGGTTTTAGAGGTTCTAAAACTGATCCGTCTCTTTTTATTTATTCCGCACCAGGGACCCTTCTTTACATGCTTGTTTATGTTGATGACATTATCCTCATCGGAAATGACCCTCATACCATAGATCGTGTTGTTCACAGCCTTAGCAAAACATTTGCTTTACAAGACATGAGCTCTCTTTCTTATTTCCTTGGTATTGAGATTGTCAACAAAGGCAAAGATATAATTCTTTCTCAAAAGAAATATATATTGGATCTCCTTCAAAAATCCGGCTTATCTGCAGCAAAGTCACTTCCTTCTCCTTTACATACCACTGCCAATTTGGCACTTGGTGACAGCCCACCATTTGAAAATCCAGTCAAATATCGTCAGGTTGTTGGGGCTCTTCAATATGTCACGCTCTCAAGACCTGACCTTGCCTATGCTGTCAACAAGGTGTGCCAATTTATGCACTCTCCTACCATCAATCACTGGGCTGCGGTTAAACGGATTCTTCGCTACCTTCAGGGCACCTCTGATTTTGGCCTATGGCTTCATCATGACTCGGGTTCCAATCTTCATGCCTATACAGATGCATATTTGAAAGCCTTCTCAGACGCAGATTGGGCTGGATGCCCAGATGACCGTCGATCCACCGGGGGATTTGCTATATATCTAGGTAATAACCTCGTATCTTGGGCTGCTCGTAAACAAAAGACTGTATCTCGGTCATCTACAGAGTCTGAATACAAAGCTCTTGTTGATACCGTGGCTGAACTCACTTGGCTAGAGACTTTACTACGAGAATTGTGTGTTCCGATGAAGTCTACGCCTACGCTATGGTGTGACAACCTGGGTGCTACATACTTGTCAGCTAATCCAGTTTTTCATGCTAGAACAAAACACGTTGAGGTTGACTTCCACTTTGTGAGGGAGAAGGTTGCTCAGAAGAAACTTGATGTCCAGTTTATATCCACTATGGATCAGATTGCGGACATCTTTACTAAACCGCTGCCATCACAACGATTTCTTCTCTTACGGTCCAAGCTTAAGGTCGCTTCCCGGCCTTAGCTTGAGGGGGGCTATTAGATAGATTAGTAATTAGAAATATGTTTATATTAGAGGGTATCCATATGTAAATATTTCTCTTATTTATATCCTGTAATTATTATTTCTTAATTACAATTCACAATTACAATCAACTCTGTGTTACATTTTCCAAGGATGACCTTCTAGAGAATACTAGCACAAAATTGAAAAATTACTCTTTTGTCCTATGTTTTTTTTTTGAACAACTAAATTTTTTTAATTCTAAATAGCATCTTGCACTTGCAAGGTTTTGAACCCACACAACTTTTGTGGAGGGCAATCACTGATGCTATTATGCTACAAGACCATGGGCCTTTTATCCCATCTTGGTTGCTGTAACCATGAGAGTTAAAGGACAGCCTTTGATACAAAAAACAGAATTAGGATCATGTTAGAGTTCTTTTCAAGCTAAAAAAGGCATTATATTAGAGAGTGAGTTTCACATGCTTATTAGTCTTTAGATTTTAATTTTCACTTATTAAACATTGTTCATGTTTTTGGTTGCAGATCAGGGTCTCCACCTGAAGAAACTCACATGATTGCTGCATTTGGGCAATCTGGTCAGTGCAATAAAATGGTAGTCTTGTCACAACATACCTAATCAGGAATCTCATTATAATTTGTTAATGTGTTTTATATACAGATGGTGGAAGAACTTGGGATGGTGTTTGGCGAGCTTGTTTAGAAAGGCTTCATTGCCAAAAATCCCTGCCCAAATCTAGTATGCCTATCCAATCACTGTCAGGTACCTGGTACATCATGATATTTCGTTTATAAAGCTCTTTTGTAGTTGTCTGTTCTAGTTTGAAGTTGGCAAAATGGCATGTCATGAACATGTCCATAAATCCAGATGGATAGTTTTCATGGGTCGGGTTGGTCGATCTAAGACACATTTTGGGTGATTGTCAAACTTTTTGTGACCAATTAATGTCTCAAATATAATTATATATTTTTTTAAAATTATTTCAGAAATAATTTCGTCTTTTTGAATCAAATGTTGCAAGATGTTTTATGTATAAGATATTAAGATTACAATTTGGGTGACTTTTGACATGCTAAAAGTTAAGCATAAGCAAAATCCACCTAAAGAATTATATTATTTCAAGAATAGTCTAATTTATTGCATAATATGATTTAGGATGTCATTTGCATTTAAAACTCACTTTGTGCAACTTATGACCTGCTACACCTATTTAGCTACCTATATTTGCCTGGGTTGGAGGTTGGGTCCAAATGGCAAAGCCATTGGAGTGTACATGTTGCTCCCTTGAGTTCAAGGGTTTGAGCCTTGCCAAAGGCAGATTGGTGTAAAAAAATGTTGGTTAAAATAAATTAGAAAAAAAACTCTCTTATTTTTACCTGTTTGACATGTCAAAGATATAACATAACCCTACTGTACATCTGTACCAATTCACAAGTAAACGGGTTGAAATTGCTACTTGTATTTGTATCATTTTGTAATGTACTAACTTTATTTTTAGACACGAGAGATGCAGGTATTAGATCTGATCAAATAAATAAACACGCCTCTAACCAGAATAAAGTTCCTTCTTCACCAATTGGAGGACCAAACAACAAGGGTACCCCACCATTTGTTAGTCCCATGATTCCCTTTTCATCATCTCTATGGAATACCACTACCCCTTCTCATAATTTACATTCTAGTGGCATGGCAAAAACTGCTTATTTTGATTACCACCAAACACTCTCTCCTCTACATCCTACTTATCAAACTCCACCTCCACCCATTCTAAATTATAACTCTTCTTGGTTATCTCAGGGTCCATTTTCTGGTCAATGGTTAGCTTCTTCCCCAATTCCTACTTTTAACCCCACCCCTCGTTTTCCTTCATTGCCTATAACCGAATCAGTGAAATTAACCCCGGTTAAAGAATCAGGTGGTTCAGTGGTTAAAGTTGCATCTAATCCGGTGGTTATCAATTCTGCTCCTATCATTATTCCGGAGGTTTCTTCTGTATCTGGCATGAAAAGGTCATTTATACCATCTGATCAACCTTCTGTTGATGCAAAGAGCAGAAAAAAGAAAAAAGATACTTCCCTTGTTAGCATTCCTTGTTCTACATCAGTTTCGGTTTCAGTGCCTGTTTTCATTGAATCTAAAAGCAGTCCTGCTAAGTTTCTTGCTACTCATCATACGAAAGGTGGTGATCAAGGCATGGATAAAGTTGTAATATTAGAGGAGACTTCAACCAAAGTTGGGGAATCAAAGCTACAAGCAAAGGAAGCTGCTGAGCATGCCAATAATGCAATGTTTCATTGCAATGGTGTATGGAGCCAGGTGCAAAGACACTATAATTATGATTTGAATTCCAATGATGAAGCAAAGTTAGTATCTTCAGCTGTTTCAATAGCAGCAGCTGCTTCTGTTGCTAAGGTGGCAGCAACTGCTGCAAAAATTGCGTCAGATGTTGCCGAACAAACAAGATTGATGGTCAATGAGTTAAATAAAATTCAAAATCTTGATCAAATCAAAGCTGCATCAGCTTCCTCAAAATATGCTGAAAACCTTGATGCAATTGTAAAAGCTGCTGAGCTGGCGGCTGAAGCAGTATCGCAAGCGGGAAAAATTGTTGCAATGAGTGAACCATTTTCCTTAAGGGAGTTGATTGAAGCTGGTCCTGAGGGTTACTGGAAGACTCCCCGATTAGCATCCAAGCAGCAATCTTTAATTGCAAAAAATTTGAATGTTATTGAGAGAAGGAATGCTGAAACTGCCCCTGATAAAGGAGTTCTGGCTACAATTTCTGGTGGGGATTTGATGAAGAATCAGACGATTGAAGTTGATGGCGCCTCAGCTCCTTTTACAAGCCATGAAAAGGATAAGAGAAAGTCACGGCCTCGCAAAGGTCTTGAGGTTTTCAAAACCTTTGGGACAGTAACTGATTCAGAGATCGGGTCAGTTGATACTTCAATTGCTGGTCAAGCTGAGCCTAAAATTTGTTCAGGGAATTTGAAAGAGAGTGATATCAAGGAAGGTTGTCTCGTTGAGGTAAGAGCGTTGGAGCAACATAAAGTTATCAGATTTCAACACTTTATTCTAAAACTTCTTTTTTTTAATCCTTCTACTAGATGTATCAAAACAGATGGGTTGGATAATCATTGTTATGTCTCACATGGCTATTTTTTGTAAGGACAGACACTGTTGAGATAAGGTTGACCCAGAACACTTTCTTGTCCAAAATTGTCAAATTCTTTCATAAATGCTTAATATGTCAAATATGATTGTGAACATTGTAATATTTCAATAATAATCTTATTCTTGACTGGAATGATTTAGGAGGTTTTCAGCATAATAAATAGGCTTAGGATGACTTTCGACACATTTCTGTTTTGGCTGTAATTTATAATACTCGTTTGACCTGTCAGAGATAAACAATTAACTGAACCGACCGATTTATATGTAAATGGATCAAATTTGTCACCAGTTTCTTGCAATATTTGTTACCTTTGTGGCTTTTGCTTGCAATTTCTTAAGATCAAGGTAATTGTGTTTAAGGTATACAAGGATGAGGATAAATATAATAGTGCCTGGTTTGGAGCTAAAGTGCTGAGTTTGAAAGACGGAAAAGCCCTTGTTTCTTATACAGAAATCCAATCAGATGAAGGTAACATATGATGTTCTTTGTTGGTGCCTAATTTTTTTTTTTATTAAACTTTTGGGCTTATAAATTGTGTTTTGGATAAGCTTGATACTTGCCATTATTACAAAGTTGGTTCAGGGAAATTTAAGGAATGGTTGCCACTTGAAGCTGAGGGCAGTGAGGTACCCAAGATACGTCTAGCCCATCCTGTGACTACTATGCAAGGGACTAGAAAGAGACGTAGAACGGCTGCAACAGATTTCATGTGGTCTAGTGGAGATAGGGTTGATGTGTGGATACAAAATCAGTATGTTTTTTAAAGGAAAACATAGAATATTGAATATAGAATATAGAACATTAGTACTTAATGCTTGTTTGATGTTGAATAATGAACATAGAATATGTTTTATATACATTATTACTTCATCTGCAGCTGGCGTGAGGGAGTTGTGATGGAGACAAACAAAATTGACACTACTCTTCTAACAGTTCAATTTCCAGGTATATTAGACAAAAGAGGTTGATTTTTACAGCGCTGGACTTTTTGATAATAGAATTGGGTGATTTCTTTAATCATTTTGCTTATCAGCAGGCAAAGGAGAGACATTAGTTGTTCGATCATGGTTTGTCCGGCCAACTCTCATATGGAAAGATGGCAAGTGGGTTATGTGCCCTACATCTGAGAAACAACTTTCTTCCCCGGTTAGTTTTGTATATTCTTATATTCATATAAATTATGAAGATATAGTTTGGAATTGGATCCTTTGCTTACGAATCGGCCAATTTAGGATTGTTTTATCTGTAAAAGGCAACTAAAAAAATTTACATTAAAAGGGAACAAGTCAATAAATGAACTAACATGAACAACGTTTAGTTAAATAAACGAACATGAACAACGTTTAGTTAAATAGACGAACATGAACAAATATCTTGTTTGTGAACGTTCGATAATGTGTTTGTTTGTGTTCATTTACTTCCATTTTTTTATGTTCACTCATTAAATATGTTTTATATTTTTGTATTTTTAATGTTTAGTATTTAACCCTGACAGTTAAACGAGAAGCTTAGTCATTTGAAAGCTTGTATCTTGTTAAAACATATCCATTATGATTATGATTATAATTTCAAACTTGTGCGTTGTTTTGAGAAATTATCTTTATGTTTTTATATCAAGTGCAAACAAACAGAATAAAACATACCAAGTAAATTTCCACTTTAGAATGGGGTTTGGGGGGAGAGATAAAGACAAAATTTATCCCTATCTAAAATTAGGATAGAGAGGTTGAGGCTGCTTCGGAAGACATCCTCAGCTCATAGTTCCTCCTTTTATTTACTTAATAGAAATACATAAACACATAACCGCATAATGCATACACATAGACACATAGAGTAGACATGACAAAGTCAAAAAACAACATTACCAAAACACTAAGGAAGAGTAAAAGCTAGATATAACCTACATCACACATCTCACAAACAAGCAAATAGCATGTACCAAACCAACAAGCGATCTGTCTACACTAAGGGGCCCTTATAACTAATACCTAAAACTATGATCTTTAACCTATATCCTAAAAACAAAAATCTAGAAAATCTCTCATCTTTATCTTACGCCTCCAAGAACTCTTATCATTGATCATGTCCTCAAAGAGTAAGGGGCTGTTTGGTTGGGTCTGAATAGGTCTGAATGGGTCTGAATCTGAATGGTTCAGATTCAGACCGTTTGTTTTAACGTCTGAATGGAGGTCTGAGTGGAAGGCAGGGTCTGAATGAAGGTCTGAATGATTCAGACTTGGAGAGGAGTCTGAATGGGGGAAGAAAAGACTCTGAATGGCTACCCCATCCAGCCCCGATCGTGACCTCCTCCCACCGATGTCGTCCAGCCTCTATCGACCACCACCACCCACTGACGACCACCACCATCCACTGACTGCTCGTTCTCGACGAGCGCCACCCACTGACGAGCACCACCACCCACTGACGACCGTCTGTTCGATGGTGCGATGGTGAGGGTTCGACGAGGGTTCTGCGATGGGGATCGATTGATGGTGCGATGGTGAGATGGTGCGATGGTGAGATGAAGAGAGGGCGACGACGGAGGAGGGTTTCTGCGGAGGTGCAATGGGGTTTTTGAGATGGCGATTGAGGGTTTCTGCGATGCGACCAAGGGTTTCTGCGGAGGTGGATGGCGGTGCTGCGGAGGTGCTGGCCGGTGATGCGTGAGCTGCGGAGGTGCTGGCCGGAGCTGCGGAGGTGCTGGGCGGAGGAGCGGCGGCTGTCGTTTGGGTTTACCCGTCGATCTGATAGGGTTTAAAAAGAAAAGTTTTTTTTTTATTTTTTTTTTATTTTCATTCAGATGTGCAACCAAACGGTCTTAAATGATTCAGCACTTAATGGTTCAGACCCTCTTAACCATTCAGACATCTTAACCATTCAGCACTTAATCATTCAGACCCAACCAAACGGCCCCTAACTCTGGCAAATCCTGGCGAATCTGCTCATCCCATGTCAACATAAATCAACCCTTGCACCTCTTCCCCTCCACAGTGGGATTCTTTACTCTTCAAATAGGCACCAATAGGTTCTTCTTCTCACATGTCTGAACCTTCTCAATCTTAATTCCCTTTCTTTGTCTGTGATGTTTGCTACCCCTAAGGCCCTACTCTTTTCTTGAATACTTTGTTCCTTATCCAATGAAGCTTTGTGTGCCCACACATCCATCTCAGCATCCTCATCTCTACCGCCTCCATTTTTTGCACTTGAATCTTCTTGATTGGCCAACAATTGGTTTCATACTCATGGTTGGTCTAACTGTGACTCTATAGAATTTACCTTTTAGTTTTTTAGGAAACCTTTTGTCGCATAAGATGCTTGTGGCTGCTCTCTATTTATTCCAACCTGCCTAGACACAGTGAGCGACGTCATAGTCAATGTCTTTGTTACTCTAGAGAAACGATCCTACCTATTTGAACTTTGTTGTTTGTGGCACCTTCTGGTCTCCAATAGTCACATGGTCTCCTCCTCGTTGTTGGTCCCGCTAAAGTTACAATAAAGATACCCAGTTTTTGACCTAATGATGCACAAGCCTTTATGCTCTAAGGCCGCTCGCCAATCTTCTACCGTGCATTTAGATCTTTCTTTTCTGCCACTAACACAATATCATCCACAAAAAGCATGCATCATCGAATCTCTTCTTGAATAAACCTCGACAACTCATCTAAAATAACCACAAAAAAGAACGAGATCATTGTCGATCTTTGTTGTAGTCACACCTCCACAAGGAAGAAGTCTGTATGACTGTATCTTCCACTAATGCTCTAACACTCGGTTTACCACTGGCATACGTATCTCTTATTATCTCTATATATCTCAAAGGGATGCCTCTACTCTCAAGGTTATCCCATATCACCTGGTGTGGTACACTATCGTATGCCTTCTCAAGGTCAATGAGCACCATATGTAATTCTCCTTCTCCCTATATTTCTCCATCAACCCTCTCCATATGCGTATCACCTCTATGGTCAACCAACCTGGCATAATTCCATATTTATTCACAGTCACTTGGGTTTATCTCCTCAGTCTTGTCTCCATCACTCTTTTCCAAAGTTTCATAGTATGACTCAAGTTTAATCCCCCTATAATTTTCGAAACACTGAGCATCCCCCTTATTTTTGTAGAGAGGGACCAAGACACTACTTCTCCACGGGATCGACATCTTACTAGTTTTGAGTATAGTATTGAACAACATTGTCAACCATCCAACTCCATCTTATAACTTTATATTTATTTAAGTTGATTATGTCTAATGCTAGGAATTAAGAATGTTGGTTTAAAAAAAAAAGTATTTCTTCATTTGCATTCGCGGACCGCTCATGAACAGGTTAAATTCCTTAATAAACGAACGCAAACAAAACTTTCATCGCTTATGTGTTCGTGAACAAGCTCAATGTTTAACGATCAAACATCTTGTTCAGTTTGTATTTTTAATGCATAAAGCCTCCTAAAATTTTGATAGTAAAAAAAAAACTTCAAAATTGTGGACAAAATTTTTTTGGGTTAATCTGAGCACCATCTGTACTCAAAGAATATCCTTATTCATTTCTCTACCCGCCCCATCGCTACCATGATGTAACACTTTTAGTTTCATGTGTTGTCTAACCTAGAGTTTGTATGTTTACAGGGCAATATGCCACAAGAAAAGCGATTCAAACTTGGAAGTCCTATTGTGGAGAGCAAAAGGAAAGCTGGGCCATCAGAAAACACTGACCTTGACCTGAGGAAACAAGAAGAGTCAAGACCATTATCTTTGTCCACCCATGATAGTGTATTCAATGTTGGTAGCACTAGAGACAATAAGGTCAGCAGTCAGAGAACAATGAGAAGAGGTTCACAAAAAGAAGGCCCAGGAGTAATTTTTGGTGTTCCCAAACCTGGAAAAAAGCAGAAATTTATGGATGTTAGCAAACATTATGTTAACTGTGGATCCAATATTACAACACATGATTCAATCAAGTTTACCAGATACTTGATCCCTAATCCACCAGGATCCCGTGGATGGAAAAATAATTCTAGAAGTGGCCTGAAAGAGAAACAGGCTACTGAAACTAAACCACAAATGGTCAAATCTAGAAAACCACCAGTCCCTTCTGTCAGAACGTTATTTACTAAGTCCACAAACAACAAAAGCAGCCTGGATTCTGTTAGTGATGGTGAAAACCAATCAGGTCAACAAACCCAAATGGAGCATGGGTCTTCTTCCGGTATTGAAAATAAATCTGAGCGTTTGAACAAACGGAAGTTCACACCTACTGCCAGTGGAAAGACGACTAAAATTGAGAAATCACTTCCAGAAATTGCTGAGCCCCGCAGATCTATCCGTAAAATTCAGCCAACATCAAGGGTGAGTCACTATGCACTGATTGTAGTTCTGTAAATGTTTGTGGTTAATATTTTATTAGAGGTGGAAAAATGAGTAGGTTCGGTTGGGTAATAGGTTGAAAGGGTCAGATAGGTTGAACCCCACCAACATTTTTTTGAAAATTATTAAGAGGTTATATAATATATACATTTAAATACACGTTAAATACACTTGTATGTGTGTGTGATCAAAGGTAGCCTTATTTAAATACGCTTGTATGTGTGTGATCAAAGATAGCCCTAATCAACCTATTTTTAATGGGTCAAAGCTGTTTCCTCTAGATTACATGCATTCTTTTATAAATTACCATTCCAATTCTGTTGCTTACAGTTGTTAGAAGGGTTGCAAAGTTCAATGACAATCTCAAAGATGCCTGCTCTTTCACATTCTACTCAAAGAAGCCACAACAAGCTTACTCCAAAAGGTGAATAATAAATAAAAGTTAATATGTTGTTAAAACAAACATACCTAATAAAATCTCACTGATTAGTAGGGTCTTTGTGAGAGAGAGAGAGGGAGAGAGAGAGGGGGGGGGGGGGTAGATGAAACCTTACATCTATTTCAATGAGATAAAGAGGACACTAATCACTTGATATGTTATTATCAGCTAGATACTACATAAGTAGAATGTCTTGTCTGCATATAATGAATGTTGTCATTTTATATATGAACTTCATGTCAATGGGGCAGAATTTTGAGTTAAATGCTACCAATTTCTGCATTAATATATGTATGTGTACATAACTCCGGTCAAATTGGTATATTTAAGTAAAAGCTGCATTTCTTTTTTCTAGTTAGACACTTAGACATTCGCCCAATCATATACTACATCTATTTTTTGAACACTATTTAAATTGAATTATATAACAATTTAAGGATGTGTGTTGTATGCATTCCGAAAGTGATTATATAATATTGCTGAATAAGAAAAATCATTCAAGTAGTTGGTGGTTAAACAAACAATGGAAATTAATTTGTATGTTTCTTACCATTAGAATTTCTAATAATCTGATGTTTGAAGCGATTATTTAAGAAATTAATAACATAACCAAAACTGACATTTCTTTTGGGAAAAAAGTTTGTGTGAAGAGTAAAGACTAAAGAGTTGCAAACAAATTCACGAAATGTTATCCAACCTCGTAACATAGGGTTTGGGAAGGGTGTCATAGTTTATTTCACCACTAGATTTGACATTCGAATGAAACTGACTCTTGGCTCGTAGATAATCGTTTAAAATGATAGTATGAAACTAAATGAAATAATTCATTAGTTTGGGAATATATATGTGTGTTTGGGAAGCTGGATTTAACTTTCTGGCTCTTACAACTGGTGTTGTTTACTTGATTTTTTGTTAAACATTAAGCAGGAACAATGGCGGAAGAGAAGGATGCACCCAACAATAGTAATTAGTTATGTGTGTGTATGTAATGTGTAACTAAGTAGAGAAGAAGATGAATTAATCTAAGAAAGGCTAATCTCATCCTTTCTGCTGATGTCTTATGAAGAAGGTGGTTTTCTAGAATTTAATTTTTTGTTGGTTTGCTAGGCTATAAGCTATTGTATATTGATGGATGTTTCTATTTCTATAGGATGCATAAAAACTATTTAGATGTTAATTTATTACCATTTTTCTTCTGGAGTTGGTAGTTCATAATTAGTTTTTTTCCCTTCTTGAGTAATTCATAAATAGTTTTAAAGCATACTAGTTATGGGTTTTCTCATTGATGGGTTTTTGACAAAAATTCTAGATCAAATTGTTGCAAAGGCTTTGTTTTGAACTTTTGATAACTTGAATCCCTTTTTTATTATTATTATAATTTTTTTTTATAAAAAAAGTCATTAGTTTGTGATAAAAAATATAGAACAACAAAAGTAAAAAAGAATATAATGAAAAATTATTTTATTTCCTTAGTTAAACCAACTATTGTGGCTTCAGTTGACGAAAAAATATCGGTTTTTATTAGTTTAAAAATTCTTAAATATAAATCATTTTAATAGTTTAGAAATACCTAAATACAAATTTACTCAACTAAAAAGATGATTTATAAAGATAAAGAGTTTGTTAATTACATATGACTCTTTATAAAATAAGATTTGTAGTCAAATTAAAATTGTTCTATCTCAACTAAAATCAAA
Organism: Mikania micrantha; assembly: GCA_009363875.1. Lineage (NCBI taxonomy): Eukaryota > Viridiplantae > Streptophyta > Magnoliopsida > Asterales > Asteraceae > Mikania > Mikania micrantha. The sequence goes on along the minus strand of CM018692.1, from coordinate 18,859,880 downwards.
CTAAAAATGCTTTCATTACCAATTTAACGAATCAACTTACTGAATCTTCTATCTTTTCCTTTCATTTAAACATTAGGACTTGGAATTTATCTACAAATGAACTGAGATATTCATGTCTTGATGAAGAATATATTAATGATGTAAAATCTTCTAAGGGCAAAGAAATAAAAGACTAAGATAGGCTTGACTACTATTGTTGTATATGCAGCAACAAAGTTGCATTTTTTTTTAATTTACAAATACAAAACTAAAAAACAAATCCATTTGTTAAGTTATGTGGCTTAAAATCTAACACACCCCATATAAAAGAATGTATCCAGGTTGAATGTTGAATTATTGTTGAAGAATACACTGGTTACAAACATTAATAAAAAGTTCAAACAAGTTATAAGGCTTCACAAGAAATAATTAGTTATTTAAAATAGAAATTAGACCAAAGTTGTTTACCATTTATTTAAAATGAAAGTAGCTTTTTCTTCATTTATATTTCTAAGGTTATTCCAAAATGATCAAAATAACGTAAAAGATAGAGCGTAATGCCTCATTCAAATGTCATATTCTTTATACATACATTATTAGGGTTTTAGGTTGAACCTAGTCAGCGAAAAGACCTAAAATGTTTCATTTTTATTTTCATCTAGTGATCATGATGATAATGACAATGTATCTTTCATCACAACTCCATTTATTGTCATTCATTGTGTTTTATAGTTGGCCTTTTCTTTTAAGAAAACTAGATGCAGAAACGTGTCAAAATGGATAGTTCAAATGCAATTTGAAAGTTTCCCTAGCAAATTTTCATGAGCGGTTTAGATTAACTGACATATTCTTTAAACTATATATAAGTTGATCACTGCATGTAATTTTGTGAAGAATAACATAATGCGTTATGATTTGCCAAATTGTCACAATTAATATGTAATGAGTATGTGAGCACACATACTTGTGACCAAAAATAATTTATTTTACTGCATGATGAATTGGATAAATATTTAAATTTATTTGACTATGAGACAACTTAGCCTTTAATGATGATTTAAGAGTTATCATTGTTGCCCACAATATATGTACTCAATCTTAGATTTTTAATTTCAAACATTTGCTCTCTAGTGTTGTTTGTCACTCTTTAAGTGTGTTCATGCCCTGCTTGCTTTCCACATTTAATACAATGTCATTTGAAAAAAACCCGCACCACAAGACTGTTCCTAGATCGACTTTTTTCAACCCATCATCAAAATTGTGAAAAGAAACGAATTCAACGCGTACCCTTGTTGAAGAACTACCTCCATAGGAAATGAGTAGTATCCCTAACCATCGCACGAACCCTGGTTTCACTCACATACATATCCCAAATTATGTCTACCTACTTTGTTAGGATCCTTTAAACTATGTGGCATGTTGTCGTACATTTTTTTCAAGGTCAATGAATATTATATGTAGATTACGCTTCCTCACTCTGTATTTTTCCATTCTTCTTCTCAGGATGTGTATTGCTTTCATATATTGTCAACCTGTCATGAAACCAAATTGGTATATTGTCACTTGCATTTCTATTCTAATCCTAGTATTTCCTACCTTTTCCCATAACTTCATGGTATGTCCTTGTAGCTTAATTCCTCTGTAGTATCCGTAACATTAGGCATATCATTTGTTCTTATAGACAGGAACTACCACATTCATCCTCCATTGATCTGCATTTGACCAAATACGAGAATGTGGACGAATAAAGTCATTAGCCATTAAATTCCTTCCTCTCATAGACACTTTCACCCCCTTATAGGTATGTCATATGGACTCATTGTCTTTGCTCTTCTCATATTCCTAAGTACTATCTCTACCTCTCCTTGTGTGATATATCGACAACCCCTTCTTTTGTTTCCAAGCTTTCATAAATTTGTCTATACATTGTAATATATGCCTTTTTTTGGCCTTTTTGTGATGTATTTCTCAATATCCCCTAACTATACATTGTATCATTTATCAATATGCCTAGTCATCTTTTGCCTCATGTCTATATCCGCCACTAGTAAATAGTGTTGAGTCATTGTTGTCTCCCTTGATAATACCTTGCATTCCCTCCAACTTTCTTGCTCTTTGTCTTATCAATAGATAGTCCATATTACATCCCTTACCATTAAAATTAATTAAATGAGATTCTCTCTCCATAAAGAACAAGTTTATAACACCTAAATCGTGTGCCAAATCAATATCTAAAAGGTCCATACCAACATCATTCCTATTCATAATACCAAAAGCCCCATGTATCAATCGAAAGTCGTCATTATCCTCGCCTATGTGGCCATTAAAGTTGTATCGTATAATAACTCTCTTCTTCCTATGTATGGCTCTAAGTATGCACAGTGGTGGAGCTTGACCAAAAGTCTAGAGGGCGAAATAAAAATTTTTAAAAAATTTTACACTGCGTATCGGGAAATCCCCCTCCCCCGTCCCTACAAAGCACCGCCCCTGAGTATGCATCTAGACAATCCAAAAACTCTCTCTTCTCATGTTCTTTCTAGTCCTACTTATGGTACATAAGCACTAACCATTGCTTCCACTTTCTCACTAGTAATAATCTCAATACCATAATCATATCATATCATTAGGCCTAGTTACCTCAATCATATTTTTGTGTAATTTTACTACCACTAAAATCCTACCTCATTTTTTGCTCCATCCGACCCCGATTATAACAACTTATAATCGTTCGCTCGTCTCTTTTATATCCCTTTCACCTAGCCCATTGAAGGCATGTTATCTCTTTCCTTCTTCTAAGTACATCCATCACTTGTTTAGTTTACAACTTAGAATTCCTACGTTCCAAGATGCCACTCACAACTTATGTCCCTTTCATTTCACCTACTAGGAGTTGTGCTTGAGCAAGGAACCACTGAATTGAGACAGATTATTGTTTCTTCCTAATTTGAAACCTTAATTGAAATTATATCCCAATGAACAAAGCTAGGGGTATTCAGAAAAATCGAAAACCGAACCGAATTCCGAATTTGGTTTTCGGTTTGTTTTTTTTTTTTTGAATTCGGTTTATTCGGTTAACCGATTAAACCAAGTTCATATTTTAATATAATATTTTTATTAATAATATGTAAGGTTGAATTCAGTTTATTTGGTTTTTAAACGTTTTATTTGGTTTTTAATCGATTTGTTCGGTTGAAAACCGAAACCAAACCGAATTGAATTCAGTTCGGATAACCATTTCTCGAATTCAGTCTGGTTCGGTTAACAGTTAGGGAAAAAATTTTGAAAACCGATTAACCGAACTAAATAAACCGAACAAACCGTTAACCGAACTGATGAACACCCCAAACAAAGCATCATAAACATCTAGATTAATGCTTCTTCTTGACCTCAAGAATCAAATATTGGTAATCAACTAAAAAGATTAATGGCAAACCCAACTAAGCAACTGATATGACAAAAACCAGAACTGCAGCCTTTAATTTTCTGCTTATGCTCAACAAAACAACAACAACAACCTTACCCAGTATATTCCCACTTTTCAGTAGGGTCTGGGGGGAAGGATAGATACAAACCTTACCCCTATCCCAATTGGGATAGAGAGGTTGCTCCGAAAGAGTCCTCGGCTCAAAGTTATCGTTTGAAGATGATCATTCCAATGATTTTAACGTTATTTTCACAAAATAATTGAAATAGCGTTAAAATTAGTGCACTTTTACTTTTGCCCCTTAAAGGCCCACACATATATACATTATATGTGTGCACCAACAAATGTGGCGTTTATGCTCAACAAAAGCAACCCTAAATAAAGACAACCCATTTATATTTATCATTTCTGTCTTCCAAAATGAAGAAAATTTATACAAAAAAACAATAGCCATTTGTTGTTGCTCCTCCATTCCTTAGTAGCAAACACCATACTTTTAAAGATTCATTTCCTGCACAACTACTTAAACCATCCCAATACCAACATGACAAGATTGAGACAATGGATACCAAATGCACAATAACCACAATTATACAACAGTTGTAATAAGATCCAAAATGCTCATCATTAACTGAAACTAATGTATAAAAAAATGATATATAACTTACAAATATAAATTCAATAAATGCAAAAACAATCAGTCTCCCAAATCATTTGTGAGCAAGTTCATTGCAGTCTCAACTAATGAATGAATGGACATCTTGTACCTGCTCAATCCAATTGCCCCTGAAAAGATGTTAAAACTTTCTACCTCTGATGTGGTCTCTGTAATACCCTCCAGTTCTTGTTCCAGACCAAGATTCTTGAATATCTGAATATTCATACGCGAATCTTTCATCATCCAAATCGCCAACTCAACCACATATCGTCGGATTCTTGGAATCTTGGTTTGGGGTTGTGGGTATTTCTTCAGAATCTGCACCAGTGCCATGGCTAAATCAGCTTCTTGGATTCTAGCAATCTTGAACATGTCACTAGCTTCTTCAGATGTCATGTATTTCAACACTTGTGATGCTAGTCCAACCATCATTTCTTGCAACTTGTTTTCTTCTGTCATGATCTCCATCAGTATCTGTAAAAACAAACATCATTAAATTCCCAATTTCCCATCATGGTTTTGAATTTTTGATTATCAATGATGGTGCATAGTAGTAACTTACAGTTGGTGCAGCATTGATCACACCTCTTAGCTGTTGAAAGCATTCAGGTCCACTGTAAATGCACAAATTTCTCAAAATCTTTGCTGAGTTTATTCTAAGCAATGGGTGGTTCAAACCATCAACAAGATTGTCAAGAACTTTGAGTTTCAAGATTCTATGACAGTTGTTCTTGCTTTCAAATGCAAGCATCCCGAGCGCTTCCCCTGCTGCTATCCTTACATGATTCTGATCTTCGGGCATCGTTCGTTTGAAAAAAATGATTAACAGTTCCTTCAAAACCCCACCAGTTCCCCCTATCCTTTCTGTAGCATCAACTTCTAGTGCCAAACTAGTTAAGATTTCTATCCCAAGTTTTTGTAACATTGGGTGTTTGTCACCATATCTTAGTATATCTCTTATGTGACTAACTGTAAAAACAACCTCTGATATCTCTTCCCTAAGTTGTCTGCCCGTGTTGCCCGTCGTGCTCACTAGCATCTTAACCACCTGCAACGACCTCTTCACGGTCAGAATCTGGGACTCGGTGACCCGTTCATCCTTCAACTGTCGTTCACTCACGCGTGTGAAATCTATGATCTTTGCTAACAAACCCTTTGTGTTCCCAATCTTTCCACAATTTTCATGATCTCGAGCCAGTTTCTTCAATATTTGCAGCCCCAATTCATTAAAAGCCCAATACCCATAATCATCTTTGTCACCAAGAACTTCCTTTCTTGAAATCTCACCGCAATATGAGACAGTACTAGAGATTCTATGAACCTGCAGCAAACTAGAAATAGATTCCATAGCACCCGGGATCCCAGCAACCCGAAGAGCGTTCAGCTTCTTACTCGCGAGTTTTGCCAGTATCTGAGCTGATGATTTCCTAATCTCCTCCTCTTGAGGGTCCTTCCAGTTTAGCATTTCAACCAACCGTTCTATCACAGTTATTGTAATCCCGATTTTCTGAAGAGTATCTTCAGAAAAGCTTGGATTTTTTGTAAATTTTTCCAAGATTCGGACTCCGATGAGCTGCTCATCTACAGAGTCCGAATCTAAAAGTTCCATTGCAAATGAAACTAAATCCATCTTCAACCCATCAAATATGCTTCCATTAACACATTTAGAGTATGCATCATAGAAAAACCTCCTTACAGAAACCAACCCAACCGGGCCAAGCTCACATTCGGTGCTGACCCGATCCAATATCTTCTTGTATATCACCTTCCATTCCCAGTAAGCTTTCTCAACAAGAAACATCAATGCTTCTGCTAAAGCCAATGCATAGAATATGGTCAACGCTGACTTTCGGTTCCTTTTATCTGTATCACCCTTTTCTATCGTCCCATAGTTCCTTAAAATGAGTTTTATTAGCGACAAAACCACACAGGCTAACGCTGATGCCAACTGGAGCCAATACAGAAGCCTGCTGATGTTTCTTGACAGAAACACCCATTGACCGTACGGAAGAATCGGGACATCTGAACTCGTCCATGTCCGACTCAGCGTTTTCTTTTTAACCCAGCTTCTTTCCTTCTGTTTCAGCTTTCGAACCGGTGAACTCTGTTTACCAACTGAGTTGACTCGGAAGATAGCCTTGCATGCTCGGACCACTACGTGTGACTGAGTCTTTACTGCACGAAAACTGTTGACCCCGGCATCCGCTAGCGACCATGTGGCTTGATGCTGCCATTCGAGCTCATGGCTCCGGCTAAATATCCGGGTCCCTTCGATTAATAAAATGATGGTAATGAACCAGAAGTCGGTCTTGTCGATTGTGATCGCAAACCCACCGAGTAAAACCACTGTAGCCCAGATGAACCCAAGTGTCCCGAGCCCAGTGGCTGCTTTCTCCAGAACCGCGAGACGTAGGGCGAAGAGGGTTAGCCTCTTTTCTGGTGCTCGGTTCGGTTGTCGTGATCTGGTGCCTGTTGGTGTGTTGCTGCTGCTGGCTGCTGTTTCGATACTGCTTTGTGGGTCAAAAATGGCAGAATTTGAGGTTAATTGGGGGGGAGTAAGATTGTCGATTGAGAGATGAACACTTTGGATTGATGATTCTTTATCCATATCATATGTTTGGATGGATTAAGGATTGAAGATTGTGTTTATAAAGTATGGAAATTTAGATTGGGGAGCACGTTTTGCTTGTCAAGAAATGACTCAGAATGTTACCTTTTGGTTTTGCTTTTGAAAGTTGTTTACTTTTTATGTAATTGAAGTCACCAAAGTCTTTTTTTTTTTTTTTTAAATAATTAAAAGGAACAATTTGAGAGTTTGTTATGATAGTTGGTATAAAAATGAATCATCTTTTGGCAACATGATGTTAAATTATTATATAAATATTTAAAAAAAATTAATAAGTTAGTATCAAGTAATGTTTTTAAAATAATCATGCTTTTATAACCAAACATGCCAATTGTTCCACTTGTGAATAAAATAATATGTGTAATATTAGTTTATATAAAAATATTTGCATTTTTTTTATTATTAAACTATTTAAAGAAAATCATACATTGAAATTTATTTATCATTAATATACAATATATTATTTATGCTATTATAGTTAACAAGGAAAACATTTTCTAACATAAAGTTACTAAACATTTATTTAAGATTGGTATTAATCAAACTGATTGAGTATTTTCGTACTTTAAAAATAAAAATAAATAAATATGAAAATAACATTAAAAAATCACATTTTTAATGTCAACATGTAATTTGTAATTGGATTTATATCTTTGACTTTGGTTAATTATAAATTACATTTAGATTTTTAAGATTTGATGATGATATTATATTATCATCACCAAATTTTTTTTCATGGTAGCCTGGTAGGTGATGCCTTTCATTATTTAATTATTTCAAAAATACATTTTTATTTTTAAGTTTTGATGATGGTATTAGTACTCATATTATTTATTTATTAATTTATTTTTTCATGGTTGGTGATGGCTTTTATTAGTTAATTATTTAGAAAATGCATCCTGGTTTCAAGTTTTGTTGATGGTATTAGTACCCATCGTCATCGTCATCGTCATCGTCATCGTCATCGTCATAGGTGATGGCTTTTGTTATTTAATTATTTTTGCATTGGTTTACCCGGTAATATTCAAGTTAGCCTTGCCTATTTGGTCTTAGTATTATATTTTTAACGTTGAGGACCTACGGATACATTTTTCATTTATGACCACTGATGACCAATCCAATGGCTCATCCGTTTAATTGAATAAAAAATGATAAAAATTCGTTTCATTTAATTATCTTATGTAATTCATAACTTGATAATTTTTAGATAATTTTTGTTTCTTACTATTTAAAAAAAATAAATACATAAATCATATTTTTTAGTATTTGTTTTGAGATAAAGTAAATTTTAATAAGTATTTGGTTTTTAAGTTTTTGTGTTTTTTTATTATTTGGAAAAATAATAAGTATTTTTTTTGAGGTAAAGTACTTTTTTTAATATTTTAAAAACAACCATAAATCATATATATATAATAAAATTTGAGTTGGGTTGGGTTGTAAATATATTTGAAAAATTAATTTAGATTGGGTTGTGTAGATAAAAGAGAGAGAAATTATTTTTTTTAATAAAAGATTGTGTTGAATTGAGTCACTAATATGGGTAGTTTTATTATAATATCTTAACATTGGGTTACAAATAATATAACTTATAAATTTAAACTAGGTTTTTTCACGCCAAGCGTTCGGCGGCTTATCACAATAACTCTCAAAAACGGTTATTATATATCATTTGCAGAATCATAAATTACATATCAAAATCAAATCTTTCAACACGAACTCTATACAAAATTCTCATAAAACATAAAATCATACAAAATTCATACAAATATGTTACGAAAATAATAGAAAAAATTACTCACAAAATCCTTCTCAGTTCTCACTGGCAACCAATTGGTTGAATTAAAAAAAAAACCAAATCTGTAACATCGATTTTCTATGAGAACAAATAAATCAATGTTACCTTCTCCGAATACCACCGAAACCCTAAAAAAGACCATGTTTTTTCAATACACACACACTATTTTCAATATAGTGTGTGTGTGTCTATATATATTTAGTATCTAATAGTAGCCGTTAAAACAAAAATACCTTGAGGGTTATTGTGGGCAAAATAATATTTTAAAGATCAAACTTGAAAAAACAAAAAGAAAAGTTACTATTTCTTTTTACTTGCATTTTAATTATATAGTATAATTAGGGTAAATTGGCATTTCCGTCCTTGTATTTTAATCAATTTTGTCATTTTAGTCCAAAACTTTAAATTTCATTATTTACGTACGTCCTTATGGTTTACATTTTATTGTCCTTTTCCTCCTAATTTTGTCACTTTGTCATTTTAGTCCAAAAGTTTAATTTTTATTGGACTAAAATGACAACTAAAAAAGAAAACATAAGAACGAAAATTGTGAAATTTAAACCTTTTGATTTGAATGACAAAAGTGAACAAACCACATGGACGAAAATAACAATTTACTCTTTAAATTAAAAATAATAATAAAAACAGAAACTCTAAAATGACATCATATATTAAATTTCTAGTCCTTAATTTCATAATAATGTTGGAGGGTGTTGGTAAATGGTAATGTGATGACTTGCGAGGGTGAGATTAGGCTATGCAACAAGTCTTGTTGACTTGTTGTGTAGAAGCATGCGAGTGGTGTATGTCTTGGAGTATACATTTCATTTAGGTCATCCATTAAGCAATCGATTGATATCAAACCATTAGAAATTCTAATTACCAATTAAATAATAATTTGTTTATGTAGACTAAAACATAAACCGGAACCGGATGAATTGAAAGTAATTAAACACACTACGTTTTGATCGAATAAAATTAAATTCATAATTTAAGAACGAGATTGGTTATTTCACACTCAACTTTTTTATTTTAACATCCCACTGACCATATACATGGGCGACTCTAAGAATTGAGGTGTCCGGGACGGGCCTAGAAAAAAAAGCCCCTAGCGAATACAAATATTAAAGCAGGGGTGTTTAAAAAAATCGAAAATCGAACCGTATTTGTAAATAAAAAACGAGTTTTGAATTTGGTTTTTGGTTCGGTTTCCATCCATATCAAATTAGGTTCCTAATCGTATCCGAATTCTGAATTTCGGTTTTCGGTTCGGTTATTGGTTCCATTTTAGTTTGAATTTGGTTTGTTCGGTTTATTCAGTTAACCGAATAAATCTAATTCAGATTTAAAATTATTATTTTATAAACACTAAATAAGATAAAATTCGATTTATTCGGTTTTTAACAGGTTTATTTGGTTTTTAATCAATTTATTCGGTTTGTTTGGTATTAACCAAAACTGAACAGAACCACTTCTCGACTTTGGTTCGGTTTTCGGATAGAATGGAAACCTGTTAAATCAAACCAATGAATACCGTTGATTTAAATGACATAAAAGTAATTTCCTATGTTTTATAGGTAATTACTTTTTGTAACTATTAAACCTTGTTTTTGTAAATAGTTCATTTTCGTTATCTATAACTTGTTGGTTCTCGTTTAAATGAATCTTTGTATAAACGTATACGTCAAAAAAATTGTGCCCCCTAAAAAAATGGGCCCGAGATGGGGGTCGGGTTTGCCCCTCCCCAGGGCCGCCCCTGACCATATAGGTTTCGTATAGGCCTATACGAGACGTATGACACCCAATGATTCGACATTAATGATTGGTCATGTATACACCACGTATAGAACATATATGGCGCGTATATGCCTATAAGAGGTTTATATGAGTCCAATCATTGATACTGACAAATCTAAAAATCATCACAACCAATGATTGCCCCCTTTACGACCCTTTAACAACTAAGTATTCTTATAGAGCAATTTTAAGAACCAGTGCCATTATCGAATGAATGAATTTCAAGAAAAGTATGAAGAAATCGTTAACTGTTAAAAACAGTTTCTAAGTTTTATTCCGTCTAAATTTGCCCAAAATTAAACCTTTTTTATGAAAATTTTTAAAAAAAATAAGTTTTCTAATGAATTTCAAATATAGCAACAAGGGTTCTGTCTCTTGAACTCCGTCAGGGGATGTCACCACTTGAACCTTGCTCTCTACAGGAGGTGCTACCCCCTGACTCCCGTCAAATGGACGTTGTTTCTTAAAACTTTTAATGAATCATAAAATCTTAAACAAGTGTAACCTCACGTTCAACTTATTTAATAAATTTTATGATTTACATTAATAATCAAGTTAATTCAATTACATTAATATATCCAATGGTTCGTTGATAAACCAATTTTACAAATGGATTTAGATGATGTACAACATCGTTTCTAAGTAACTAAAATTTCTTTGGAAACAAATGAAGACCGGTTGGGGTATTTAATTCCACGGATTATGTTAGGGTATGAGAGTTTATTAACTTAACCAACTGAATCGTAGGTTATAAGTAGGGGTAAACAAGCCGAACCTAGTCGAGTCTGAGTTCGCTAAGGCTCAAACTTAGCTTGTTTTGATTTAAAAGAACTCGTGATCAAGCTTGTCTTATAAGAAAAACGTTATGCTCGACTCGGCTCGGCTTATTTTTATTTAATTACTTAATTTATTTACTTATAATTTAATATACATTAACTATACTTTTCTTTGTATAAAATAAGTATTTATAAAAATATACATTTATTTAATTTAATAAAAAAACTCGTTTAGCTTTCAAGCCTTCTCGAACTTGGTACGTGAAGCTCGAGCTCAAGCTTTATAGGTAAATTAGTTATATTTCAAGGTTTGAGCTCTAGCTCGATTTCATTTAGGTTGGGCTCATTTGCGCTTTTCAAGCGGTTTACGAGCCGACTTGATTTACTTACACCTTCTAGTTACAATAAAATCTATTATCTATTATACTTAATAAATAAAAATCTTGAATGACACATGGCACTAATCTAAGCATTCTTATATCAATTTTCCCGCTTCTCTCTCATATTAAATATTTACTATTTTTATAAAATGATAATATTAAATACTTAATCCTTAAATTGTTAATATACTAAAACATATCTTCTTATTAATAAACACATTTAAAAAACAAATTATTTTAAAATGCTAATATTTTTTAAAACGAGCATCTTTAAAAATACAAAATATTTTAAGGATGAGTTTTCTTAAATAAAAGCTTTATAAAGAAACTTTTATAAAATAGATTAAAGAACAAAAAATAGTCAAATTTTGAATTATTTAATATTTTTTATTCATCCCGTGTTATACGCGGGATATTAACCTAGTTAATACTATATACATATATATTTAGATAACACTAAAAGATGCCACATTTATTTCCAACAATGTTCCCAATAATTTTGCTTCCTTGATCTTCAAGCTTCGTGACCATGTTTTTGTTTTAACCTATTGGCTTAATTTCTCACACGACTTTATATCATACTTTTTTTAACTTAATTATAATTATTGTTGCTATTTTGTTTTTTTTTTGAACGGCGAAGGTTTCAATCGTGTGAACTCACTGTTTCCAGATCATGTTACCAAGTTCTAGTTACCTGGATCTCCCATGAACCACCACAAACACCCTAGGAGGAAACCTCACTGGGAAAACCCCCTGACCCCCCACAGACCCCTTTTTCGTTGCGGGAGGGATTTGAACCCAAGACCCCACAGACACCTTTTGTTTGCATCTATTGATCGTAGACTTTATTGTCAGTTTTTAGTCTACTAATTGCTTCATTAAGTTTCATGGTATTCATGTCAGGGTGTTGCTTAATTAAGGTAAAAATTTGTATCTAATGCTCAGCCATCTTCAAATTTTGTTCTTAGGCTTTTAAATTTTATTTTGTATTTAAAGCACTTAATCTTCTAGCAAAGTCGTCCATCGTTTTATAATCTTTCATTTGGAGCATTTCAAATTCAATTCAAAGAGATTGTAGTCTTGCCTTTTGTACACAATCAATCCTGATGAACACTAAACTATAAATAATTGAACATTTTCGGGTTCAGCCAGCTGAATTGTGTTTTAATTAACTTTGAATCACTCAAAATTGTCTTTCTCCTTCGCAATCGATTCATTCGATTTTACGATTGTCCTTCTCGACCTTCTTCTTCACAGGCCTTCTGGTTCGATCTAATCTGATGCCAATTATTGCATATCTTACTATTATAATAAACAAAAATTTATATTTGCCACTTGGCACATTCTAAGGCTATATTGACAATAGTCAATTTTATATAGTATATCACTTAAATATCTCTTATTAAATAACTAGTTTATTAACCCGTGTATTACACGGATTAATCATAAAATATTAAATAGTTATTAATAAAAACTTAAGAATTATAAAACAATATTTTGGTATAGATATATTAAAGTAAGTATAGACAAATATTTTATGTAATAGACTAACAATTAAAAACTCTAATAACTAAAGAATTATTATTTGATCTTCTTAGTTTATAACAACTAATATTTTCAAACTATAACGTTAAAAACTCATATAGTTTTTTATGTCAAAAGTATAGTTTTCCCTATCATTTTTTTAAAACTTATGGTTTTTTTTTAAAAAAACTCATTTTTAAATATTTTGTTTTAATAAAATGTCATTTATTTATAAAATCATATTGTTTAAAACTTAGTTTTAATGTTAATTTCATTTATAAAAAAATCATCTTTTAAGAAAACTTGTTTTTTAGTAAACTGTTAATTTCCTAAAAATAACGATTTTAAATATTTCTTATTTATAAGAAAATTCTATTGTTTTCAAAAAAGTACATATTTTTTAACAAAAATTAAATTTTAATTTATTTAAAACTATTTTTAATTATTAATATGAAAAAGGTAAATAATATGATTAATATTATGATTAGTTAATAGGAGAGATGATATAAGTATTTATTAAGAAATATAATTAAATGAAATAACAATAAGATGCCATATGACATTAGTTATCTAAAAACATGACAAGTGGCAAAAATGATGTTTGTTTATTAGAGTAGTAAGATAAGATAATTATATTATCTCTCATATATTAATTGATTATTGTAATATATCTAATGATATTATTTGTCTTTTACAAATTAAAAAATAGTTTTTGATAAATTGAATATCAAATCATTTAATTAAAAAACATACTTTAAAAGAGTTTAGAGTGTTATATTTTTTTTTCAAAAAATTAAAATACAGAAAAATTAAATATATCAAATCGTTATTGTAAAAAAATAAAAATTTTATGAAAACAAGTTTTTTTTAAATACGAATGTTTTTCAATAAAATTAAATATAAATCGAAATTAATAAAAATGAAAATAAAAGTTACTTTTTTGTCTTGTATGTTTAATAAAAATTTCAAATTAGGTCTTTTAATTAGAAATCTTACCTTATCTTATTAATTTGAATAAGTTAGTTTTTGACAGAAAATTTACTTAAATTTTTAAAGTTAATTAGTTCAAATATTTCAATTATTACAAATTAAAAAGATTAGATAATATTCCTATTGTTATTAATTTTTTTAATTATTATTTATTATTTAAAGTAAATATTAATACAGAATTTAATCATTTAATATCAAAATATCGTTTCAAAATTTATAAATTTATTTACCAACTATTTTTTCATCAAATCCGTGTAACACGGGGTATTAGATATTATATAAACACTTGAGTATACACAAGGATTAGATCGATTATATAAGAACTTAAAATTCATTGCAAACAATTGAAGACCGATTAGTAGGGGTTGCATGAAACCAAAAAACTGATCCAATACCAAAAAAAACCGAAAAATTCGAAACCGAAATAACCGAACCCAAATATAAACCGACAAGTTTCGTATAAGTTTTCTAAAAACTGAAAGTTTAGGTTGATTTTGGTTTTACTTAAAATAAAAACCGAAAAATCGAATATGTGTGTGTACATATTACCTTTCAAGAATTCAATAATTTATAAAGCATATATTTTTATTTTTCTTGATTTTGATACCAAAAAGCATATACATTGACAAGAGTTTCAAATTTAAACACATGATACCAAAATATAAAAGATCGTATATTTTATTATTTTTTTTAGGCATATGATACTAAAAAGACAAATGTTTTTTACTAAATTTAAATATTTATATATACAACTTCAAGTGTTAAGAAGTGTTATAGACAAGTTATTTTTAGTATAAATACAATATTTTGGGTTGTTTTTTTACAAGTCTATAAATTTTAGGTTTAAATAGAAAAACCAAAACCCAAACCTAAATGAGTTTAAAAAAAAAAAAAAAAAACCAAACCCAAAAACCGAAATCTCGTTTTTAGGTTTGGACTAAGCCAGAAACCAACTCATACACACGCTGCCGATTAGGGTATTTATACCTACCAATTGTGGCGGTTACAAAGGGCATGACAACTAGGCTAACTTAACCGCATGAAACTTAGTTTATAACATAATTCATAAATAAACTTGGTTACATGTAAACTTGGGAATAATACTAAAAGATGTCAAATTTATTTCCAACATAAATAAACAAATCCTAATGAACCATAAAAGTCAACATCCAGGGAAGCACAGAATTTTGCGGTTTTAAATGTGCCAAAAGTGCATTTAGGCATCAAAGAATGATAAGGAATTACTACTATATATACAAAAAGACATCGAAATAAAGCTTTAGGGGTCTAAACAAATCAAGACGGTTTGTGAACTGCTTGAAATCAGATAGTTAGAAATATTGAGCGAGCCAAGCCTAAACAGCCCGAGTCCATAAATATGTCTTGTTTATTTATCAAGCCTGAGCTCAAGCTTTACATATCAAACTCGGGTCGGCTCGCGAGTCTAAACGAGCTTTTTATTTATGTAATTTTATTTATTCTATTAAGTATATATTTATATAATTATTTATTTTTATATTAAATATTATGATAAATACATTTAAATCATATATTTATGTTATATTTGAATGTATAATTATAAATATATATATATATACACACACAATTTATAATAAAAATAAATAAGTTTAAAATAAAGCTGTGGACTTGCTTCTTTTTTTTCTTTTTTCCAGCGTTGACCACAATTATTGCCAAGTAATCTGCCTTATCATTTGGTAGTTTGTGGACTTTTCATCTGTCTCTCACACCAGAGGATGTAACATGACAGATCACAAAGGGTTCAAAAAAATTTTCTTCTAGTTCATTTTGTTGCGATTTGAGACTTAGGTTAATTGAAGTTGTTCTTATGTCATATACAACATGATAAAACATGAGCACGTATATACCAGACACGAACATAACATGATAACTAATTATTACAGTTTTTTTAAACGCTCCTGATCTTAAGATTGGTTTTACACATCTTTAATTACAAAAAACCATTTATTGTCATTTTGATAGAAAAACCACGAGTTTTGATCTGTATGTTATCAATAGATTTGTGAGTTTTGATGTTTCTCAACTGCAAGTAGAGGTGGGCAAAAAAACCGGACACGGTCATACCCAAACTGGTGGGTACAAACTGCTCCGGTTTTTCGGACAAACTTGATAAGTGTATTTTGTTTAGATATGGATTGAGGCTTTATGGAGCCCACTGGACTTCTATGACACCCAAACACCAACACCTCAAACTTTATACTTTATAGCGCGTTATAGCTCTTGAAAGCAACAACCGCGTTTAAATCATCTTTTAATTTTTTATATATTTTATGTTTCTCTACTGAACTATTAAGACTATCACTTGGCTGAATTTTGTGTCTAAGTGGGTTGTTCAAAAAACTCACAATCGAAACTTAAATGAGAAAAGTTTGAAAAAGTTCGACTCAAAAAAAGTTTGTTCTAAATGACTGAGCGTAGGCCAGGGCTCGGCTAGGCTCGACTCATTGGCTCGGCTACAATATATATACATATATATAGGATTGTGAGCAAATGATAACACACTTTTAAATCATTAACACAAATAACTTTGACAAGATAAAGCCAAAACTTGAAATTTTTTAACATCATTATAACACGTTTACAACACTTTCTTCTTTTATGAGTTTACGAAAATCCATCACCGTTTAAGACGTAACATCATTGTAAGTTTTGGGACGATGTTACGTTTTAAACGGTAATTAAGTTTTACAAACTTATAAAATAATAAAGTATTGTAGATGTGTTACAATAATGTTTAAAAAAATCCAAGATTTGGCTTCATCTTGGCAAAGTTATTTGGGTTAATACTTTAAGAGCGGGTTATAATGATATATATATATATATATATATATATTTGGTTTGGATCGAGAGCATGAAGATTTTTATCATAGAATAATATAGCATAATGACATAAGCATAAATTAAACAACTCATATTTAAAAAATACCTTGATTATTTTCTTCAAAATTACAATTGATTTCCTTACAATCTGGTGGAGCAATAATAATCTGAAAATCTAAAGATTTTGAACATTGGGATGTTGATAATACAAGTTTTTGTTTGGGAGGAGGTTTCATACATTTATTTCTAAGAGAAAATTTTTGAATGTTTAACTAAGTAATTGAGTCTTCTATTTATAGCCATAGAGTCTTGAGAAGAAACATCTTGAAAATAATTGAGAGGTGTCCGTTATTAAAAAGTCGTTTGTCTTCATCTTGAATAATTGGTCTTCTTTATTAAAGTTGGTCTGCCATTGAATAAAGTTGTTTGTCTTCATCTTGAATAATGGGTTCTTGACAGAAAGTTGATAGAGCATCTTCTTTTAGAAAAGTTGGCAGAGCATTTTTGAAAATAATTTCTAATCAACCTTATTTTGAAAATATTATTTTTCCATAATGACGATTATGGTTCTAATTCAATATCATCATATGGATCTTGAGAGTCTTGAAGTATATTTTCTTCAGTAGTAGAGTGCATAGACCCAGATGGAGAATTTTTTATCTCATTTATAATCCTTTGTATTTCTTCTGGAGTAGAACATGATTGTAATCTGATTATATAATCTTGATCTTCCAAAGAATTGAGATTTTGATTTATAGGAGATTTTAAGGATCTTTCATATTGACTAGTTATTGACCTATAATGATTCTGAACTGCTGAAATATTTGTTTTTTCTATTGAAAATTTATTCCACCATTTACTTCTATAATGTCTTAATAGAAGAGGAGGGGATATATCTTGTTTTTGTTGATAATGATATGTCCAAGAAAAAATCCAGGGAATTCGAAATATAGTCATAAACTGAAGAGTATATTCAAAATCCGGAATTCCTTCTTGTTTAAAATAATCTATAAACTTATTATAAGAATCAGAAATATTATTGGGAAAAGCATTTGGAATAATTCCCATATACTTAAACCATTTAACAAACCATCTTGGATAATTATTTGAGAATTGATCGTCATAGTATATGAACCAAGAATGATTGAAATTTCTGAATAGGAGTGCCTTTTCCCAGGCTTCTTGATAATCATAATAATTATATTGAGAATATGAGGGAAAATTTGAAAGAGTCTTCTGAACAAATGGCTTAGACTTCCACTCTTCAGGGGTTAGAACTCTTTTAATTTTAATTTTAGAATAATCAATTTTTGATGGATTTTGAGGGTTGAGGATATGTTGTATGTCTACATGAGAGGCCCCTGTCACACTCCCAATTTTCAACTAACGGAATCACACCGTTTGGGAACGTGACAAACCAGGATCTCAGATCATTAGACATAACGAAAGACCTCTATATGCTTTTAAACATAATTCAGCCTTAATTTGTAAAATCAGAGTTTAACTTTTGCGGAAGCGTTTGAAATTTATTAACTAAGTGTAATAGTAGTAAAACCATAAATACAATGTTCAAGGTTGTAAATCAACAATCAATATAAACTGTATGCATGAGACTCAACACCCTAGTCCCTGCTTGTCCTTGCTTGTGCCCTAGTGTCCTGAGAAAACATGTAAATCAAGTCAACACAAAGGTTGGTGCATACACAGGTTTAAGCATTCATAAATGTTGAAACCACAGTTTGAATATAAAGTTTGCAGATAACATAATCACACATGCAGAGTCATGATAGCTAGTCATTTGTACTATTTACATAAGTGGTCGACACCGAAGCTGACGATTGCCATGCTATAGCATGTTTTTGCCTTAACCCTATTGTCTAGCACAAACAATAGTAATGTGTGTTTGGTCAGTCAAACACCTGCGTAGATCCCATCTACCAAGTGAGGTTTGTCAAACCCAATAGATCTATCTTCAACTACCACGCTTTGCACTACGGCAAATTAAACGGTTCGAAATGGAAGGCTTTGTAATGCTATGTTTGCACTTAATGTAAACAGCTAACTCATGCAAGTGATATGTATCTAAAAGCGTTTGTTGCACATGTTTTCTCCCCCAAAATAGTTAAAATAAGAAAGGGGCCGTGTACGCACCTTTGATAGCAAACAGAATGATCACGTGTTTGAAAATTCGCGTAGACAATCTTCTACGAATAATCTGTGTAATTTACGATAACGTTTCGTTATTTGAAATGTTAATTCATGTTTGTGGTCACATACGTGTCAACACATGTATATTAAGTCGTTTAAAATGTTCATACAATAACATGTACGAATTTATACTCGTTTGTTTAAATCGTATAAACGTATACGATTTAACTTGAACACACGTAAATATACGCGATCGTGTTTTCGAGTTAAAATATAAATTTTATTATTTTATTTTGTTCGGGATTTCATTACGGTTCCAACGCAACTTGAACGGGTTAAAACGGAATTAAAACGAATAAGTTATGATTTAAAATACTAAAAATTGGTTTTAAATCTAAAAACCAGTGGTCATAGGGTCGAACCCATGACCCCCCACTCTCAACACATGCTGCCTACCACTTCCTCTATCTTACTTTTGTTAACAGATTGGTATTCAAATGGTTTTAACCCCAATCGACCTGGTTCCCCTTTGTTTTCCCTTAACCAAACCAAATGGGTTCAATTGAGCCCTGATTCGAATCCAATCGAACCCAAACCAATAGGGATTTTGTTCCATCATCTTAGTCGAGTTGAAGGATGATTTTAATTTGAAAATTGATAACATTAAACCATTTAAATCGATCCAAATCGAATTCAAACCCTAGTTCCAAGCTCTTGATTCAAATCAGTTAAATCCGTTTAAATTAAACTGGATTTCCATAGGGTTTTTGTTAAGCCATGAATTCCAAAGTTACCTACACCATTTAATTTAATTTTTATGATCGTTTAATTCAAAAACCCCAATTGGTGTTAACCGAAAAACTCTAAATATAGAATCCATAAAATTCGATGTTAAAAATCCAAATTAACAGGTGGTTTTCATTACATGATATATTCCGAATCTATCTGTAATGTTTGATTTGATTTATAAACTCGTTTGGATCGAAAACCCCAAAACATTTTAGCCAAGAACCCTAGAAACTTGAAATCCTTCGATTCATTATCATTTCATGAAATTCGCATCTGAATTTTGTTAATCGGAATCTTCTGAGACTACTGATAACATTTAATTTAATTATCAAGTTCGTTTGATACAAAACCCCCAAATCGTTTTTCATATCAAGCCTAGAATATGAACTTGATTAATTCGCTATCATATGATGAAATTGTCATATGGATTTCTTTAAGTATGGTATTCCGAAACTCTCTGCATATTTTAATTCGATTATAAAATGCGTTTGAATTAAAACCCCCAATTCGGTTCAAACGATGAGCCCTAGCTATTGAATCCATACGATTCGATGTTGAAAGCCAAAATTGAGATAGGTTTCCTCTTAATCGGCCATTTTAGAATGTTTAGGAGTAATTGTTTACCTGTTTTGATGTTAAATCGATGGTGATCACTTGAAGCTTGAATTTCGGCTATCCCCACGACCCAACTCATCTTCTTGGACTTCAGTGATCGAATTGTTAGATGTAGAAGCACCTAATGATGCCGACTAAGGGTTCTATTGTTCCAATTTCGTGAATTATGATCGAATGTTACACATTTGATATGATTAGAATTCGGTTTCAACTCTTTGCCTACCAATTGCGTTTAATTCGAAGTTATTGGGTACTATAACTGATAATTATTATCCGTAATCATCAGTATAACGGTTAGAGAGGATTAATGTTTCAGTTACAATTCGAATTTTTGAGAATTTCGAATTTCCTTGCATTATAACACATGGATTTTGACTTTTTAAAGTCAAAACCTTGTTTTTGTTTGATTCCCATTAAAATCTTCATGTATTAGATACTTATAACCATTATAGAATGATTTAAAATAGTTATATTCAACTATAGTTGATTATTGAGAGTGATTATAATTTCCAATTTGATCCATAATTCGAATTTTGACTTCTAATAGTCAAAATTGACCCATTTAACTAATTACAAGCCCAATTATTTTATTTCAAATATGTTTGGGCTTATTTTGTCCAAATCAAATCCTTCTACTTAAATTTCGTATCGTCTCGCGTCATTCTCTGTTAGTTTTTTTGTTAACGGAATTAACCCGAAATATCGGATTGTCACATCATCCCTTTGTTGAAAGAATTTTCGTCCCGAAAATTAGTAAATGTTAGGAGTAGTTAGGAAACTACTTACGAGTTTAAATTGTACGTGTTAGTGTGGTTTGATCATTCCGTGTGATTGTGTGTATTCACACACAAAATCTAATGCTTGCGACATCACAACTAAATGTGATCGTTCAATGTGACTGTTTGTGTGTACACTAGTTAGTTCACCTAACTGTGACTGTTTGTGTTTGATCATACTGTGCTGTGTAACCTCACACATAGTGAGTGTCTGTAACTGTTTGTACTATTCAATCCCGCACATAGCAAAATGTATATAACTAATCATACATGCACTACCATAACATGTAACATATGAATATGAAATGTATAAAATGTAATGTAACATATTGAGTGTACTAATCATGCTTGAAAGTGTTTGAATTCTACAGTACTTGTGTTCAACATAATTGTTTGTAACAAAACCAATTGTATAAATGTTTGTGCTTACAGTTTGAAATATGAAGTGTTGGAGTGTGAAGTATCACATTATCCCCTTGTTGAAGGAAATTTCGTCCCGAAATTTAACGTACCTTCTCAGTGTTTGTAGTTTGTTGTTTTGAGCAGATGAGGATATTTCTTCATCATTTGATCTTCCCGTTCCCATGTGAATTCAGGACCACGTCTTGAATTCCACCGGACTTTGACTATCGGAATTTTGCTTTGCTTAAGTTGTTTGACCTCTCGGTCCATGATTTCTGCTGGTTCTTCAATGAATCGTAACTGTTCGTCCACTTGTATTTCTTCTAGTGGTACAACCAATGTCTCATCAGAAAGACATTTCTTTAAGTTCGATACGTGGAAGACATCATGAACTCCACTGAGTTCATCTGGTAATTTAAGTTGATACGCAACCGGACCAATCCTTTTCAGGATCTCAAAAGGTCCTACGCACCGTGAACTAAGCTTTCCGCGCTTGCCGAATCGTATCACACCTTTCCAAGGTGATACCTTTAGAAGAACTCGGTCTCCTACTTGAAATTCCAATGGTTTACGACGTTTGTCAGCATAACTCTTCTGTCGATCCCGGGCCGCTGCCATACGGTTCCGGATTTGAACTATCTTCTCTGTCGTCTCGTGCACTAATTCAAGACCTGTAATCTGACTGTCACCAATTTCAGCCCAACAAACTGGTGAACGACATTTGCGACCATACAAAGCTTCAAACGGTGCTGTCTGAATACTTGTATGATAACTATTGTTGTAAAAGAATTCCACTAACGGTAAGTGATTTTCCCAACTATCACCAAAGTCAATTTTACAAGCTCGTATCATATCCTCGAGCGTTTGAATCGTACGTTCACTTTGATTGTCAGTCTGTGGATGATATGCGGTACTCATGTCTAAACGAGTTCCCAAGGACTTATGGAGTGATTTCCAAAAGTTTGAAGTGAATCGGGCATTCCGATCTGATATGATAGAGATTGGCATGCCATGCCGTGCTACCACTATCTTGATGTAAATGCGAGTCAGTTTCTCCATCTTATCGGTTTCCTTGATTGCTAGGAAATGTGCAGAGTTCGTCAGTCGATCGACAATTACCCATATCGTATCACAACCACTCGGTGTACGGGGTAACTTAGTAATGAAGTCCATCGAAATCTGTTCCCCTTTCCACATGGGTATTTCTGGTTATTGCAGCAAACCAGATGGTTTCTAAGATTCAACTTTGACTTTCGAACAAGTCAAACATTTGCTAACGTATCTAGCAATGTCAGCTTTCATGTGAGGCCATCAATACAGTGCCTTCAAGTCATGGTACATCTTATCTGATCCCGAATGGACTGAATATCTAGACTTGTGTGCTTCATCCATCACGAGTTCCCTTAAACCTCCGTGCAAAGGTATCCAAAGTCAATTAATGAGATAACGAATTCCATCAGACTTAACATCCAATTGTTCTTCCATTCCTCGTAAGGATTCCTGTACCAAGTTTTCCTTTTTCAAGGCCTCAATCTGAGCACTGCGTACCTTGTCAGGTAAGTCAGTATGTATCGTCATCATAAGTGCGCGAACCCGTCTTATTCCTGTTGTGTCTTTTCTGCTCAGAGCGTCAGCTACTACATTAGCTTTTCCCGGTTGATACTTAATCGCGCATTCATAATCGTTCAACAACTCAACCCATCGTCGCTGTCTCATATTAAGTTCCTTCTGATCAAAGATATGTTACAAACTCTTATGACCAGTGTAAATGGTACACTTAGTTCCATACAGGTAATGCCTCCAAATTTTCAAAGCAAAAACCACTGCTCCTAACTCCAAATCGTGAGTAGTGTAATTCTTTTCGTGTGGTCGTAGTTGCCTTGAAGCATAAGCAATTACTTTATCACGTTGCATCAACACACATCCCAAACCCTGTGCAGATGCATCACAATACACCACAAAGTCTTCCGTCCCTTCCGGTAAGGATAGAATCGGTGCACTACAGAGTTTCTGTTTCAATAACTGGAATGCAGCTTCCTGTTTATCCGTTCAGGTATACTTTGTTCCCTTGTGCGTAAGAGCTGTAAGTGGTTGAGCGATCTTTGAGAATCCCTCAATGAATCGTCGGTAATATCCCGCCAAACCAAGGAATTGTCGTACCTCGGTAGGGGTCTTTGGTGCTTCCCAATTCTTAATCGCTTCAATCTTTGCTGGATCAACATGTATACCCTTTTCATTGACTATATGACCCAAGAATTGTACTTCTCGCATCCAGAAATCACATTTCGAGAACTTAGCGTACAATCGTTCCTGTTTCAGTAATTCTAATAACAATCGAAGATGTTCAGCATGCTCCTCTTCGGTTTGAGAATAGAAGAGAATGTCATCAATGAAAAACAATGACAAACTTATCAAGGTAAGGTTTACAAACACGATTCATGAGATCCATGAATACTGCTGGAGCGTTTGTCGACCCAAATGGCATGACCAAGAACTCATAATGGCCATAGCGTGTCCTGAATGCTGTCTTTGGAATATCCTCCTCCTGAACTCTTAGTTGATGATAACCCGATCTGAGATCAATCTTCGAGTAGTAACTCGAACCTTGCAACTGATCGAGCAGATCGTCAATTCTGGGTAACGGATAACGGTTTTTGATAGTAACCTTGTTAAGTTCCCGGTAATCGATACACATACGGAAAGTCCCGTCCTTTTTCTTAACAAGCAAAACTGGAGCTCCCCACGGTGAAAACTAGGTCGTATAAAGCCCTTATCCAACAACTCTTGCAGTTGCGTAGATAACTCTTGCATTTCTGACGGTGCAAGTCGATAAGGCGCCCTAGCTATCGGTGCTGCATCTGGTGTAAGGTCGATTCGGAATTCCACCTGTCTGATAGGCGGTAATCCCGGTAAGTCTTCTGGAAATACCTCCGGAAATTCACAAACTACTGGAATATCTTCAATCTTCCTCTCAGCTACCGGTTTTTCAGTTATAAGTGCTATAACTGCTGTATGACCTTTACGCAGACATTTGTGTGCTTCCATACAAGATATGAGACGCAGTGGCGTACTGCTCTTCTCGCCTTGTACATACAATGTCTCTCCATGCGAAAGAGGTATACGAACGATCTTTTCATGGCATACTATTTCAGCCTGGTGTTTGGACAACCAGTCCATGTCAATGACTACATCAAAACTGCCTAATGCGATAGGCATAAGGTCTATGTCCAGTGTTTGACCCATCAAGTCTTAGGACACAACCTTTGGGAATATGTTCTACTATGATTAACTTGCCATCAGCTAGTTCCACAGTGTATTCAACTTCCAATGGTGTTGAGGTTATGGCAAATATTCCACTAAATTCGTTATATCTAAAGCTCTTTTATGTTCCAGTATCCAACAACACAGATCATATCATTTGTTTATCACACATGTACTTGCAATGAGGTCGAGCTTTTCTCTATGCTTCTTATGATCATGAAGGCTTGTCCCTTCAGACCATTGTTTTTGTTCCTTTTGTTGTTCTACCAGTGTGGTTCAATTGAAATGCCCTGGCTTCTTGCATCCAAAACATCCTTTGAGTGTTTCTTGTTGTTGTTGTGGTCATTGAGAACTCTGCTCAGTAGACACATGAAATCAAATTTCGTTCTTCGTTTGATAGGGAATCTTTACAGATGTTCACAAGTAGATGTTTTGACATACATTTGAAGTTATCCAAGTGAAGTGTAAAATCTCACTATGAGTGTTTCTCAAACACAGAGTAACCAGAACTACGGCTGGAAATTTGATGGATGTTATGTTAGAATCCCGATATGTTATCGGAATTCGTCTCAACTACTAGAATGAAAGATATGCGGATATTTTATGTATGCGTTTCGAAAAATAGACTCACAATAGAATTTGCCAGAATTCATGCGTACCTGTAAATTCACGATTACGTTGCGCACCATGATCGTCAATTTACCTTACATAAGGATTCTAGTTCCTTCTACCTTGAGCTATTTGGTTTTTGTGGAATTCAGAGTTTATTCTGGACATCAAGATTCAGACAATAGTCACATAATGTATGATTGGATAGTCTATCCAAAGAATTTCTTAGGGATAGTTACTTGAGTTGAATGCTAATATAGGGTCTAGTGTAGATCCTTCAAGACTAGCTATTCGGCTTGAGTGTGTTTTTCTTATGAAATCTGATGTCGAGACACTCATTGTGTGAGTGTTAATGTGGTTGTTTGGAGTTCATCACCTTACAGTCATTGTATCTCCCATAAGTTCCCAAGTTGATAGTTATCTCACAATAGAGGTCACCAGTGTTTTCATATAATGTAATTTGCCTTTACGTATGTACCGGTAACGGAAATCTTTCCCACACGATCATTCTAGTTCTTCTTAACTCGAGTGATAGTGTCCGTTTGGTGGCACTTCAAGTGTGAAAAAGGGTTGAGTTTGAATTCTCATCTTACAATTGATGAGTTCATAAAGTGGTCCTAGTAAACAGTACCTGTGGAGGTACAAAGAGCTACAAGAATGTTGTCGAGGAGTTAGAAAGAAAATTGATGTTTTCCTATCAAGGCTGAAGCACAACCTTATTAACTATCGTCAATGTTGTAAAGTGTGACAAATCATTTGTCAAAACTAGAAATTTAGTGGAACTAGTAGATATAGTCCCAAGCTAAGAAATGGTGTTGTTTGAGTCATTGGATTTATTTCATTCGCTGACTCGTTGAGTGAGCCACAGGGCCTATTTCATCCCCTGACTTGTTCAAGTGAGCCGTAGGGTCTATTTCATCCCTTGACTTGTTTTAGTGAGTCGCAGATCCTATTTCATTCCTTGAATTGTCTTAGTGAGTCACAGGGCCTATTCCATCCCTTGACTTGTTTTAGTGAGTCACAGAGCCTATTTCATCTCTTGACTTGATTTTAGTGAGTCACAGGGCCTATTCCATCCCTTGACTTGTTTTAGTGAGTCACAGAGCCTATTTCATCTCTTGACTTGATTTTTGTGAATCATGGAGCCTATTTCATCCCTTTAGTAATCTAGTGATCTATTCAGCTGCCTCTCGCATGTTATGAATCTCCCGATTCACACGTGCAACAAAAGCTGCAAATGCTTGCTCTGGTGAGTATCTCAGAGTTGTTAATGTCCAACTGCTGTGTCAGGAGTAGATGGCGGAAGTACTCGCTCCTCACGCACCCAACTGCGAATGAGATCAGGGATCCACCATCAGTACTGGCCATTCTCCCTCGGTCGTTTGTGTATCTCCTCATCGTAGTGAGTCATGTCATCCATTGGCTCAGGTTGCCTCTTCTTGGATGCTGGCGATGATACAACTTCATGTTCTATGTCACTAGTAGGTGTGGTTGACAATGTCATGTCTACTACATAATATTATATGTAGAAGCTATGCAAACTACCGTGTAAGCAAGTGTGTCTAATGTCTAACAGTTATAGTCTAGATCTACCAATGCAAACCTAATTCGCTATAACCAATGTCTCTGATACCAATCTGTCACACTCCCAATTTTCAACTAACGGAATCACACCGTTTGGGAACGTGACAAACCAGGATCTCAGATCATTAGACATAACGAAAGACCTCTATATGCTTTTAAACATAATTCAGCCTTAATTTGTAAAATCAGAGTTTAACTTTTGCGGAAGCGTTTGAAATTTATTAACTAAGTGTAATAGTAGTAAAACCATAAATACAATGTTCAAGGTTGTAAATCAACAATCAATATAAACTGTATGCATGAGACTCAACATCCTAGTCCCTGCTTGTGCCCTAGTGTCCTGAGAAAACATGTAAATCAAGTCAACACAAAGGTTGGTGCATACACAGGTTTAAGCATTCATAAATGTTGAAACCACAGTTTGAATATAAAGTTTGCAGATAACATAATCACACATGCAGAGTCATGATAGCTAGTCATTTGTACTATTTACATAAGTGGTCGACACCGAAGCTGACGATTGCCATGCTATAGCATGTTTTTGCCTTAACCCTATTGTCTAGCACAAACAATAGTAATGTGTGTTTGGTCAGTCAAACACCTGCGTAGATCCCATCTACCAAGTGAGGTTTGTCAAACCCAATAGATCTATCTTCAACTACCACGCTTTGCACTACGGCAAATTAAACGGTTCGAAATGGAAGGCTTTGTAATGCTATGTTTGCACTTAATGTAAACAGCTAACTCATGCAAGTGATATGTATCTAAAAGCGTTTGTTGCACATGTTTTCTCCCCCAAAATAGTTAAAATAAGAAAGGGGCCGTGTACGCACCTTTGATAGCAAACAGAATGATCACGTGTTTGAAAATTCGCGTAGACAATCTTCTACGAATAATCTGTGTAATTTACGATAACGTTTCGTTATTTGAAATGTTAATTCATGTTTGTGGTCACATACGTGTCAACACATGTATATTAAGTCGTTTAAAATGTTCATACAATAACATGTACGAATTTATACTCGTTTGTTTAAATCGTATAAACGTATACGATTTAACTTGAACACACGTAAATATACGCGATCGTGTTTTCGAGTTAAAATATAAATTTTATTATTTTATTTTGTTCGGGATTTCATTACGGTTCCAACGCAACTTGAACGGGTTAAAACGGAATTAAAACGAATAAGTTATGATTTAAAATACTAAAAATTGGTTTTAAATCTAAAAACCAGTGGTCATAGGGTCGAACCCATGACCCCCCACTCTCAACACATGCTGCCTACCACTTCCTCTATCTTACTTTTGTTAACAGATTGGTATTCAAATGGTTTTAACCCCAATCGACCTGGTTCCCCTTTGTTTTCCCTTAACCAAACCAAATGGGTTCAATTGAGCCCTGATTCGAATCCAATCGAACCCAAACCAATAGGGATTTTGTTCCATCATCTTAGTCGAGTTGAAGGATGATTTTAATTTGAAAATTGATAACATTAAACCATTTAAATCGATCCAAATCGAATTCAAACCCTAGTTCCAAGCTCTTGATTCAAATCAGTTAAATCCGTTTAAATTAAACTGGATTTCCATAGGGTTTTTGTTAAGCCATGAATTCCGAAGTTACCTACACCATTTAATTTAATTTTTATGATCGTTTAATTCAAAAACCCCAATTGGTGTTAACCGAAAAACTCTAATTATAGAATCCATAAAATTCGATGTTAAAAATCCAAATTAACAGGTGGTTTTCATTACATGATATATTCCGAATCTATCTGTAATGTTTGATTTGATTTATAAACTCGTTTGGATCGAAAACCCCAAAACATTTTAGCCAAGAACCCTAGAAACTTGAAATCCTTCGATTCATTATCATTTCATGAAATTCGCATCTGAATTTTGTTAATCGGAATCTTCTGAGACTACTGATAACATTTAATTTAATTATCAAGTTCGTTTGATACAAAACCCCCAAATCGTTTTTCATATCAAGCCTAGAATATGAACTTGATTAATTCGCTATCATATGATGAAATTGTCATATGGATTTCTTTAAGTATGGTATTCCGAAACTCTCTGCATATTTTAATTCGATTATAAAATGCGTTTGAATTAAAGCCCCCAATTCGGTTCAAACGATGAGCCCTAGCTATTGAATCCATACGATTCGATGTTGAAAGCCAAAATTGAGATAGGTTTCCTCTTAATCGGCCATTTTAGAATGTTTAGGAGTAATTGTTTACCTGTTTTGATGTTAAATCGATGGTGATCACTTGAAGCTTGAATTTCGGCTATCCCCACGACCCAACTCATCTTCTTGGACTTCAGTGATCGAATTGTTAGATGTAGAAGCACCTAATGATGCCGACTAAGGGTTCTATTGTTCCAATTTCGTGAATTATGATCGAATGTTACACATTTGATATGATTAGAATTCGGTTTCAACTCTTTGCCTACCAATTGCGTTTAATTCGAAGTTATTGGGTACTATAACTGATAATTATTATCCGTAATCATCAGTATAACGGTTAGAGAGGATTAATGTTTCAGTTACAATTCGAATTTTTGAGAATTTCGAATTTCCTTGCATTATAACACATGGATTTTGACTTTTTAAAGTCAAAACCTTGTTTTTGTTTGATTCCCATTAAAATCTTCATGTATTAGATACTTATAACCATTATAGAATGATTTAAAATAGTTATATTCAACTATAGTTGATTATTGAGAGTGATTATAATTTCCAATTTGATCCATAATTCGAATTTTGACTTCTAATAGTCAAAATTGACCCATTTAACTAATTACAAGCCCAATTATTTTATTTCAAATATGTTTGGGCTTATTTTGTCCAAATCAAATCCTTCTACTTAAATTTCGTATCGTCTCGCGTCATTCTCTGTTAGTTTTTTTGTTAACGGAATTAACCCGAAATATCGGATTGTCACATCATCCCCTTGTTGAAAGAATTTTCGTCCCGAAAATTAGTAAATGTTAGGAGT
Organism: Mikania micrantha; assembly: GCA_009363875.1. Classification (NCBI taxonomy): domain Eukaryota; kingdom Viridiplantae; phylum Streptophyta; class Magnoliopsida; order Asterales; family Asteraceae; genus Mikania; species Mikania micrantha. The sequence continues at coordinate 18,829,886 of CM018692.1, read as the reverse complement.
AGTTAGGAAACTACTTACGAGTTTAAATTGTACGTGTTAGTGTGGTTTGATCATTCCGTGTGATTGTGTGTATTCACACACAAAATCTAATGCTTGCGACATCACAACTAAATGTGATCGTTCAATGTGACTGTTTGTGTGTACACTAGTTAGTTCACCTAACTGTGACTGTTTGTGTTTGATCATACTGTGCTGTGTAACCTCACACATAGTGAGTGTCTGTAACTGTTTGTACTATTCAATCCCGCACATAGCAAAATGTATATAACTAATCATACATGCACTACCATAACATGTAACATATGAATATGAAATGTATAAAATGTAATGTAACATATTGAGTGTACTAATCATGCTTGAAAGTGTTTGAATTCTACAGTACTTGTGTTCAACATAATTGTTTGTAACAAAACCAATTGTATAAATGTTTGTGCTTACAGTTTGAAATATGAAGTGTTGGAGTGTGAAGTATCACATTATCCCCTTGTTGAAGGAAATTTCGTCCCGAAATTTAACGTACCTTCTCAGTGTTTGTAGTTTGTTGTTTTGAGCAGATGAGGATATTTCTTCATCATTTGATCTTCCCGTTCCCATGTGAATTCAGGACCACGTCTTGAATTCCACCGGACTTTGACTATCAGAATTTTGCTTTGCTTAAGTTGTTTGACCTCTCGGTCCATGATTTCTGCTGGTTCTTCAATGAATCGTAACTGTTCGTCCACTTGTATTTCTTCTAGTGGTACAACCAATGTCTCATCAGAAAGACATTTCTTTAAGTTCGATACGTGGAAGACATCATGAACTCCACTGAGTTCATCTGGTAATTTAAGTTGATACGCAACCGGACCAATCCTTTTCAGGATCTCAAAAGGTCCTACGCACCGTGAACTAAGCTTTCCGCGCTTGCCGAATCGTATCACACCTTTCCAAGGTGATACCTTTAGAAGAACTCGGTCTCCTACTTGAAATTCCAATGGTTTACGACGTTTGTCAGCATAACTCTTCTGTCGATCCCGGGCCGCTGCCATACGGTTCCGGATTTGAACTATCTTCTCTGTCGTCTCGTGCACTAATTCAAGACCTGTAATCTGACTGTCACCAATTTCAGCCCAACAAACTGGTGAACGACATTTGCGACCATACAAAGCTTCAAACGGTGCTGTCTGAATACTTGTATGATAACTATTGTTGTAAAAGAATTCCACTAACGGTAAGTGATTTTCCCAACTATCACCAAAGTCAATTTTACAAGCTCGTATCATATCCTCGAGCGTTTGAATCGTACGTTCACTTTGATTGTCAGTCTGTGGATGATATGCGGTACTCATGTCTAAACGAGTTCCCAAGGACTTATGGAGTGATTTCCAAAAGTTTGAAGTGAATCGGGCATTCCGATCTGATATGATAGAGATTGGCATGCCATGCCGTGCTACCACTATCTTGATGTAAATGCGAGTCAGTTTCTCCATCTTATCGGTTTCCTTGATTGCTAGGAAATGTGCAGAGTTCGTCAGTCGATCGACAATTACCCATATCGTATCACAACCACTCGGTGTACGGGGTAACTTAGTAATGAAGTCCATCGAAATCTGTTCCCCTTTCCACATGGGTATTTCTGGTTATTGCAGCAAACCAGATGGTTTCTAAGATTCAACTTTGACTTTCGAACAAGTCAAACATTTGCTAACGTATCTAGCAATGTCAGCTTTCATGTGAGGCCACCAATACAGTGCCTTCAAGTCATGGTACATCTTATCTGATCCCGAATGGACTGAATATCTAGACTTGTGTGCTTCATCCATCACGAGTTCCCTTAAACCTCCGTGCAAAGGTATCCAAAGTCAATTAATGAGATAACGAATTCCATCAGACTTAACATCCAATTGTTCTTCCATTCCTCGTAAGGATTCCTGTACCAAGTTTTCCTTTTTCAAGGCCTCAATCTGAGCACTGCGTACCTTGTCAGGTAAGTCAGTATGTATCGTCATCATAAGTGCGCGAACCCGTCTTATTCCTGTTGTGTCTTTTCTGCTCAGAGCGTCAGCTACTACATTAGCTTTTCCCGGTTGATACTTAATCGCGCATTCATAATCGTTCAACAACTCAACCCATCGTCGCTGTCTCATATTAAGTTCCTTCTGATCAAAGATATGTTACAAACTCTTATGACCAGTGTAAATGGTACACTTAGTTCCATACAGGTAATGCCTCCAAATTTTCAAAGCAAAAACCACTGCTCCTAACTCCAAATCGTGAGTAGTGTAATTCTTTTCGTGTGGTCGTAGTTGCCTTGAAGCATAAGCAATTACTTTATCACGTTGCATCAACACACATCCCAAACCCTGTGCAGATGCATCACAATACACCACAAAGTCTTCCGTCCCTTCCGGTAAGGATAGAATCGGTGCACTACAGAGTTTCTGTTTCAATAACTGGAATGCAGCTTCCTGTTTATCCGTTCAGTTATACTTTGTTCCCTTGTGCGTAAGAGCTGTAAGTGGTTGAGCGATCTTTGAGAATCCCTCAATGAATCGTCGGTAATATCCCGCCAAACCAAGGAATTGTCGTACCTCGGTAGGGGTCTTTGGTGCTTCCCAATTCTTAATCGCTTCAATCTTTGCTGGATCAACATGTATACCCTTTTCATTGACTATATGACCCAAGAATTGTACTTCTCGCATCCAGAAATCACATTTCGAGAACTTAGCGTACAATCGTTCCTGTTTCAGTAATTCTAATAACAATCGAAGATGTTCAGCATGCTCCTCTTCGGTTTGAGAATAGAAGAGAATGTCATCAATGAAAAACAATGACAAACTTATCAAGGTAAGGTTTACAAACACGATTCATGAGATCCATGAATACTGCTGGAGCGTTTGTCGACCCAAATGGCATGACCAAGAACTCATAATGGCCATAGCGTGTCCTGAATGCTGTCTTTGGAATATCCTCCTCCTGAACTCTTAGTTGATGATAACCCGATCTGAGATCAATCTTCGAGTAGTAACTCGAACCTTGCAACTGATCGAGCAGATCGTCAATTCTGGGTAACGGATAACGGTTTTTGATAGTAACCTTGTTAAGTTCCCGGTAATCGATACACATACGGAAAGTCCCGTCCTTTTTCTTAACAAGCAAAACTGGAGCTCCCCACGGTGAAAACTAGGTCGTATAAAGCCCTTATCCAACAACTCTTGCAGTTGCGTAGATAACTCTTGCATTTCTGACGGTGCAAGTCGATAAGGCGCCCTAGCTATCGGTGCTGCATCTGGTGTAAGGTCGATTCGGAATTCCACCTGTCTGATAGGCGGTAATCCCGGTAAGTCTTCTGGAAATACCTCCGGAAATTCACAAACTACTGGAATATCTTCAATCTTCCTCTCAGCTACCGGTTTTTCAGTTATAAGTGCTATAACTGCTGTATGACCTTTACGCAGACATTTGTGTGCTTCCATACAAGATATGAGACGCAGTGGCGTACTGCTCTTCTCGCCTTGTACATACAATGTCTCTCCATGCGAAAGAGGTATACGAACGATCTTTTCATGGCATACTATTTCAGCCTGGTGTTTGGACAACCAGTCCATGTCAATGACTACATCAAAACTGCCTAATGCGATAGGCATAAGGTCTATGTCCAGTGTTTGACCCATCAAGTCTTAGGACACAACCTTTGGGAATATGTTCTACTATGATTAACTTGCCATCAGCTAGTTCCACAGTGTATTCAACTTCCAATGGTGTTGAGGTTATGGCAAATATTCCACTAAATTCGTTATATCTAAAGCTCTTTTATGTTCCAGTATCCAACAACACAGATCATATCATTTGTTTATCACACATGTACTTGCAATGAGGTCGAGCTTTTCTCTATGCTTCTTATGATCATGAAGGCTTGTCCCTTCAGACCATTGTTTTTGTTCCTTTTGTTGTTCTACCAGTGTGGTTCAATTGAAATGCCCTGGCTTCTTGCATCCAAAACATCCTTTGAGTGTTTCTTGTTGTTGTTGTGGTCATTGAGAACTCTGCTCAGTAGACACATGAAATCAAATTTCGTTCTTCGTTTGATAGGGAATCTTTACAGATGTTCACAAGTAGATGTTTTGACATACATTTGAAGTTATCCAAGTGAAGTGTAAAATCTCACTATGAGTGTTTCTCAAACACAGAGTAACCAGAACTACGGCTGGAAATTTGATGGATGTTATGTTAGAATCCCGATATGTTATCGGAATTCGTCTCAACTACTAGAATGAAAGATATGCGGATATTTTATGTATGCGTTTCGAAAAATAGACTCACAATAGAATTTGCCAGAATTCATGCGTACCTGTAAATTCACGATTACGTTGCGCACCATGATCGTCAATTTACCTTACATAAGGATTCTAGTTCCTTCTACCTTGAGCTATTTGGTTTTTGTGGAATTCAGAGTTTATTCTGGACATCAAGATTCAGACAATAGTCACATAATGTATGATTGGATAGTCTATCCAAAGAATTTCTTAGGGATAGTTACTTGAGTTGAATGCTAATATAGGGTCTAGTGTAGATCCTTCAAGACTAGCTATTCGGCTTGAGTGTGTTTTTCTTATGAAATCTGATGTCGAGACACTCATTGTGTGAGTGTTAATGTGGTTGTTTGGAGTTCATCACCTTACAGTCATTGTATCTCCCATAAGTTCCCAAGTTGATAGTTATCTCACAATAGAGGTCACCAGTGTTTTCATATAATGTAATTTGCCTTTACGTATGTACCGGTAACGGAAATCTTTCCCACACGATCATTCTAGTTCTTCTTAACTCGAGTGATAGTGTCCGTTTGGTGGCACTTCAAGTGTGAAAAAGGGTTGAGTTTGAATTCTCATCTTACAATTGATGAGTTCATAAAGTGGTCCTAGTAAACAGTACCTGTGGAGGTACAAAGAGCTACAAGAATGTTGTCGAGGAGTTAGAAAGAAAATTGATGTTTTCCTATCAAGGCTGAAGCACAACCTTATTAACTATCGTCAATGTTGTAAAGTGTGACAAATCATTTGTCAAAACTAGAAATTTAGTGGAACTAGTAGATATAGTCCCAAGCTAAGAAATGGTGTTGTTTGAGTCATTGGATTTATTTCATTCGCTGACTCGTTGAGTGAGCCACAGGGCCTATTTCATCCCCTGACTTGTTCAAGTGAGCCGTAGGGTCTATTTCATCCCTTGACTTGTTTTAGTGAGTCGCAGATCCTATTTCATTCCTTGAATTGTCTTAGTGAGTCACAGGGCCTATTCCATCCCTTGACTTGTTTTAGTGAGTCACAGAGCCTATTTCATCTCTTGACTTGATTTTAGTGAGTCACAGGGCCTATTCCATCCCTTGACTTGTTTTAGTGAGTCACAGAGCCTATTTCATCTCTTGACTTGATTTTTGTGAATCATGGAGCCTATTTCATCCCTTTAGTAATCTAGTGATCTATTCAGCTGCCTCTCGCATGTTATGAATCTCCCGATTCACACGTGCAACAAAAGCTGCAAATGCTTGCTCTGGTGAGTATCTCAGAGTTGTTAATGTCCAACTGTTGTGTCAGGAGTAGATGGCGGAAGTACTCGCTCCTCACGCACCCAACTGCGAATGAGATCAGGGATCCACCATCAGTACTGGCCATTCTCCCTCGGTCGTTTGTGTATCTCCTCATCGTAGTGAGTCATGTCATCCATTGGCTCAGGTTGCCTCTTCTTGGATGCTGGCGATGATACAACTTCATGTTCTATGTCACTAGTAGGTGTGGTTGACAATGTCATGTCTACTACATAATATTATATGTAGAAGCTATGCAAACTACCGTGTAAGCAAGTGTGTCTAATGTCTAACAGTTATAGTCTAGATCTACCAATGCAAACCTAATTCGCTATAACCAATGTCTCTGATACCAATCTGTCACACTCCCAATTTTCAACTAACGGAATCACACCGTTTGGGAACGTGACAAACCAGGATCTCAGATCATTAGACATAACGAAAGACCTCTATATGCTTTTAAACATAATTCAGCCTTAATTTGTAAAATCAGAGTTTAACTTTTGCGGAAGCGTTTGAAATTTATTAACTAAGTGTAATAGTAGTAAAACCATAAATACAATGTTCAAGGTTGTAAATCAACAATCAATATAAACTGTATGCATGAGACTCAACACCCTAGTCCCTGCTTGTCCTTGCTTGTGCCCTAGTGTCCTGAGAAAACATGTAAATCAAGTCAACACAAAGGTTGGTGCATACACAGGTTTAAGCATTCATAAATGTTGAAACCACAGTTTGAATATAAAGTTTGCAGATAACATAATCACACATGCAGAGTCATGATAGCTAGTCATTTGTACTATTTACATAAGTGGTCGACACCGAAGCTGACGATTGCCATGCTATAGCATGTTTTTGCCTTAACCCTATTGTCTAGCACAAACAATAGTAATGTGTGTTTGGTCAGTCAAACACCTGCGTAGATCCCATCTACCAAGTGAGGTTTGTCAAACCCAATAGATCTATCTTCAACTACCACGCTTTGCACTACGGCAAATTAAACGGTTCGAAATGGAAGGCTTTGTAATGCTATGTTTGCACTTAATGTAAACAGCTAACTCATGCAAGTGATATGTATCTAAAAGCGTTTGTTGCACATGTTTTCTCCCCCAAAATAGTTAAAATAAGAAAGGGGCCGTGTACGCACCTTTGATAGCAAACAGAATGATCACGTGTTTGAAAATTCGCGTAGACAATCTTCTACGAATAATCTGTGTAATTTACGATAACGTTTCGTTATTTGAAATGTTAATTCATGTTTGTGGTCACATACGTGTCAACACATGTATATTAAGTCGTTTAAAATGTTCATACAATAACATGTACGAATTTATACTCGTTTGTTTAAATCGTATAAACGTATACGATTTAACTTGAACACACGTAAATATACGCGATCGTGTTTTCGAGTTAAAATATAAATTTTATTATTTTATTTTGTTCGGGATTTCATTACGGTTCCAACGCAACTTGAACGGGTTAAAACGGAATTAAAACGAATAAGTTATGATTTAAAATACTAAAAATTGGTTTTAAATCTAAAAACCAGTGGTCATAGGGTCGAACCCATGACCCCCCACTCTCAACACATGCTGCCTACCACTTCCTCTATCTTACTTTTGTTAACAGATTGGTATTCAAATGGTTTTAACCCCAATCGACCTGGTTCCCCTTTGTTTTCCCTTAACCAAACCAAATGGGTTCAATTGAGCCCTGATTCGAATCCAATCGAACCCAAACCAATAGGGATTTTGTTCCATCATCTTAGTCGAGTTGAAGGATGATTTTAATTTGAAAATTGATAACATTAAACCATTTAAATCGATCCAAATCGAATTCAAACCCTAGTTCCAAGCTCTTGATTCAAATCAGTTAAATCCGTTTAAATTAAACTGGATTTCCATAGGGTTTTTGTTAAGCCATGAATTCCGAAGTTACCTACACCATTTAATTTAATTTTTATGATCGTTTAATTCAAAAACCCCAATTGGTGTTAACCGAAAAACTCTAAATATAGAATCCATAAAATTCGATGTTAAAAATCCAAATTAACAGGTGGTTTTCATTACATGATATATTCCGAATCTATCTGTAATGTTTGATTTGATTTATAAACTCGTTTGGATCGAAAACCCCAAAACATTTTAGCCAAGAACCCTAGAAACTTGAAATCCTTCGATTCATTATCATTTCATGAAATTCGCATCTGAATTTTGTTAATCGGAATCTTCTGAGACTACTGATAACATTTAATTTAATTATCAAGTTCGTTTGATACAAAACCCCCAAATCGTTTTTCATATCAAGCCTAGAATATGAACTTGATTAATTCGCTATCATATGATGAAATTGTCATATGGATTTCTTTAAGTATGGTATTCCGAAACTCTCTGCATATTTTAATTCGATTATAAAATGCGTTTGAATTAAAGCCCCCAATTCGGTTCAAACGATGAGCCCTAGCTATTGAATCCATACGATTCGATGTTGAAAGCCAAAATTGAGATAGGTTTCCTCTTAATCGGCCATTTTAGAATGTTTAGGAGTAATTGTTTACCTGTTTTGATGTTAAATCGATGGTGATCACTTGAAGCTTGAATTTCGGCTATCCCCACGACCCAACTCATCTTCTTGGACTTCAGTGATCGAATTGTTAGATGTAGAAGCACCTAATGATGCCGACTAAGGGTTCTATTGTTCCAATTTCGTGAATTATGATCGAATGTTACACATTTGATATGATTAGAATTCGGTTTCAACTCTTTGCCTACCAATTGCGTTTAATTCGAAGTTATTGGGTACTATAACTGATAATTATTATCCGTAATCATCAGTATAACGGTTAGAGAGGATTAATGTTTCAGTTACAATTCGAATTTTTGAGAATTTCGAATTTCCTTGCATTATAACACATGGATTTTGACTTTTTAAAGTCAAAACCTTGTTTTTGTTTGATTCCCATTAAAATTTTCATGTATTAGATACTTATAACCATTATAGAATGATTTAAAATAGTTATATTCAACTATAGTTGATTATTGAGAGTGATTATAATTTCCAATTTGATCCATAATTCGAATTTTGACTTCTAATAGTCAAAATTGACCCATTTAACTAATTACAAGCCCAATTATTTTATTTCAAATATGTTTGGGCTTATTTTGTCCAAATCAAATCCTTCTACTTAAATTTTGTAGGATTGGGTGAGTCCACACTACAATTGTATGTGCATGTAGCATATATGTGAATTGTTGTTTTAATTGAAGTTGAGGTAAATGGGTAGGGTTAGTGTGGTTATTGTAGTTGAATGATTTACAGAGTATGTGAACATTCAACTAATGATAATGATTGAGTTGATTTACAAGAGTGTAAACAACCATCATATTGTGGATTTGGTGATCTACAAATGTGTAGACATTAAATTGGTAATGTGCAGGCTTAGATTTAACAAGGTGTGTGAACAAAAGATGATCCATAAGAATGTAGACATCAAATTTCAAGAGTCAAATTGTGAAGTTGACTTTTGGGAAATCTGATGCACAGATGGAGTTTTGTGTGCACATAGGTGCTGTGTTAAGTGATAAGGGTTGTACATGAATGATAGATGAGAATGTCTATCTAGGCAGACGAATAACGCGAATGTTAAGTCATTCGGTTGTTGTTGTGTGTTAAATACATTATACATGATATTTGACTTTAAAAAGTCAAAGTTAAGCCTATTTGTAAAGAAATAGGATATTTATTGTATGTAGAAATACACTTGAATGTATGATTTGGCTTGGAGGAGGAAAATCAAATCAAATAATCAATTGTGGATTGATTATGTAGAATCATGTATAATGATCATGTTATTTAAAGATAAATGTTCAATTATAATTGAAATATATGTTAGAGAAGTGGTGTCTAGGCATGGTGTGCCAGTGACGATTAATTTGGATCGAGACACTTGATTTACTTCTCATTTCTGGAGAAATTTTCAGGAAGAATTAGGATCGTGGATAAGCACGGCGTATCATTCTCAGATTGATGGTCAGGTGAAAGGACTATTCAAATACTGGAGGTATGTTACGAGCGTGCATAATTGATTTTGGAGATAGTTGGAATGATTATCTACCTTTAGCTGAATTCTCATACGATAACAGTTATCATTCCAGTATTGGAATGCCTCCATATGAAATATTGTATGGGAGAAAATGCCGTACTCCTGTGTTGAGGAGAAGTTGGGTAATGAGAATTGGCAAATAAAAAGATAGTTAAAGTGACAAATGAACGTATAGATTAGATTCTAGTTCATTTGAAGGCGGTATAGGACCGTCAGAATTCCTATGTTGATAAGCATAGGAGGATTATTGAGTTCCAGGTGTTAGATTTTGTATTGTTAAAGGTCTCTCCTTGGAAAGATGTTATGTGTTTTAGAAAGCAAGGGAAGTTAAGCCGCGTTTCATTAGACCATTCAAGATTATAGCTCGAATTGGCGATGTTGCTTATCGTCTTGAGCTACCGGAGGAATTGAATGGCATATAGGACACTTTTCATGTGTCATATTTGAGAAAATGTTTGGGGATGAATCGGCTTATGTGCCACTAGAAGATTTGGAAATTGATGACAAGTTGAACTATGTAGAAAAGCCGGTAGCTATATTAGACCGAAAGGTCAAACATTTGAGAAACAAGTCCTTGAACCAGGTAAAGGTTCAAGGGAAGGGAATCTGACGCCACGTGGGAGTCAGAAGATGACAGGAAGGAAATTTTATCCTTTCTTTTGAGGTTTAATCGGTTTCGGGGACGAAACCTTTGTAAGGAGGGGAGATTTGTAACAACCGGTTTTTAATAATGAAATATATTGTGAATAATCGTTAATTGAACGATTGTGGTTGTTGTGATTTGAAAATACGTAAGAATTACGTCATTAATGGCAAGAGCACATTTGGTCGTGCTTGAAATCCACGAGGATTTAGTAATTTTTGTTATTGGGGATTGATAGTATGTGAAAAATGATGAACGTGGGCGAAAACCGTGCGCAAAACGGAGTTCGTATGCTCCCGGAATCGCGAAACGAAGTTAAAAATCAAAATGATGACGCTGGTGACGTGGGGCGGTACGCCTGGCGGGACGCACCCAGTTGGGGCGATGCGCCCCAGGACCTATGTCGGCAAAAAAATCTTAAAACGATCAGATCGTATTTCTAAAGCTGATTTCTGATTCCTTTCGACCTGTTATCCTCCCTTACGAAAAACCCACCATTTCTAAGTCAAAAACCTTCATTTTGAAGGCTTCTAATCATCCGGATCGCACCACGGATCGTGTTTTCAAGTTCCGATCGTTGTTTTAACCGTAGAAATCCGTCAGATCAGGTAACGGTTTGTTTTATCCTACTGGTTCAATATTTTGTGGATTAAATCTAGTTTTAAATGTATTAGTATGATTATGGGCATTGATTATTGCCTAGTTGATAACTAGGGATTGTTAGAAACGAAGAACTTGTTGTTTTGATGGTGAAATCTTCGTTTTGAAGCCGGGATGATGTCCGGTTGTTATGAAACCCATATCATGGTGTGATAACCAGTAGGAATGGGTAGATTATGGTTTTAAATGAAACATGGATTATAATCCATGGATTAAACGATGATTATGATGAATTGATGTTACCATTATTAATAGTTATTGATCTAAAAATAAATATTGAATAATAAAAAGTGATTAAAGATCGTAACTAATATAATGAACATCAATTATTCGATGAAATGCCAAGGAAGGCATGGGATATGATTAATTGACTAAAACTTACTAAATATAGTAAGATAGAGTCAATTATGTGATAAATTGACTTTGAGGAAGTCAAATCAGTCAAGTGCGTTGAACTTGATTGTATGTGCTATATGTATTGAAACTAGTTGCATATATGTGAATACAACTAGGTATTGGTGGTGAAAGTCAAAGGACGATTCACAGAAGTGGAAAAGAGGTTGTAGGAGGTGAACAACCGCTTGAACCAGGTAAGTTACCCAACTTACTGTAACATTACATATAAGTAGTAGAAAGAGTCTACTTGATTGTGATGTATATATATTGATTGATTTGAATGAATGTGCATAACTAGATTGGAACTAATGGAGTTAATAGACTCTAATGTATATATGTTAAGTTCCAATGTGTTTATGTCACGATTGAATTGATTATGCAACATAGATTGCATAAGAATAGCCGGATGAGCCGATGTTTGAATATGATATCACAAATGTGTGAATAGTCAGAGGTGCTGACAACTAGCTATGGTGGAAGTACAGGAATGTGAGCACCATAGTGTAATTTTGATTAAACTATTGTGATTAATAGTTGATGATTGGTAATATGACATTATTACATTGTGAGAGTCAATTCGAATAGAAATGACTCAGCTTGAATTTTGATTGTGAAAAATGTATTTTTACATTTTGTTGTTATGACTCCACAATGGTGGATAGCCAGAGGTGCTGGCAATTGTCTAGATGGAAGTACCGGTGGGTGAACATCTTAGACTTGATAAATATGACTCCACAATGGTGGATAGCCAGAGGTGCTGGCAATTGTCTAGATGGAAGTACCGGTGGGTGAACATCTTAGACTTGATAAATATGACTCCACAATGGTGGATAGCCAGAGGTGCTGGCAATTGTCTAGATGGAAGTACCGGTGGGTGAACATCTTAGACTTGATAAATATGACTCCACAATGGTGGATAGCCAGAGGTGCTGGCAATTGTCTAGATGGAAGTACCGGTGGGTGAACATCTTAGACTTGATAAATATGACTCCACAATGGTGGATAGCCAGAGGTGCTGGCAATTGTCTAGATGGAAGTACCGGTGGGTGAACATCTTAGACTTGATAAATATGACTCCACAATGGTGGATAGCCAGAGGTGCTGGCAATTGTCTAGATGAAAGTACCGGTGGGTGAACATCTTAGACTTGATAAATATGACTCCACAATGGTGGATAGCCAGAGGTGCTGGCAATTGTCTTAGATGGAAGTACCGTGGTGAACATCTTAAGACTTAATATATGTATGATACCACAAATGTGTGGATAACCGGTTAATCCGGAAGTTAAATTGTTGAAACCACAGATGTGTGGGTAATTGGTTAAGCCAATAAAATATATGTATATTTGGTGTTTTAAATTTAGCCAGAGGTGCTGGTGGTCGAGTTGAATTAGATAATATATTCATATTGTGAAAATGTCCCACTAAGGGAAATAAATGCACCATATGTGTTGGGTGCAAGTTGATGTTTGAATATGATATATTATTATCTAAACATGATTAACATCCATATGATATGTATGTGGATGGGTTTAAATAAGTTTTTGGGAATTTTGGGAGGGGTTACTTACTTAGTTCATATGAACTAATTGTGACCTTATATGTGATGTTACAGGTCAAGATAGATATGCATTGGGCGATCAGATCGGGCACGTTGTGAAGCAGAACCAAACGTTATGTAAAGTATGTGGTAGTATTAAACTTAAACACACCAGTTTTTATTAATCATAAATGTAAATGATTGAAATTAAGTGTGTTTAACCTATAAAAATGAAATTTCACGCTTCCGAACATGATTTTTGATAAAGTTTAATTTGGGACCTAAAAATGGGACACGTGTAATCGTGTGTAAAGTTTGGGTGTTACAGAGTTGGTATCAGAGCAATGGTTTGAGTGAATCAAGTGCGTTATGAACACTTGATCTCAAACTTTTATGCTCTTGATATGAAAACATAACGTTTGATTCGAAGACCCGATCATGATGCCGAATGTATGAGGTTAGCATATCTATGTCCTGTAATATAATTGTTAAATGTAATGTGAATCATTACATGTTAAATGTGATTTGATTGATTATGTGAAACCGAAATCAATGTCTTGAGTATGTAATGAAGGAAGTAAGGAATTGGGCATATAATGAATGAACTAGTACGTCTGGCCAACTTACTAGTGCAAACATGATATGAACAAGCTCTTATGGGAATCATTTTATACTTAGGCTATTGAAATCAGGTAAGGTGTTATGAGTTTAATGTATCTATTACTTGTGGGTAATAGTGTTACCAATTCAAGAGAAATGAATTGGAAAAAAAAAAAATTTAATGTGAAAAGACCTACACGAGTATAGGCAATAACATTTGATGTGTTGGGGAAAATTAATCCATTTGAACATGGAAAATGTCTTGGTGTGTATACACAAATTAAAAATGTGAAATTTGACCCGTTTAGGGTAAAATGGGGAAAAAGGACACATAATTATGTTTATGTGTTCATACATGTTTAAGTTTGTGATGTAATGATTTAAACATGTTATTAATTTATATAATGTGCATATAATTATATGCGGGATATATAGAGTTGTAAGTATACAATGTGTATACGTATAGTGAATGTTATGATATGATTTCATAAATTGTGATAGTGTCATTACATGTTGATAGTAATTGACACATTGAAATGGAAACTATTTATAATAGTGTTAAAGCAAATTTAAGACCATAATGTATGGCATTTTGTGTATATTTAACATGTAAGACCACTGGTGGGTGGCATTGGGTTTAACATGAAAGATCATTGGTGAATGGCATTAGATTTATCATATAAGACCACTTGTAAGTGGCGTTGAATTTATTTGTAAGACCACATGTGAATGGCCTTGTGTTAGATGTGTAAAACCATCTTGGAATGACATTGAGTTGTCATGTAATTTCTCCTTAGTGAGGCATTGGAAAAAAATTCCACATGCGTGTGGATTGGTTAATATGTGAGTATGTGTTGAACGATGTTGACTTTTAAAAGTCAAAGTTATGGTTAATGTGAATAGGTGAATTACTTACTCACTAATATGCAACCATAAGACATATTGGTGCTTATGTGTTGTGTGATTATGTTTGTTGAAACTACTTGAAATTGACCTGTAGTAATTGTAATAACTTGAATGGTAAATTGACCATGTGTGTCATGAAATGTTGAAAATATAAAACCACATGGTGGTGGTATTTAACTATTTGACAAATGTCTTGTAGTATTAGATGAATGTTATGTGCTAAATGCTTAGCTTGAAAAGTGTTACTAAATGATAATTTATAGTTGACACTATAAAATGATGATAATCCACATGGTGTGGAAGTATATGAATATGAAACCACATGGGGTGGTATTTGGGATTATTGAATAAAATATTGAATGTAACAACCTGAGTTTTGTTGAAATTGATTAATGTAACGATCAATGGCATAATTAATAAAAGTGTCGTTGTAGGTTTAGAATAACTGACACAGATAATGGGTGACGCTTCACATTTATGTGAAACTGATGTAAGACCACTGGTGCGTGGCATTAATATTTGTCATGTAAGTCCACATTTTGTGGCATTGGGGGTAAACCATGTACATGTACATGATAGTAAGTCACCTGTGACCATTGAGTTTAAACTTGTGATAATGAATCACAAGTGTTGTGAATGTATTCAAACGGTGTGTAAATTACCCATTTGATTGTTTTGTAGTTGTAGGATTGGGTGAGTCCACACTACAATTGTATGTGCATGTAGCATATATGTGAATTGTTGTTTTAATTGAAGTTGAGGTAAATGGGTAGGGTTAGTGTGGTTATTGTAGTTGAATGATTTACAGAGTATGTGAACATTCAACTAATGATAATGATTGAGTTGATTTACAAGAGTGTAAACAACCATCATATTGTGGATTTGGTGATCTACAAATGTGTAGACATTAAATTGGTAATGTGCAGGCTTAGATTTAACAAGGTGTGTGAACAAAAGATGATCCATAAGAATGTAGACATCAAATTTCAAGAGTCAAATTGTGAAGTTGACTTTTGGGAAATCTGATGCACAGATGGAGTTTTGTGTGCACATAGGTGCTGTGTTAAGTGATAAGGGTTGTACATGAATGATAGATGAGAATGTCTATCTAGGCAGACGAATAACGCGAATGTTAAGTCATTCGGTTGTTGTTGTGTGTTAAATACATTATACATGATATTTGACTTTAAAAAGTCAAAGTTAAGCCTATTTGTAAAGAAATAGGATATTTATTGTATGTAGAAATACACTTGAATGTATGATTTGGCTTGGAGGAGGAAAATCAAATCAAATAATCAATTGTGGATTGATTATGTAGAATCATGTATAATGATCATGTTATTTAAAGATAAATGTTCAATTATAATTGAAATATATGTTAGAGAAGTGGTGTCTAGGCATGGTGTGCCAGTGACGATTAATTTGGATCGAGACACTTGATTTACTTCTCATTTCTGGAGAAATTTTCAGGAAGAATTAGGATCGTGGATAAGCACGGCGTATCATTCTCAGATTGATGGTCAGGTGAAAGGACTATTCAAATACTGGAGGTATGTTACGAGCGTGCATAATTGATTTTGGAGATAGTTGGAATGATTATCTACCTTTAGCTGAATTCTCATACGATAACAGTTATCATTCCAGTATTGGAATGCCTCCATATGAAATATTGTATGGGAGAAAATGCCGTACTCCTGTGTTGAGGAGAAGTTGGGTAATGAGAATTGGCAAATAAAAAGATAGTTAAAGTGACAAATGAACGTATAGATTAGATTCTAGTTCATTTGAAGGCGGTATAGGACCGTCAGAATTCCTATGTTGATAAGCATAGGAGGATTATTGAGTTCCAGGTGTTAGATTTTGTATTGTTAAAGGTCTCTCCTTGGAAAGATGTTATGTGTTTTAGAAAGCAAGGGAAGTTAAGCCGCGTTTCATTAGACCATTCAAGATTATAGCTCGAATTGGCGATGTTGCTTATCGTCTTGAGCTACCGGAGGAATTGAATGGCATATAGGACACTTTTCATGTGTCATATTTGAGAAAATGTTTGGGGATGAATCGGCTTATGTGCCACTAGAAGATTTGGAAATTGATGACAAGTTGAACTATGTAGAAAAGCCGGTAGCTATATTAGACCGAAAGGTCAAACATTTGAGAAACAAGTCCTTGAACCAGGTAAAGGTTCAAGGGAAGGGAATCTGACGCCACGTGGGAGTCAGAAGATGACAGGAAGGAAATTTTATCCTTTCTTTTGAGGTTTAATCGGTTTCGGGGACGAAACCTTTGTAAGGAGGGGAGATTTGTAACAACCGGTTTTTAATAATGAAATATATTGTGAATAATCGTTAATTGAACGATTGTGGTTGTTGTGATTTGAAAATACGTAAGAATTACGTCATTAATGGCAAGAGCACATTTGGTCGTGCTTGAAATCCACGAGGATTTAGTAATTTTTGTTATTGGGGATTGATAGTATGTGAAAAATGATGAACGTGGGCGAAAACCGTGCGCAAAACGGAGTTCGTATGCTCCCGGAATCGCGAAACGAAGTTAAAAATCAAAATGATGACGCTGGTGACGTGGGGCGGTACGCCTGGCGGGACGCACCCAGTTGGGGCGATGCGCCCCAGGACCTATGTCGGCAAAAAAATCTTAAAACGATCAGATCGTATTTCTAAAGCTGATTTCTGATTCCTTTCGACCTGTTATCCTCCCTTACGAAAAACCCACCATTTCTAAGTCAAAAACCTTCATTTTGAAGGCTTCTAATCATCCGGATCGCACCACGGATCGTGTTTTCAAGTTCCGATCGTTGTTTTAACCGTAGAAATCCGTCAGATCAGGTAACGGTTTGTTTTATCCTACTGGTTCAATATTTTGTGGATTAAATCTAGTTTTAAATGTATTAGTATGATTATGGGCATTGATTATTGCCTAGTTGATAACTAGGGATTGTTAGAAACGAAGAACTTGTTGTTTTGATGGTGAAATCTTCGTTTTGAAGCCGGGATGATGTCCGGTTGTTATGAAACCCATATCATGGTGTGATAACCAGTAGGAATGGGTAGATTATGGTTTTAAATGAAACATGGATTATAATCCATGGATTAAACGATGATTATGATGAATTGATGTTACCATTATTAATAGTTATTGATCTAAAAATAAATATTGAATAATAAAAAGTGATTAAAGATCGTAACTAATATAATGAACATCAATTATTCGATGAAATGCCAAGGAAGGCATGGGATATGATTAATTGACTAAAACTTACTAAATATAGTAAGATAGAGTCAATTATGTGATAAATTGACTTTGAGGAAGTCAAATCAGTCAAGTGCGTTGAACTTGATTGTATGTGCTATATGTATTGAAACTAGTTGCATATATGTGAATACAACTAGGTATTGGTGGTGAAAGTCAAAGGACGATTCACAGAAGTGGAAAAGAGGTTGTAGGAGGTGAACAACCGCTTGAACCAGGTAAGTTACCCAACTTACTGTAACATTACATATAAGTAGTAGAAAGAGTCTACTTGATTGTGATGTATATATATTGATTGATTTGAATGAATGTGCATAACTAGATTGGAACTAATGGAGTTAATAGACTCTAATGTATATATGTTAAGTTCCAATGTGTTTATGTCACGATTGAATTGATTATGCAACATAGATTGCATAAGAATAGCCGGATGAGCCGATGTTTGAATATGATATCACAAATGTGTGAATAGTCAGAGGTGCTGACAACTAGCTATGGTGGAAGTACAGGAATGTGAGCACCATAGTGTAATTTTGATTAAACTATTGTGATTAATAGTTGATGATTGGTAATATGACATTATTACATTGTGAGAGTCAATTCGAATAGAAATGACTCAGCTTGAATTTTGATTGTGAAAAATGTATTTTTACATTTTGTTGTTATGACTCCACAATGGTGGATAGCCAGAGGTGCTGGCAATTGTCTAGATGGAAGTACCGGTGGGTGAACATCTTAGACTTGATAAATATGACTCCACAATGGTGGATAGCCAGAGGTGCTGGCAATTGTCTAGATGGAAGTACCGGTGGGTGAACATCTTAGACTTGATAAATATGACTCCACAATGGTGGATAGCCAGAGGTGCTGGCAATTGTCTAGATGGAAGTACCGGTGGGTGAACATCTTAGACTTGATAAATATGACTCCACAATGGTGGATAGCCAGAGGTGCTGGCAATTGTCTAGATGGAAGTACCGGTGGGTGAACATCTTAGACTTGATAAATATGACTCCACAATGGTGGATAGCCAGAGGTGCTGGCAATTGTCTAGATGGAAGTACCGGTGGGTGAACATCTTAGACTTGATAAATATGACTCCACAATGGTGGATAGCCAGAGGTGCTGGCAATTGTCTAGATGAAAGTACCGGTGGGTGAACATCTTAGACTTGATAAATATGACTCCACAATGGTGGATAGCCAGAGGTGCTGGCAATTGTCTTAGATGGAAGTACCGTGGTGAACATCTTAAGACTTAATATATGTATGATACCACAAATGTGTGGATAACCGGTTAATCCGGAAGTTAAATTGTTGAAACCACAGATGTGTGGGTAATTGGTTAAGCCAATAAAATATATGTATATTTGGTGTTTTAAATTTAGCCAGAGGTGCTGGTGGTCGAGTTGAATTAGATAATATATTCATATTGTGAAAATGTCCCACTAAGGGAAATAAATGCACCATATGTGTTGGGTGCAAGTTGATGTTTGAATATGATATATTATTATCTAAACATGATTAACATCCATATGATATGTATGTGGATGGGTTTAAATAAGTTTTTGGGAATTTTGGGAGGGGTTACTTACTTAGTTCATATGAACTAATTGTGACCTTATATGTGATGTTACAGGTCAAGATAGATATGCATTGGGCGATCAGATCGGGCACGTTGTGAAGCAGAACCAAACGTTATGTAAAGTATGTGGTAGTATTAAACTTAAACACACCAGTTTTTATTAATCATAAATGTAAATGATTGAAATTAAGTGTGTTTAACCTATAAAAATGAAATTTCACGCTTCCGAACATGATTTTTGATAAAGTTTAATTTGGGACCTAAAAATGGGACACGTGTAATCGTGTGTAAAGTTTGGGTGTTACAGAGTTGGTATCAGAGCAATGGTTTGAGTGAATCAAGTGCGTTATGAACACTTGATCTCAAACTTTTATGCTCTTGATATGAAAACATAACGTTTGATTCGAAGACCCGATCATGATGCCGAATGTATGAGGTTAGCATATCTATGTCCTGTAATATAATTGTTAAATGTAATGTGAATCATTACATGTTAAATGTGATTTGATTGATTATGTGAAACCGAAATCAATGTCTTGAGTATGTAATGAAGGAAGTAAGGAATTGGGCATATAATGAATGAACTAGTACGTCTGGCCAACTTACTAGTGCAAACATGATATGAACAAGCTCTTATGGGAATCATTTTATACTTAGGCTATTGAAATCAGGTAAGGTGTTATGAGTTTAATGTATCTATTACTTGTGGGTAATAGTGTTACCAATTCAAGAGAAATGAATTGGAAAAAAAAAAAAATTTAATGTGAAAAGACCTACACGAGTATAGGCAATAACATTTGATGTGTTGGGGAAAATTAATCCATTTGAACATGGAAAATGTCTTGGTGTGTATACACAAATTAAAAATGTGAAATTTGACCCGTTTAGGGTAAAATGGGGAAAAAGGACACATAATTATGTTTATGTGTTCATACATGTTTAAGTTTGTGATGTAATGATTTAAACATGTTATTAATTTATATAATGTGCATATAATTATATGCGGGATATATAGAGTTGTAAGTATACAATGTGTATACGTATAGTGAATGTTATGATATGATTTCATAAATTGTGATAGTGTCATTACATGTTGATAGTAATTGACACATTGAAATGGAAACTATTTATAATAGTGTTAAAGCAAATTTAAGACCATAATGTATGGCATTTTGTGTATATTTAACATGTAAGACCACTGGTGGGTGGCATTGGGTTTAACATGAAAGATCATTGGTGAATGGCATTAGATTTATCATATAAGACCACTTGTAAGTGGCGTTGAATTTATTTGTAAGACCACATGTGAATGGCCTTGTGTTAGATGTGTAAAACCATCTTGGAATGACATTGAGTTGTCATGTAATTTCTCCTTAGTGAGGCATTGGAAAAAAATTCCACATGCGTGTGGATTGGTTAATATGTGAGTATGTGTTGAACGATGTTGACTTTTAAAAGTCAAAGTTATGGTTAATGTGAATAGGTGAATTACTTACTCACTAATATGCAACCATAAGACATATTGGTGCTTATGTGTTGTGTGATTATGTTTGTTGAAACTACTTGAAATTGACCTGTAGTAATTGTAATAACTTGAATGGTAAATTGACCATGTGTGTCATGAAATGTTGAAAATATAAAACCACATGGTGGTGGTATTTAACTATTTGACAAATGTCTTGTAGTATTAGATGAATGTTATGTGCTAAATGCTTAGCTTGAAAAGTGTTACTAAATGATAATTTATAGTTGACACTATAAAATGATGATAATCCACATGGTGTGGAAGTATATGAATATGAAACCACATGGGGTGGTATTTGGGATTATTGAATAAAATATTGAATGTAACAACCTGAGTTTTGTTGAAATTGATTAATGTAACGATCAATGGCATAATTAATAAAAGTGTCGTTGTAGGTTTAGAATAACTGACACAGATAATGGGTGACGCTTCACATTTATGTGAAACTGATGTAAGACCACTGGTGCGTGGCATTAATATTTGTCATGTAAGTCCACATTTTGTGGCATTGGGGGTAAACCATGTACATGTACATGATAGTAAGTCACCTGTGACCATTGAGTTTAAACTTGTGATAATGAATCACAAGTGTTGTGAATGTATTCAAACGGTGTGTAAATTACCCATTTGATTGTTTTGTAGTTGTAGGATTGGGTGAGTCCACACTACAATTGTATGTGCATGTAGCATATATGTGAATTGTTGTTTTAATTGAAGTTGAGGTAAATGGGTAGGGTTAGTGTGGTTATTGTAGTTGAATGATTTACAGAGTATGTGAACATTCAACTAATGATAATGATTGAGTTGATTTACAAGAGTGTAAACAACCATCATATTGTGGATTTGGTGATCTACAAATGTGTAGACATTAAATTGGTAATGTGCAGGCTTAGATTTAACAAGGTGTGTGAACAAAAGATGATCCATAAGAATGTAGACATCAAATTTCAAGAGTCAAATTGTGAAGTTGACTTTTGGGAAATCTGATGCACAGATGGAGTTTTGTGTGCACATAGGTGCTGTGTTAAGTGATAAGGGTTGTACATGAATGATAGATGAGAATGTCTATCTAGGCAGACGAATAACGCGAATGTTAAGTCATTCGGTTGTTGTTGTGTGTTAAATACATTATACATGATATTTGACTTTAAAAAGTCAAAGTTAAGCCTATTTGTAAAGAAATAGGATATTTATTGTATGTAGAAATACACTTGAATGTATGATTTGGCTTGGAGGAGGAAAATCAAATCAAATAATCAATTGTGGATTGATTATGTAGAATCATGTATAATGATCATGTTATTTAAAGATAAATGTTCAATTATAATTGAAATATATGTTAGAGAAGTGGTGTCTAGGCATGGTGTGCCAGTGACGATTAATTTGGATCGAGACACTTGATTTACTTCTCATTTCTGGAGAAATTTTCAGGAAGAATTAGGATCGTGGATAAGCACGGCGTATCATTCTCAGATTGATGGTCAGGTGAAAGGACTATTCAAATACTGGAGGTATGTTACGAGCGTGCATAATTGATTTTGGAGATAGTTGGAATGATTATCTACCTTTAGCTGAATTCTCATACGATAACAGTTATCATTCCAGTATTGGAATGCCTCCATATGAAATATTGTATGGGAGAAAATGCCGTACTCCTGTGTTGAGGAGAAGTTGGGTAATGAGAATTGGCAAATAAAAAGATAGTTAAAGTGACAAATGAACGTATAGATTAGATTCTAGTTCATTTGAAGGCGGTATAGGACCGTCAGAATTCCTATGTTGATAAGCATAGGAGGATTATTGAGTTCCAGGTGTTAGATTTTGTATTGTTAAAGGTCTCTCCTTGGAAAGATGTTATGTGTTTTAGAAAGCAAGGGAAGTTAAGCCGCGTTTCATTAGACCATTCAAGATTATAGCTCGAATTGGCGATGTTGCTTATCGTCTTGAGCTACCGGAGGAATTGAATGGCATATAGGACACTTTTCATGTGTCATATTTGAGAAAATGTTTGGGGATGAATCGGCTTATGTGCCACTAGAAGATTTGGAAATTGATGACAAGTTGAACTATGTAGAAAAGCCGGTAGCTATATTAGACCGAAAGGTCAAACATTTGAGAAACAAGTCCTTGAACCAGGTAAAGGTTCAAGGGAAGGGAATCTGACGCCACGTGGGAGTCAGAAGATGACAGGAAGAAATTTTATCCTTTCTTTTGAGGTTTAATCGGTTTCGGGGACGAAACCTTTGTAAGGAGGGGAGATTTGTAACAACCGGTTTTTAATAATGAAATATATTGTGAATAATCGTTAATTGAACGATTGTGGTTGTTGTGATTTGAAAATACGTAAGAATTACGTCATTAATGGCAAGAGCACATTTGGTCGTGCTTGAAATCCACGAGGATTTAGTAATTTTTGTTATTGGGGATTGATAGTATGTGAAAAATGATGAACGTGGGCGAAAACCGTGCGCAAAACGGAGTTCGTATGCTCCCGGAATCGCGAAACGAAGTTAAAAATCAAAATGATGACGCTGGTGACGTGGGGCGGTACGCCTGGCGGGACGCACCCAGTTGGGGCGATGCGCCCCAGGACCTATGTCGGCAAAAAATCTTAAAACGATCAGATCGTATTTCTAAAGCTGATTTCTGATTCCTTTCGACCTGTTATCCTCCCTTACGAAAAACCCACCATTTCTAAGTCAAAAACCTTCATTTTGAAGGCTTCTAATCATCCGGATCGCACCACGGATCGTGTTTTCAAGTTCCGATCGTTGTTTTAACCGTAGAAATCCGTCAGATCAGGTAACGGTTTGTTTTATCCTACTGGTTCAATATTTTGTGGATTAAATCTAGTTTTAAATGTATTAGTATGATTATGGGCATTGATTATTGCCTAGTTGATAACTAGGGATTGTTAGAAACGAAGAACTTGTTGTTTTGATGGTGAAATCTTCGTTTTGAAGCCGGGATGATGTCCGGTTGTTATGAAACCCATATCATGGTGTGATAACCAGTAGGAATGGGTAGATTATGGTTTTAAATGAAACATGGATTATAATCCATGGATTAAACGATGATTATGATGAATTGATGTTACCATTATTAATAGTTATTGATCTAAAAATAAATATTGAATAATAAAAGTGATTAAAGATCGTAACTAATATAATGAACATCAATTATTCGATGAAATGCCAAGGAAGGCATGGGATATGATTAATTGACTAAAACTTACTAAATATAGTAAGATAGAGTCAATTATGTGATAAATTGACTTTGAGGAAGTCAAATCAGTCAAGTGCGTTGAACTTGATTGTATGTGCTATATGTATTGAAACTAGTTGCATATATGTGAATACAACTAGGTATTGGTGGTGAAAGTCAAAGGACGATTCACAGAAGTGGAAAAGAGGTTGTAGGAGGTGAACAACCGCTTGAACCAGGTAAGTTACCCAACTTACTGTAACATTACATATAAGTAGTAGAAAGAGTCTACTTGATTGTGATGTATATATATTGATTGATTTGAATGAATGTGCATAACTAGATTGGAACTAATGGAGTTAATAGACTCTAATGTATATATGTTAAGTTCCAATGTGTTTATGTCACGATTGAATTGATTATGCAACATAGATTGCATAAGAATAGCCGGATGAGCCGATGTTTGAATATGATATCACAAATGTGTGAATAGTCAGAGGTGCTGACAACTAGCTATGGTGGAAGTACATGAATGTGAGCACCATAGTGTAATTTTGATTAAACTATTGTGATTAATAGTTGATGATTGGTAATATGACATTATTACATTGTGAGAGTCAATTCGAATAGAAATGACTCAGCTTGAATTTTGATTGTGAAAAATGTATTTTTACATTTTGTTGTTATGACTCCACAATGGTGGATAGCCAGAGGTGCTGGCAATTGTCTAGATGGAAGTACCGGTGGGTGAACATCTTAGACTTGATAAATATGACTCCACAATGGTGGATAGCCAGAGGTGCTGGCAATTGTCTAGATGGAAGTACCGGTGGGTGAACATCTTAGACTTGATAAATATGACTCCACAATGGTGGATAGCCAGAGGTGCTGGCAATTGTCTAGATGGAAGTACCGGTGGGTGAACATCTTAGACTTGATAAATATGACTCCACAATGGTGGATAGCCAGAGGTGCTGGCAATTGTCTAGATGGAAGTACCGGTGGTGAACATCTTAGACTTGATAAATATGACTCCACAATGGTGGATAGCCAGAGGTGCTGGCAATTGTCTAGATGGAAGTACCGGTGGGTGAACATCTTAGACTTGATAAATATGACTCCACAATGGTGGATAGCCAGAGGTGCTGGCAATTGTCTAGATGAAAGTACCGGTGGGTGAACATCTTAGACTTGATAAATATGACTCCACAATGGTGGATAGCCAGAGGTGCTGGCAATTGTCTTAGATGGAAGTACCGTGGTGAACATCTTAAGACTTAATATATGTATGATACCACAAATGTGTGGATAACCGGTTAATCCGGAAGTTAAATTGTTGAAACCACAGATGTGTGGGTAATTGGTTAAGCCAATAAAATATATGTATATTTGGTGTTTTAAATTTAGCCAGAGGTGCTGGTGGTCGAGTTGAATTAGATAATATATTCATATTGTGAAAATGTCCCACTAAGGGAAATAAATGCACCATATGTGTTGGGTGCAAGTTGATGTTTGAATATGATATATTATTATCTAAACATGATTAACATCCATATGATATGTATGTGGATGGGTTTAAATAAGTTTTTGGGAATTTTGGGAGGGGTTACTTACTTAGTTCATATGAACTAATTGTGACCTTATATGTGATGTTACAGGTCAAGATAGATATGCATTGGGCGATCAGATCGGGCACGTTGTGAAGCAGAACCAAACGTTATGTAAAGTATGTGGTAGTATTAAACTTAAACACACCAGTTTTTATTAATCATAAATGTAAATGATTGAAATTAAGTGTGTTTAACCTATAAAAATGAAATTTCACGCTTCCGAACATGATTTTTGATAAAGTTTAATTTGGGACCTAAAAATGGGACACGTGTAATCGTGTGTAAAGTTTGGGTGTTACAGAGTTGGTATCAGAGCAATGGTTTGAGTGAATCAAGTGCGTTATGAACACTTGATCTCAAACTTTTATGCTCTTGATATGAAAACATAACGTTTGATTCGAAGACCCGATCATGATGCCGAATGTATGAGGTTAGCATATCTATGTCCTGTAATATAATTGTTAAATGTAATGTGAATCATTACATGTTAAATGTGATTTGATTGATTATGTGAAACCGAAATCAATGTCTTGAGTATGTAATGAAGGAAGTAAGGAATTGGGCATATAATGAATGAACTAGTACGTCTGGCCAACTTACTAGTGCAAACATGATATGAACAAGCTCTTATGGGAATCATTTTATACTTAGGCTATTGAAATCAGGTAAGGTGTTATGAGTTTAATGTATCTATTACTTGTGGGTAATAGTGTTACCAATTCAAGAGAAATGAATTGGAAAAAAAAAAAAATTTAATGTGAAAAGACCTACACGAGTATAGGCAATAACATTTGATGTGTTGGGGAAAATTAATCCATTTGAACATGGAAAATGTCTTGGTGTGTATACACAAATTAAAAATGTGAAATTTGACCCGTTTAGGGTAAAATGGGGAAAAAGGACACATAATTATGTTTATGTGTTCATACATGTTTAAGTTTGTGATGTAATGATTTAAACATGTTATTAAATTATATAATGTGCATATAATTATATGCGGGATATATAGAGTTGTAAGTATACAATGTGTATACGTATAGTGAATGTTATGATATGATTTCATAAATTGTGATAGTGTCATTACATGTTGATAGTAATTGACACATTGAAATGGAAACTATTTATAATAGTGTTAAAGCAAATTTAAGACCATAATGTATGGCATTTTGTGTATATTTAACATGTAAGACCACTGGTGGGTGGCATTGGGTTTAACATGAAAGATCATTGGTGAATGGCATTAGATTTATCATATAAGACCACTTGTAAGTGGCGTTGAATTTATTTGTAAGACCACATGTGAATGGCCTTGTGTTAGATGTGTAAAACCATCTTGGAATGACATTGAGTTGTCATGTAATTTCTCCTTAGTGAGGGCATTGGAAAAAAGTCATGCGTGTGGATTGGTTAATATGTGAGTATGTGTTGAATGATGTTGACTTTAAAAAGTCAAAGTTATGCCTATTTGTAAAGAATAGGTATTTAATGTATGTAGAAATACACTTAATGATGCAAGGATAAGACATATTGGTAATTATGTGTTGATGTGATTATGTTTGTTTGAATGTTACTTGAAATTGAAATGTATAATTGAAATATATGTTAGAGAAGTGGTGTCTAGGCATGGTGTGCCAGTGACGATTAATTTGGATCGAGACACTTGATTACTTCTCATTTCTGGAGAAATTTTCAGGAATTATTGGATAAACGGCGTATAGTATCAGATGATGTCAGGTGAAAGGACTATTCAAATACTGGAGGTATGTTACGAGCGTGCATAATTGATTTTGGAGATAGTTGGAATGATTATCTACCTTTAGCTGAATTCTCATACGATAACAGTTATCATTCCAGTATTGGAATGCCTCCATATGAAATATTGTATGGGAGAAAATGCCGTACTCCTGTGTTGAGGAGAAGTTGGGTAATGAGAATTGGCAAATAAAAAGATAGTTAAAGTGACAAATGAACGTATAGATTAGATTCTAGTTCATTTGAAGGCGGTATAGGACCGTCAGAATTCCTATGTTGATAAGCATAGGAGGATTATTGAGTTCCAGGTGTTAGATTTGTATTGTTAAAGGTCTCTCCTTGGAAAGATGTTAT
Organism: Mikania micrantha; assembly: GCA_009363875.1. Lineage (NCBI taxonomy): Eukaryota > Viridiplantae > Streptophyta > Magnoliopsida > Asterales > Asteraceae > Mikania > Mikania micrantha. Next base: position 18,802,184 of record CM018692.1, on the reverse strand, counting down.
GTGTTTTAGAAAGCAAGGGAAGTTAAGCCGCGTTTCATTAGACCATTCAAGATTATAGCTCGAATTGGCGATGTTGCTTATCGTCTTGAGCTACCGGAGGAATTGAATGGCATATAGGACACTTTTCATGTGTCATATTTGAGAAAATGTTTGGGGATGAATCGGCTTATGTGCCACTAGAAGATTTGGAAATTGATGACAAGTTGAACTATGTAGAAAAGCCGGTAGCTATATTAGACCGAAAGGTCAAACATTTGAGAAACAAGTCCTTGAACCAGGTAAAGGTTCAAGGGAAGGGAATCTGACGCCACGTGGGAGTCAGAAGATGACAGGAAGGAAATTTTATCCTTTCTTTTGAGGTTTAATCGGTTTCGGGGACGAAACCTTTGTAAGGAGGGGAGATTTGTAACAACCGGTTTTTAATAATGAAATATATTGTGAATAATCGTTAATTGAACGATTGTGGTTGTTGTGATTTGAAAATACGTAAGAATTACGTCATTAATGGCAAGAGCACATTTGGTCGTGCTTGAAATCCACGAGGATTTAGTAATTTTTGTTATTGGGGATTGATAGTATGTGAAAAATGATGAACGTGGGCGAAAACCGTGCGCAAAACGGAGTTCGTATGCTCCCGGAATCGCGAAACGAAGTTAAAAATCAAAATGATGACGCTGGTGACGTGGGGCGGTACGCCTGGCGGGACGCACCCAGTTGGGGCGATGCGCCCCAGGACCTATGTCGGCAAAAAAATCTTAAAACGATCAGATCGTATTTCTAAAGCTGATTTCTGATTCCTTTCGACCTGTTATCCTCCCTTACGAAAAACCCACCATTTCTAAGTCAAAAACCTTCATTTTGAAGGCTTCTAATCATCCGGATCGCACCACGGATCGTGTTTTCAAGTTCCGATCGTTGTTTTAACCGTAGAAATCCGTCAGATCAGGTAACGGTTTGTTTTATCCTACTGGTTCAATATTTTGTGGATTAAATCTAGTTTTAAATGTATTAGTATGATTATGGGCATTGATTATTGCCTAGTTGATAACTAGGGATTGTTAGAAACGAAGAACTTGTTGTTTTGATGGTGAAATCTTCGTTTTGAAGCCGGGAGATGTCCGGTTGTTATGAAACCCATATCATGGTGTGATAACCAGTAGGAATGGGTAGATTATGGTTTTAAATGAAACATGGATTATAATCCATGGATTAAACGATGATTATGATGAATTGATGTTACCATTATTAATAGTTATTGATCTAAAAATAAATATTGAATAATAAAAAGTGATTAAAGATCGTAACTAATATAATGAACATCAATTATTCGATGAAATGCCAAGGAAGGCATGGGATATGATTAATTGACTAAAACTTACTAAATATAGTAAGATAGAGTCAATTATGTGATAAATTGACTTTGAGGAAGTCAAATCAGTCAAGTGCGTTGAACTTGATTGTATGTGCTATATGTATTGAAACTAGTTGCATATATGTGAATACAACTAGGTATTGGTGGTGAAAGTCAAAGGACGATTCACAGAAGTGGAAAAGAGGTTGTAGGAGGTGAACAACCGCTTGAACCAGGTAAGTTACCCAACTTACTGTAACATTACATATAAGTAGTAGAAAGAGTCTACTTGATTGTGATGTATATATATTGATTGATTTGAATGAATGTGCATAACTAGATTGGAACTAATGGAGTTAATAGACTCTAATGTATATATGTTAAGTTCCAATGTGTTTATGTCACGATTGAATTGATTATGCAACATAGATTGCATAAGAATAGCCGGATGAGCCGATGTTTGAATATGATATCACAAATGTGTGAATAGTCAGAGGTGCTGACAACTAGCTATGGTGGAAGTACAGGAATGTGAGCACCATAGTGTAATTTTGATTAAACTATTGTGATTAATAGTTGATGATTGGTAATATGACATTATTACATTGTGAGAGTCAATTCGAATAGAAATGACTCAGCTTGAATTTTGATTGTGAAAAATGTATTTTTACATTTTGTTGTTATGACTCCACAATGGTGGATAGCCAGAGGTGCTGGCAATTGTCTAGATGGAAGTACCGGTGGGTGAACATCTTAGACTTGATAAATATGACTCCACAATGGTGGATAGCCAGAGGTGCTGGCAATTGTCTAGATGGAAGTACCGGTGGGTGAACATCTTAGACTTGATAAATATGACTCCACAATGGTGGATAGCCAGAGGTGCTGGCAATTGTCTAGATGGAAGTACCGGTGGGTGAACATCTTAGACTTGATAAATATGACTCCACAATGGTGGATAGCCAGAGGTGCTGGCAATTGTCTAGATGGAAGTACCGGTGGGTGAACATCTTAGACTTGATAAATATGACTCCACAATGGTGGATAGCCAGAGGTGCTGGCAATTGTCTAGATGGAAGTACCGGTGGGTGAACATCTTAGACTTGATAAATATGACTCCACAATGGTGGATAGCCAGAGGTGCTGGCAATTGTCTAGATGAAAGTACCGGTGGGTGAACATCTTAGACTTGATAAATATGACTCCACAATGGTAGATAGCCAGAGGTGCTGGCAATTGTCTTAGATGGAAGTACCGTGGTGAACATCTTAAGACTTAATATATGTATGATACCACAAATGTGTGGATAACCGGTTAATCCGGAAGTTAAATTGTTGAAACCACAGATGTGTGGGTAATTGGTTAAGCCAATAAAATATATGTATATTTGGTGTTTTAAATTTAGCCAGAGGTGCTGGTGGTCGAGTTGAATTAGATAATATATTCATATTGTGAAAATGTCCCACTAAGGAAATAAATGCACCATATGTGTTGGGTGCAAGTTGATGTTTGAATATGATATATTATTATCTAAACATGATTAACATCCATATGATATGTATGTGGATGGGTTTAAATAAGTTTTTGGGAATTTTGGGAGGGGTTACTTACTTAGTTCATATGAACTAATTGTGACCTTATATGTGATGTTACAGGTCAAGATAGATATGCATTGGGCGATCAGATCGGGCACGTTGTGAAGCAGAACCAAACGTTATGTAAAGTATGTGGTAGTATTAAACTTAAACACACCAGTTTTTATTAATCATAAATGTAAATGATTGAAATTAAGTGTGTTTAACCTATAAAAATGAAATTTCACGCTTCCGAACATGATTTTTGATAAAGTTTAATTTGGGACCTAAAAATGGGACACGTGTAATCGTGTGTAAAGTTTGGGTGTTACACTCAAGCATGCCTAAGATTTCTTTAACTGAACTGGCGACACACAGTCGACAGGCCTGTTCTTTCATGGGACTTCTTAAACCATCAACCGAAATTGACGACTCATACCGGTACAAGACTTCTTAACATACATCATAACATGGTTTAAATCATTTAAACCATTATACGCATAAGCGGCTCCTTTCACCGCAGTGCGCATGTTTTGCCCAACCGCAGCCGGGACTTTCATAACATATTTTCTGCTCGACATTGGTCGATGTCTTTAAAAAAATCATTTTCTTCTCAACCACAGTTGAGACTTCAAACACTCTTTACGTCTCATGAGAGACTCTTAAAATCAGTTACTTCTCAACCACAGTTGAGTCTTAAAACATTATTTACATAAAAACATTCTTTATTTGAAAACACATTTTACCTGAAAACATACTTTACCTTATCATAATCAGGTTGCAATCACTTTCATACAATAATTTTATAACATGAAACATTCTTTACTTTAACATACTCTTTTATCTGACCGTAGTCAGGTAAAGCAATCATTTACATAAAATAACTTTATAACATGCATATCAGCCCAAAATGATAAAACATTTAAAATAGGGCTATAAGAACTCACTTGATGTCTTACTGTAGCAAGATCCCTCGTAGCTGGTGCTAACAGTATAACTCTGCATTGGTTTACGTTTAATTAGCTATCTATACTTTAACTTACAAATTAAATCTTTCTGAACGTTCAATGTCAAAGACATTGCCTTGATAGTCATCAAACCGATATTAGATTCTTAAGTATTTATTTTAATATCATATCATACAATGTATGATAATGTAGGAACCTAGGCTGATTCAGGTTCCTAATACTAGATTGATGACACACTTGACCAATCAGAATAATCTTGGATTAATCAAATAGTTAATGTTGCTGATTATAATGCTAATACAGTTCCTAGACAGATTAATGGCTTAGAATTGATCAATCCTTATCATTGATTACCCATATATCATGAAATATCACAATGTAGTATTAGAATAGGTTTAATAACCATGTCTAACATACTAATCTGATAGTTATCATAAACATCAGATAATCGTTCCAATGAGTATGTTAATGATTGTGAATAGTTTGAAACACTTAGATTTAACCTTTGCATTTCAAAGATTAACCAAACTAATCACCTACATTGTCATAATCAAATGGACTAAACCATTATAACCATAGTTGTGATTTCATGCAAACCGGGCATTACAATGGATCAAAACAAGGATTTAACCGTTAGAACATCGTGTTCTTCATTTATAATCAATCCTAGCCATCATCTAGGCAATAATCAACAATCCTAACTATATCATTACGTTCAAAAATAAAGATCTAATCAATCAAAATCGAATTAGAAAGTTAAAACGAATCATTACCTAATTCGACGGATATCTGACTGCGCAACAACGATCAGGGCTTGTAGATATGATCTCTGGTACGATCGGTGACTTATGATGGCTTCTGTAAAGACTAATAAAGGCTGATGCTCACCAAACTTCCTATTTTGTCTAAGTATAAGTGCTACAAAGTCTAACACTCTTCGAAAGGAAGAAGTTACTCTTCGGAAGCAACATTGCTTCCGAAGGATAACTTACTCCTGCCGAAGGGTATACAAGACAGCAGCTTCGGAATATCCAACACTTAGAAGATTCAAAGCTTCAGAAGTCTCAAAGCTTCTGAAGAACAAGAGCTTCCGAAGACATTCCTTAAATACTTCCTCAGCAGACAAAGACTTCTGATAATATTCCTTATCAAAGACTGTAGCAGAGTACTTTTATAGTACAAAAGGGACTGACACAAGACAAGCTGGTCTGAGTAAAGACAAAGACAACATGTAAAGAGTGAGACAAAGAGCCTTATTTCCCCCATGCTGCATTAAATGCAAAAGATCATCTGAGGCCTTGAAGATCAATAACATTAAATGTCTTTTGTATTTAGTAGTCTTTAGTAAAGTCAATGTCTATTTATGTAATGATTGAAACTGAGTGTCTTAGCCTGTTAAGACACTCAACATACTAGAATAAGCTTTACTTTTGTGTATTGTCTAGTATACCCAACTAGTATTCCTAAGTGTATACGGTTGTAGCCTTGGCTATATAACCTCCCATTGTATGTTTGCTTAGTGTGCTTGTACACTTCTACTTTGAGAGAAATATATCCTTGAGCTTGAAATTACACTTGTGTTCTTATTACTATTGTTCAACGATTATTACTTTGTCATCTTGAGTGTGATTGTGAGATTATTCTAACAGAACATTCCGCATCTGTTAGAATTAAGTAAGAAATACTTGTTCAAGAGTTGTTTAGATTTAGCAACCCGATCCTACAAGTGGTATCAGAGCTTTGGCTCTTAAACTTAAGTGATTAATCATCCTTAAGTTACCAGTTCTATTTCTTCTAAAATCTCATCGGTTCATTACTCATATTTTATGTGTTTGTCTAAGATGGCTACTCTAAACAAACATGATACTGAAAATGGCACTCTCAACAAGCCACCAATGTTCACACCTGAGGATTTTGACACCTGGAAGGTCAGAATGGAAGGATTCATCAGGAATCAGGACTTCAAACTTTGGAAGTCTGTTCTTGAAGGTCCTTACATTCCTACAGTTGTTGCTGCTGGAGCCGGAGGTGCTGCAGTACCAAAAGATCCATCTATGTACTTAGATGAAGACTACAAGAAGATGGAAGTTGACTCTAAAGCACTTTGGCTTATTCAGATGTCAATACCGAACTCTATTATACATGCATTCAAGAAATGCAAGTCTGCTCAAGAGCTGTGGAACTCATTGAAGCAGATGTATGAAGGTTCAGATGATGTCAAAGAAAACAAGAAGGATATGCTGAAACAAAAGTTTGAGAATTTTTGTCAACAAAACAATGAAAATATGTCTTCACAGTACCTAAGATATGTCCAACTTGTGGATGAATTAACAACTGCAGGTGTAATTCTGGATAATCAAGATGTGCTCAGAAAATTTCTGAGATCCCTTCCAAAGGCATGGAACATTTATTCTGTTACTATCAGAAGAACAGAGAATCTGAAAACTCTAACTCTAGGAGAATTGTTTGGTATTCTCAGTGCCTATCAAATGGAGTTAAATGCCCAGGAATCCAAAGTTTCCAATCCATCATCTTGTGAGGCCCCGAATCCTGGGAGTTCCCTCGGCTGGTAATCATCAAACTCAAAGTCATTAAACCATATTTACATTACTATGGCAGCGGAATTTCAGGTGATTACATAAAACATGGCACACATATTATACAAACGCTAAACATAGCCCACACTTTATGGTTTTATACATAGCCAGATTATGCCAGGGTAGTCTTCAGGGTATGCCTCGTGCCTTCCTGTTATCCTTTCTCAATACTCTCAACCTGATATGCATGCTAAAACAAGTCAGCTTTCGCTGGTGAGTTCTAGGTTAACTTTTCATAAAAATTGAAAACTTTAATATACATAAGACATTAGCCTTTACTGTCGACCGAAGTCAACAGTCTCAATCATACTGAACATATAACCTTTCATATACATAGCATACATGACATCATAAAATCAATCACACAGTGCATAAACATAGCCTGTCCTGTTGACCGAGGTCAACATGCTTGCACAAGACTTCTTAAACTATCAACCCGAAGTTGATAACTTATACATGCATAAGATTTCCTTAAATGGCGACACACAGTCGGCAGGCCTGTTCTCGCACAGGACTTCTTAAACCATCAATCGAAATTGACGGCTCATACCGGTACAAGACTTCTTAACATACATCATTCATACATAACATGGTTTAAAGCATTCAAACCATCATATCATACACAGTCCTTCGCACCGCAGTGCTCAGGTCTTGCCCAACCGCAGCCAGGACTTCAACATCACCTTTCCTTCTCTTAAAAGTTATTTCCTTCTCAACCTCGGTTGAGAATTCAAATATTCGTTACGTCTCCTCAGAGACTCTTGAAAATCATTTACTTCTCAACTACAGTTGAGACTTAAAATATTCTTTACATTTTAAAACATTCCTTACTTGAAAACATTCTTTTCTTGAAAACATTCCTTACCTGATCATAATCAGGTTAAGATCACTTTCATACAATCACCTTACAACATGCATATCAGCCCTAAAACGTTAAAACAGTAAAAGAGGGCTCATAGAACTCACCTGACGTCTTACTGTAGTAAAATCCCTCGTAACTGGTACTAACAGTCTAACTCTGCATTAGTTTGCGTTTAATTAGCTATCTATACTTTAACTTACAGATTAAATCTTTCTGAACATTCAATGTCAAAGACATTGCCTTAATAGTCATCAAACCGATATTAGGTTGATAACACACTTGATTAGTCAGAATAAATCTTGGATTAATCAAATAGTTAATGTTGTTGATTGAACTGCTAAAACAGGTTCCTAGACAGATTAATGGCTTAGAAATGACCAATCCTTGTTATTGATTACCCAGATATCATGAAATATCACAACATAGCATTAGAATAGGTGTAACAACCATATTTACATACTAATCTGCTTGTTATCATAAACACCAGATTACCATTCCAATGAGTATGTTAATGGTTGTGATTAGTTTGAAACACCTGGATTTCACGTTGCATGTCAGGGTTAATCAAACTAATCATCTACGTTGTCATAATCAAATGGTTTAAATCATTATAACCATTGTTATGATTTCATGCAAACCGGGCATTACAACGGCTCAAAACAAAGATTTACCCGTTAACAATTCGAGTTTGTCATTTATAATCAATCCTAGCCATCATCTAGGCAATAATCAACAACCCTAACTATATCATCACGTTCAGAAACAAGATTTAATCAATCATAATCAATCTAGAAGGTTAGAATGAACCGTTACCTTTCCAAACGAAGTTTTGTGCGTAACAAGACGATCAGGACTTGTTTTAACGATCCTTGTTGCTATCCACTTGATCCAGAGGCTTCAAAATGGAAGATTGGATGGCTAGAAGATGATTTTTCGTATGTGGGATGGCTGATACGTCGGAAGAGATAAGAATTGTGAAATTTCTAGATGAAAATTGACTTTTTAAGCCCACATGCGATCTGCTGACGTTTCGCGTACCGCGACAAGAAACCACACAATCCTTCGCGTACCGCGAAGAAATCCGGAAGATTCAGACACGTTATCGTTAGCGTACCGCGAAGACACCACAAGTTCAATACTTTGAAATACTTCTTCGTTTTTCGCTTCCGGACAATCCGTAACCCCGTTTCGCGTACCGTTTTCGCCCACGTTCACCATTTCTCACATACTTACATCCTGTAATAATTTCGTTTGTCAAATCATCGTGGATTTCAAGCACGTTCAAATGTGCTAAATTTCCGGTTGTTACAAATCTACCCTCCTTACAATAGGTTTCGTCCTCGAAACCTGTTACGTCTCAAACAAATGTGGGTAGAGTCGTTTCATCTCGTCTTCAGTCTCCCAGGTAACCTCAAATCCTTTTTGGTGTTACGTAACTGTTTCTCTTTCGTATCAACAATTGCAACCGGTTCTTCTATGTAATTTAACTTTTCATCAACCTCGATGTCATTTAAAGGCACATATGCTACATCATCTGCAAGACATTTTCTCAGATGTGAAACATGAAATGTCGGATGAATTCCACTCAGTTCATCTGGCAGATCTAATCGGTAGGCTACCTTACCAACTCGTGTTATTATTCGAAAAGGTCCAATAAATCTCGGACTCAGCTTTCCTCTTTTCCTGAATCGAATAACTCCCTTCCATGGTGAAACTTTTAACAGTACCTGATCACCCACTTCAAACTCTATTGGTCTCCGTCTTTTATCGGCATAAGACTTTTGTCGATCCTGTGCAGCTCTCATTCGCGCTTTAACTAGTTGAAGCTTTTCAGTCAATTCAATTACTGCAGCTTTACTTCCCACTTCTTTCTATCCTACTCCTCCCCAACACACAGGTGTTCTACAACGTCGCCCATACAACGCCTCGTATGGTGGCATTCCAATACTAGCATGGTAGCTGTTGTTGTACGAGAATTCCACTAGTGGTAAATGATCATCCCAACTACCACCAAAATCAATAATACAAGCTCTGAGCATATCCTCTAAAGTTTGGATAGTCCTTTCAGACTGTCCATCTGTTTGAGGATGATATGCAGTGCTGATATTGAGTCTTGTACCCATTGATTCATGAAACTGTTTCCAGAATCTTGAAACGAATCGCGTGTCGCGATCTGACACTATAGAAACTGGAACTCCATGTCTTGTAATTATTTCTTTCACAAATAATTCAGACAGTTTTTCCGACGTATAAGTCTCGCGTATAGGCAAGAAATGAGCACTTTTCGTTAACCGGTCTACAATCACCCAAATAATATCATGACGTTTCACCGTGATAGGCAACTTGGTAATAAAATCCATGGTGATATGTTCCCACTTCCATTCTGGGACTTCTAGAGGTTGCACATAACCATAAGGCAAATTCAACTCTGTAATGAACTTGAGTCCTTACAAGTAGTCAAGGCAAATTTTTTTGAGGCTGAAAGAAATTATAAAGAAAAAATTGATGAAATGGAAAAGACTATTTCAAGTTTAAAACATGAAGACACTAACAAACAGTGTCAAATCAAAAATCTTTTAGAAAGACTAACCACTGCTAAGACTGAACTTGTAATGGCTGAGTCTTACAGAGACAAATTCTTAAGTCAAGGTGAAAAGTATGAGAAACTCTTCAGAATGAGCAGTACAACTGAATTAGTGAATAAGCATGGGGCTGGTTTGGGATATAACAAAGTGGAACCTCCATCTGCTTACACTTCCATAGTAGATGTTAGGTGTAAACCACCAGTTGATCTTGTGTATAATGAGGAATTGGATATACACAAGGTGGTTCAAATTGATAATCTCTCTGATCCAAGTACCTCAACATGCTCAGATGAGGATGATATTCCTATGAAACCAGTAAAAGAAAAACAAGCTTTGAAAATTAAGAAACAAAATAAGAAAACTAAGAAACATTCAACAGTTTTTGTCAAAGCTAACATCATAGGAAATAGCTCCTCAGATGAATATGTGACTTGCCCATCTGACAAGTCAAAACGAGGTAGATCAATGGAGAGAAAGATCAACTTTTCAGGAAAACAGACAGATAAACAGGCCAACAAATTTGTTGGAACATCCAAATCAGTACTCTCTATGGATCAAGGCTCAGCTTTCATCAAGAAGGATCAAACAATATGTTTGATATATGGTGAAGAAAATCACTTTGCTGCGGATTGCTTCTATAATCCAAGAAGCAGAATTTCCTCAAAATTACTGGGAAGAGGAAGAAAGAATAGTTGGAGTAAGTCATCCACCTCCTCGGAAGAACAAGGAAGAAGTCCATTCAAGAAAGCATCGGAAGCAAATGATAGTCGGAAGAAACAGAACCAAAAGGCTTCCAGAAAGAGAGTATCAAAAGCAAAGAAAAGGGAAGCTTCCGATGAAAAGGAAACTTCTGAAGTTCATGAAATGAAGACTTCCAACAAACCAAAGAAATCTTGTTACTTCGGAAGAAGACCATCGGAAGGAAAGGTAAAAGTTGTTTCCGATGACTATCAAAGGAAAAAGAGTCTTCCGACAACTCAAAAAGTAAAACAAGAATGGAAGAAGAAGGAATCAACTAATAAGCCATCAGTAGCAAGCACATCATCTATCCCATCTAGGATGATGTCTAAGAAATTTACCTACAATGATGCAAATAGCAAACCCAAGACCACATGGGCTTGCGTTCCCATCAGAAACTAACTCACTTCTGGTCATGTGCAGGGACAGCAGGAATCAAAAGGCAACTTGTGGATAGTTGACAGTGGCTGTTCCAGGCACATGACAGGCAACAAGACTCACTTGCACAAATATGAACCATTCTTTGGAGGGTCTGTTGCTTTTGGGAGTGATCCAGTGGGGGGTTACATAACAGAATCTTTAGATATCTCAAAGGAGCATCAAGTCTGGGATTATGGTATCCTAGAAATGAAGATTTCCAGTTCATGGCTTACACTGACAGTGATTATGGGGGTTGCAACATCAGCAAGAAATCCACATCAGGAGGATGTCAATTTCTTGGATCCAGGATTGTGTCTTAGCAATGCAAGAAACAGTCATGTGTATCTACCTCTACTGCAGAAGCAGAATACATAGCTGCTTCTAGCTGTTGTGCACAAGTGATCTGGATTCAAAATCAGATGAAAGATTATGGAGTAGACCTGTTTAATTCTCCTATTCAAATAGACAACTCCAGTGCAATCTCTATCACCAATAATCCTGTAAAGCATTCCAAGACCAAGTACATTGACATCAGATATCATTTCATCAGAAACTGTGCAGAGAAGAAGTTAATTCATCTAGTCAAAGTTGATTCAGAACACAATTTGGCTGATCTTTTCACCAAGGCATTTGATGGGGGAAGATTCAGGTATTTAATAACAGAAATTGGTATGATTAACTTTGAATAAATAGGGAATAAATAATCCTTCGGAAGATAAACTCAACTTATCTTCTGATGAGTAAATACTCAGCAGAAGATAGGTTCAGTCTTCGGAAGCATTATTTCTTCCTAAGTCGAAAGGTCTCACACTTCAGAAGTTAAATTATCTTCTGAAGCAATACTCTTCCGATACATTAACTTTGGAAACATAGTCTGCTGAAGTTACTCTTCAGAAGAAGGTGTCTTCCGAAGAACATTTTGCCTGATTAACTTATCTAACATTACAGTCATTGTTTCCGATGTATTAATTTTATTCTTCTTAATCATTGCTTCTGATCCTTCAGAAGCAGTGCTTCCGACTTTATACAATTTATACTTCGGAAGCAAATCTCTTCTGAAAACTTTTTGGTCTAATAAACTCCTTCCGAAAGCCACTTCTTCGGAAGCAACTCATTCCTTAGAGAAAATTAATTGTGAAACCAGCTGTCATCGGAAGACCTGTCTCTGATATCCGGATCTCAAATTTAAGGTGACTATATATTAAATGCTGAAATCCGAAGGTATAAAACGGTCTCCCGCTCATTCATTTTCTCTCACCGTTTCACTTCAAAATTGCCCTTCATCTTTCTCTCAAATCATAACCTAAAAACCACCGATTGAAATGGATCTTCTTGCATTCAAACCTGCTCACAATGTACCTGCGGAGTTATCGGTAGAGCATGATGATGATTTCGCACCAATCATCTCCTTTCTTCAAAGGAGAAGGTATTTCTTTGCACTAACCGTTCAGCCCTTGGTGTATGAATCTCATCACCAACAATTTTGGGCATCTTGTTCTGTTTCTTCGTCTTCCAATGGTCGGATTCTTAATGCCACCATTGATGCTCATCCTGTTTCTATCACTGTGGAGACCATTTGTCGGCATCTCAAACTAAATGATGCCGGTGGAAAGGTCTCATTCACAAAGGATGAGGTAGCATCGACATTTCAGTCGATGGGATACAAAGGTCCTCTCCCTTCAACAACCTATTTGAAGGGTAGAGTGTCCTATAATTACAAGTACCTCATACATTTGTTTTTACACTGTCTTTCCAATAAAGCTGGTGGTTGGGATCAAATTTCATCTGACTTAGCTTCGGCTATTCATGGTTTGGTCTCCAACCAACTGTTTAACTTCTCTGCCTTTATTTTCAATAATTTGGTTGACAATATTTCGTCACCAAAGAAATTTTGTATGTACCCCAGGTTTTTGCAACAGATCTTTAATGAGGAGTTGAGCACTTCCCTCATTCTAACTGGGAATACATACAAATTGCCCTTGGTTTCTTCCAAGATTTTTGTGCAACTAAAGAAGAAGGGTGCTCAGTTTTCTGGGAAATTCACTCCCCTTCTTCCATCTATGGAGTCACATAGTCCTGAAGGTGACAGCTCTGTTAACCCCACAGATGCTGAACCCACACCTTCCACTTCTGTTCCCCACCCCATAAAGATCACTTACAAACGCAAACGAACCCCTGTGCAACCCTCTACAGCTGCTCAGGCTCCTTCTATTGAACCCAAACATAAAAAGGTGAAAAGGACTGCCCAGGGCACAGTCCTGCCTAAGGTGAAAGCCACACCTCCTGTTGATCCACAGGTTCTTCCTCTGGAACCTGTGGCTGCCCTTAACCAGCCTGAAAGCCCTCAGCTTATGTCACAAAACATAACTGAGAATATTCAAAGGGATCCACCCATAATCGAGTCTGCTTCTCATGAAGCAACTCCATTAGATCAGAGACTGTCTCCCAAGTCTCCAGGTTCTTACCATCCAGAAATGCCCCCCACCCATACTATTACCCAGGCTCAAGGAGCTTCTGCCGTAACTGTGGAGGAACCACTCTCTCCCACTACCCAAACCTTAATGAGAGTGGCGACACAGTTACATGCAAGGTTTCCTGACCCAGAGCCTATTCAATCAGAGGTTGGCCCTAGTAGTTCTGAAGGGGTCAATGCAGGTGAGGCTGCCACTACTGTTGATCTTAATCAAGATCCACAGGACAGTGGTACAGGCAATAGGACCTCACCTGCGGCAACCTATGTTGGGAAGGCCTTCTTTGAAGCCCTTCTCAATGAAGAGAATCCAGGGGGCCAAGAAACCACTTCTGGTGGTGGAGGTGCAGGAGCTCGACTCAGTACTCCATCGCCCAAGGATTCCACTCATGTGGATGAGGGCACCAAAGAACAAGAATTGACGGCCACTATTGCAACACTCCAAGCCAAGGTGGCTACCTTAGAAGCTGAGGTAGCTGCACTGCAACTTGAGATCCAGAACAAAGATGCTGCTATTCTGGATCTCAAAAGGCGTCCCCGGTCATTCTACACCCATTTCATCCTGATCCTGCTACAACCACTTTCACCTCCCCTGATGCTACCAAAAAGGGGGAGAATGCACCCTCTGCAGGGTCAGGACCAGAAGCAAGAGAAGAGGAAGGTGCACAGGAAGTTAACCCATCCATAGTCACTTTGACTGCTGAATGGGATGACTTCTTGGGCACTTACTTTCAAGTTTCTTCTACTTCCTCTTCTTCTTCTGAGGATACTAGGGAGATTTCCAAAGAGACTGAGGAGCAAACAACAAATGTCTCTTTGGAATCTCAGTCCCCTTCTGGGACTAAGTCTCCAACTGAGACTCAACAGTCCCCTTCTAGGACTCGGTCTCCTTCTGAGACTGCAGCCCAGGTTGCCATGGAAGAAGATATACAAAAAGAACCAATCTTCATGGAACCTGTATCCCCTTCTGGGACGAAGGCTGCAGAAGACCTCTCCTCCTCTCCTGAGCCCATTGTGGAAACTAATAAGGAATCATCTAAGGTGATTGGTCAACTGGAGGAGACAGTGAATGCTGAGGTTAATTCCAAAGCTGGAGCTGCTTCCGAAGGCCCAGTCATTCTTGATGATTCATCCACAGAGGAGCTACATGCCGATGAACCAATTGGTGAGGCTACAAGAGAAATCTCCTCTGGGGTAAATGTAACAGTTGATGACAAAGGAAAAAGAAAGCTCACCCCAGAGGAGGAAGCACAACAGGAGGAGAGAAGACCAAAGAAAATAAAGGGCCGGCCAGATACCTCTCTAGATGAAGAACGAGTTAGACTCTCTGCTCTGCTCGAAGAGAGAGGCTATGACTTCGATGAATTATGGCTCTGGTCGATACCTCAGATGGCTGCCGAGCTGGACAAGGTGCAGTAGCAGGAACAGGAAGCTGCTGCATCCAAAGCCCAAAAGAAGCTAACTAAGACACAGAAGGATAAGGCTTACAGAGACAGTCTAAAAGCTTTCCTTCTAGAATATGGCTTCCATGCTCGGCAGCTAAGCCCAATGAAGAACTCAACCATGGATATGCATATCAGAGACATCAAGGCCAAAATTGCCAGAGGTGAGTTACCTTCAATTGAACAGATAAGGGCTCAAAAAGCAAGCCTAATGATAGGCTTAGGTTTAGGGGGAGGAGCTAGAATAGAGTTTCCCCTCTCTGGTGCAGGAATCAGAGAGGGAGAAGAAGTCATGTGTGGGGAGGTAACAAAAGCAATGTTCCCCAACATGTTCCCCCTAAACCCTAAAGAAGAACAAATATCTCCTCCATCAAGTCCATCTATGGATAACATGCCAATCTCTTCAGTGATCAAGATCAAAAAGGGTAAGAAGACTACAAGGAAACAATCATCACAAAACCCTGATCCTGAGAGACAGACACAGGCTAATGAGAGGAGATCAGAACCCTTAATTGCTGAGGATGCTGGTTCACAGCCTACTGCAACAACAGGTGCAGCAGTAGGATCTACTGTGGAAGCACAACAAGCCAGAGATTAGAGGAGTCAGGGCACTGCTCAAGACAAACCAAGACTCATAAGAAGGAAGAGCATAGCCAGAAGAAAAAAAAAAGAACATCTGCCATCTCCTCTGACTCTGAGCCAGACTCACCTCCCCCAAGACCAAAAGCCAAACCTAAAGCCAGACCCTATGAACATCCAAAGGATCTATATGATCTAGCACATCATCATTCCTACATGCCCATTGTAAAGTGGAGCTACAATAGAACTCACAAAGAATTTACTCTCTCTGCTCAATGGAGGAATAAAAGTTTTAACCTTGACACAACTGTTTGTGCTGGCTGCACCTTTTGTGTTTGACTTAGAAAACCTCCCTCTTGAAAATCCAGACAATGGACAAGAAGGGAGACAAGCTCTAAGGTGGGCAAAGGCAAGGGCACAAGTCCTGAGGAGAGAGAAAATTGTAAGGAGAATTCCTTAGGAAGTTTTGGTAGCATCAGCCTAGGGGGAGACTGTAAAGACTAATAAAGGCTGATGCTCACCAAACTTCCTATTTTGTCTAAGTATAAGTGCTACAAAGTCTAACACTCTTCGAAAGGAAGAAGTTACTCTTCGGAAGCAACATTGCTTCCGAAGGATAACTTACTCCTGCCGAAGGGTATACAAGACAGCAGCTTCGGAATATCCAACACTTAGAAGATTCAAAGCTTCAGAAGTCTCAAAGCTTCTGAAGAACAAGAGCTTCCGAAGACATTCCTTAAATACTTCCTCAGCAGACAAAGACTTCCGATAATATTCCTTATCAAAGACTGTAGCAGAGTACTTTTATAGTACAAAAGGGACTGACACAAGACATGCTGGTCTGAGTAAAGACAAAGAAAACATGTAAAGAGTCAGACAAAGAGCCTTATTTCCCCCATGCTGCATTAAATGCAAAAGATCATCTGAAGCCTTGAAGATCAATAACATTAAATGTCTTTTGTATTTAGTAGTCTTTAGTAAAGTCAATGTCTATTTATGTAATGATTGAAACTGAGTGTCTTAGCCTATTAAGACACTCAACATACTAGAATAAGCTTTACTTTTGTGTATTGTCTAGTATACCCAACTAGTATTCCTAAGTGTATACGGTTGTAGCCTTGGCTATATAACCTCCCATTGTATGTTTGCTTAGTGTGCTTGTACACTTCTACTTTGAGAGAAATATATCCTTGAGCTTGAAATTACACTTGTGTTCTTATTACTATTGTTCAACGATTATTACTTTGTCATCTTGAGTGTGATTGTGAGATTATTCTAACAGAACATTCCGCATCTGTTAGAATTAAGTAAGAAATACTTGTTCAAGAGTTGTTTAGATTTAGCAACCCGATTATATTTACTTTAGTATACCATTTCTGATAATTTAATTCTTTTAATATATTTATTTTATTAACATTACTTTCAGTTTTTTTAATCTTTCCCTTTTCAATGTCCTTGATTTGTAATTTAATTATATTAATATCTTCTTTTATATTTTTTAATTCTTCTTGTAATTCTTGTATAGTAATTGGTTTTTCTACTTTTTTAAATTTTTTATAAATATCTTCTAAATTTTATATTTCAGTATTATCTTCTATTATTAAATCTTTATTAAAATTTTCTTTTAATTTTTCTAAATATAATTGTCTTAAATTTAAATCTTCAGTTTCTTCTAATAGTTTTAACAATATTAGATTTTCTTCATTATTTATCATATTTATATATCCGATATTACATATACATAGACCAATACATTCACATTCTTCATTACTACTACTATTATTACTATCAGAAATATAATTTAAATCTTCAGTATCATAATCTGAAAATTCTTCATCACTAATTTTGGTATCTAGTATTTTATTTATTTGTTCTTTTAATTCATCAGAAATATTTAATTCATTTATTTTTCTTTTTAAATAACAATTTTTTGAGGTATGTCCTCTTTTTCCACAAGTATAACAAATTATATTTCGTTTCTTATAGACTTTTTGTCTTTTATCTTTTTTATAGTATTTTTGTTCTTCATTTTTAGATTTTCTATTTTTATAATTTTTTCTAAAATTTTTTCTTTTTATATAATTATTTTTTCTTTTAGAATTATTTGGTAATTTTATTTTTTCAAAACCATATTGTTCATAAAAATTTCCTAATTCATTTCTGCTACTAATACCATCTTTTTTCATTTTTTGTTTTAATTTTAAATCATTACATATTTTTAAACCTTCTTGATTTATATGATTTATTATTTGTCCATATGTTAAATCATCGTATGGTATATTATTATTATTTTCTCTTTTAATTTTTTCTCTAATTTTTTCAGCAAATAATTTTGGTAATCCTGCAATAAATCTTTCTTTCCAATATGATTGTCTACAATCATTTCTTGTCATAACTTTAGATATAAAAACATCTTTATACCATCTAAAATCTTGTAATTTTCTACATGTAAGATTTAATAGTATTAAAGAATTCCTTTCTTGATAATTTAAAGGATCTCCTATAAAAATTTTATAATAGCAAATATAAGTGTATTTATTATATCTGTTTCTTCAGTTTGAACTTGTGTTCCATTTTCTATTTTTATCTTTTTTGCATTTACAATAAATTGTTTATCAAAATCTGTGATATAGTTATCCCACCATCCTTTTAAATTTCCAGAAAAACCAGAAACAATCATCTTAAATATTTGTGTTTCATTATTTCCTACTTGTTTATAAGCGTTAGATGCCATAGTCATTTCTTGTAATATATTTAGAATTTGAAATTCAGATTGACCATCAATATTCCATTCATATAAAGATTTACCATCATATGCTGTACAATATCTATTACTACTTTCTTCAAATTGTAAATCAGGAGGAGTTGATTTAGGATACCAATTCCTTGTATCTGGTTTTAAAGTAAAATTTTTTAATTTATTTATTGTTTCTGTCTTAAATTGAGATTCTAGTTCTTCATAAGAGGAGTCTGTATTATCAGATTCATCTCTATCCCTTATAGTATTTAAACTTAATTTTTTTAGTTTTTCTAAGGTTTCTAATTGACCTTTCATTAAATTTAATGTTTTTTCTTTTTTGTTAAGAATTATAGGAGTATCTATAGTAAAAGGTTTAAATAGAGGATTTTCTATTTTTATTTCTTTACCTTTATTTTTTACTTCTAATTCACTTTTTTCATTCTCAATTCTTTCTAATTGTTCTCCTATAGTATTTAATTTTTCATTTGTATAATTATTTTGAAAAATAATTGTATTTAAATTTTTAGTGTCATCTTCACTAATTTTTGATAATGGTATTCCTATATATTCTTGTTTTTCTTTTATAATTTTTATATTTTCATGAGGTGGATGAATACTGATAAATTCTTTTTCATTTTTTATTATTATATAGTTTTTTGTAATTTTATTATTTACACATATTTGTTCAATAGTAGGATATTTAATATTGTTAATTTTACAATATATAGGTAACCAAGTAAAGAACATAATATTTTCATTGTTTCTAATAATATAATCTTCCCATTCTTTTCTATGTAATAATCTAGAATCTTGATTAAAATTCTTATGATACCATATTAAGTTATCTAAATTGTATTTATTTAATATTTCACATCTTAAAAAATTCATCATTTCTTTGTTCATTTCAACAAGTGAATTTTGATATTTCAGTAGAAATTATTCTTATCTTTCTAAATTGATATTCTATTTCTTCATTTAAATGAAATTGAAGATTTGTGTAATAATATAATTTATTTACTTGATCTTCTATATTATCATCGAATTCATCATTATTAAAGTAATTATCTATTTTTAATAATTCATATTGAAAATTATGTAACTTTTCATAACATTCTTTTATTAAAAACTAGTTTAGCTCCCGTGTATTACACGGATTAAATAAAAAATATAACGAATAATTATCAATGAAAATTTTAAAAAATATAAGATGATTTTTAATATAAAATAGGATTACAATTTCGTAATATTTAATATTTTAAGTATTATAATAATATTATTATTTCTTTAAACAAATTTTTTTATAGTTTGTTTTCCGTAAACATTGTGTTCAAATAATTGTTTTTAAAAATTTTATAATTTATGATAATTTTTTTTTAAAAAGTGTGTTTTTAGTATTTATATATTTTCATGTATTAAAAAAACATTTTTTATAAAAATGCATAAAAATGATATTTAATATTTAATATTATTATTTAATGTTGGATGTATTTAATAGGAGAGAGAAGCGGGAAATAAATTTTGAGATGCTCTACAATCATGCCATGTGGCACAAAAAAGCTTTATTTATTAGTATAGTAAAATTAGATTAAAACCTTGTAAAAATAAAACAACTTTTTATAATATTTTTTTATTTCAATTTAATCACTCTACTTATAATAATATGTATACCATTAGAGTATGTAGGGCTAGCTCATGGCCTATGTGTTAATTGACTAAAATTAGAATATTTGTAAAAGTTTATCACGGTTCCATTAAGTTATGTACACAGGGGTTGGATCCACTAAGAAGAGATTTTTACCTAAGAATAGTAAGAACCAATAGAAATTTGACACATGTCATTATAAAACAGTAATACAGTACAAAAAACAAAATACAGTACAAAAAGAAACAAAATCTAGTACAAAAAATCAAAAATTTAGTACAAAAAAATCCAGTACAAAAAAAAATATAGTACAAAAAAATACAAATCTAATACAAAAACCACAAAAATCCAGTATAAAAAAATATATAACAAATCTAGTTCAAAAAAAATAAAAATCTAGTATATAAAATAAGATTTTATACCTAAATTATGTAACACGTGTAAAATTTTATTAGTTCTCACTATTTTTAGGCAAAAAACTCTTTTTATTTAATATTTCTCCTATGTACATAGATAGATAGATAGATAGATAGATAGATAGGATGTTTAATTAAGAATCAATGTAGTTAATAACTAAAAGAAACATTTTATATATGTAAGTTTAAAAACTATAATATGGACAATATATTTATTTTTAAGATTACAAATGAACTGCTCAGATAGGGTTTAACGATTTTATCTCTAAGATCGTGTTTTACATGATACAATTAATTAATATTAAGAGTTTTCTTAGTTTTCTTTAAAATAATAAGGTTTCTTTTGAACCCTCTTATATAAATCTACTAGTTTAGCTCCCGTGTATTACACGGATTAAATAAAAAATATAACGAATAATTATCAATGAAAATTTTAAAAAATATAAGATGATTTTTAATATAAAATAGGATTACAATTTCGTAATATTTAATATTTTAAGTATTATAATAATATTATTATTTCTTTAAACAACTTTTTTTATAGTTTGTTTTCCTTAAACATTGTGTTCAAATAATTGTTTTTAAAAATTTTATAATTTATGATAATTTTTTTTTAAAAAAAAGTGTGTTTTTAGTATTTATATATTTTCATGTATTAAAAAAACATTTTTTATAAAAATGCATAAAAATGATATTTAATATTTAATATTATTATTTAATGTTGAATGTATTTAATAGGAGAGAGAAGCAGGAAATAAATTTTGAGATGCTATAGAATCATGCCATGTGGCACAAAAAAACTTTATTTATTAGTATAGGTAGATTTAAGAAATCTCATTTGAGGATTTTTACACTGAATTCTTGTATCACTCATTTTTTAACAAGTAATTTTTGTTATTTCTATAGAACAGATTTTTATAAGTTCTCTAGTATTTTTTATTTTATCTTCTAGAAAGCACTTAAAATTCATATGATGAAATAGTTGTATATTAGGATTATATTTATTTTTGTTTAAATAATCTTTTACTTTTTCTAATTCTTTATTATATATTTTTAGTTTATTGTAAAATTCTTTTAATGCTAATATATAAAATTGTACTTGAGGATTCTTTCTTTGAATCCTAGTATCACTCATAATTCTTTATAGAATTTCATATCAGATTTGCTAGGATTATATGATTTATCATATTTATTATCTAATTCTTGTTCATAAAAAGCCTTAGGTATAGAATTAGAATAATCTATCCCTGCTATTTTCATTGATTGTGTTCTTCTTAAAGTATTTTTTTGTAAATTATTTATACTGTTTATATTACTGCTTGATGTAGAATATCTAGCAGATGTATTATTACTTAAATTTATTTCTATTGAACCATCAGATTTTTCTATTATACTTGATGTTTGGTTTTCTATATCTATAGGTTTTGGGGGATTTATATCTTCTAAATTCCATTATAAAGATTGTGTAATTTCATTCCATTTTAATCTTTTTGGTGTTATAACTTTTGCATGCATAGTATTTGCTTCAAATAGTATAGTCTCATCTATTGGAGATGATAATTTAGTTTTTGGTTCTATAGTAGTAGTCATAGTTTTATAATAAACTCTATATATTACTACTGCTGCATTTGTTTTTTCTTTGAATTCTAAATTTCTTGTTTTTATTGTTAATGTTAAAGTATCTAATATATTTGGATCAAATAATCCTATAGAAAAATTAGGATAACAATTAAAATATATTGGACCATTAGCGATATTTGATTCGGCCATAGCCAATAAAGAGTTATTAAAATTTGTATGCCTAGAATCTTTTAATATAAGTAATACAGGAGCGTCTATTCCTAATCTAAACATAGGTTTTATAGCTACCTGAACTAATCCTATATGTAAAAATTTATAATTTTTTCTATGTTTTAGTATAGCCTCTTTAGTTAATAAATGTAAATTCTGATGTTCAGTATTTATAGGAATAGTTTGTTCAGTCATTTTAATTGAATAATCTTGTAAAAATCAAAAGTTCATATTTTATATATAGTTTTAACATCTTGTTTTGGTATATTCCAATTTAATAAATTATTTTCTATTTGAGAAATACTTATTTCTAAAGAATTCATATTATGATTTAAATCTTCCTCTTGATCATTAGCTAAGTTATGTGAGCTATGATCTCTTCGTGATAAAAATCTAGATATTTGATTCATTATTTGTATTTGTTAAATGATAAAAATTTAGTTGAATTAACTTGATTTTTCTTTTAAAATATTTAGAGTATACTGAGGGAACATCCCCAATGCCCAAGTCGTGGTCCGGCTGCTCTCTCTCGGAGTCTTATGCTAATCCAACCGACTAGCCGACAGGACTTACCAACACAATATATTTCTAAATTTTTAAAATATAATCTTGTTTTTTCAATAAATTTTTTCATTATAACATTTACAAATAGTTAATCAAAATTTTAGACATAATATCATTTGAGTAATCATGGCTCTGAAACCTTAGAAAAACAAATATAATGGGATAAGTACAATTTGAAACCTTTTATTAGGAACACCTTTTATTACACAACTATATCCAATAACTATAAATAATAATAGGATAAGTACTAAAGTATTTAATTCATTTATTTTTCTTTTTGAATAACAATTTTTTGAGGTATGTCCTCTTTTTCTACAAGTATAACAAATTATATTTCGTTTCTTATAGACTTTTTGCCTTTTATCTTTTTTATAGTATTTTTGCTTTTCATTTTTAGATTTTCTATTTTTATAATTTTTCTAAACTTTTTTCTTTTTATATAATTATTTTTTCTTTTAGAATTATTTGGTAATTTTATTTTTTCAAAACCATATTGTTCACAAAAATTTCCTAATTCATTTCTGCTACTAATACCATCTTATATATATATATATATAGGGATTGAATTTTATGAAAACTCAATCTTAGAGAGAAAACCTTTAAACCCTTTTTGGCTCGAAAAAATGTCATTTTTGTTCGGCTCAGGTCAATACATCCCTAAATTGAGAAACAACCTATCAAACAAATGTGTAAAGTAAGACCGTCTACATAATATCATGAAGCAATCCGGCCCTCAACTCCTGCGCGAAGCAGGATTTAAATAAAGCACTAGTTACACTAAAAGGATCGTGTGTGGAATGGTCCAATTCGGACCATAATCACAAATAAAAAAATATTGTGAAACGTCCAATTCAGAAGTGGGCTTTGTTTGATTTGGTGTCCAAGTTAAATGTCTTTTTTCTACATGCATTTTCTCATATCCATGAGACCATGAGGTCCATGATCCATCTAGAAAATCTGGAACATAATCACAAATAAAAAAATTGATGTTAACAAAAAACCTAAGAGTAAGTTACTGATATGTTCTTGTGGTTTGCTAATAATTTACTTTTAGTTCTTACATTAGATATTTGCAACACATATAGTCCTTAGGTTACCAAATTACCCTCACATAGAAGACTTAATTACCCTCGTATAACGACTATATGTGTTAAATATGTTTATAGATAAGAACTATACGAGTAATTTATGAAACTTAGGGACCAAGAGTAAAATAGTAGCAAATTACAGGGATCATCTCGGTAATTTACTCAAACCCTAATGCTAAACATTATTTAGCCGACTCATCTCATGGTTACGTAGGTTATTGATATTGATGTTAATTATTTGTAAAAATGATATGGATTTAAAATACTTGAAAGTAAGGTTATTCTAATAAAAAAAAATTTAGTTGTAAAAAAATGTGAGAAATATTTCTAGTTACTTATAAACAGCTCAAATAATTTTCGGTTGAACTAGTATCAGACATTTTGTACCCAAAACAAATGTGCTACCAAGTTGCATTAACCAAAAATACCTTGTTTACATATCAATGGGAAGTGCATTAACATAAATACGAAATTAAGAAGTCGCAATACAAAAGTATGTAAACTATAAAAACGAGTCAAATGGGCGTTGGAACCTGCTCGTTAAATCGTAAACCTTAAAGCTGAATCCTAAAAACATTGACTAGAAAAAAGTTACACAAAAATAATTAAGTTATCGTCTTATTACTTAAACTACTTATGTCATATTAATAATATTTTATCTTAAAATATAGTTTTACGTTTTTAAAATATTTATATAAATAATTATATAATATTTTCTATATTAAAATGTGTAATACACGTTGACATTTTTAATATATTGAAAAAAGACTTAAATTTTTTTGAAATTTACAAATTTGTAATTATAAACTCGTTGGCTGTGTTTTAAGTTAACGAAAGAGTAAAATAAAACGAAAATTTTTACCTTTGTCTTCCTTTTGTTTTCTTACACTTCTTTTCATTTTGAAAGGAAAGTTAAGCAGCAAGATTATTAAACATATTCCTTTTAATTCCTTCCAATTAAAAACTTACGTATATAAACATTTTTCATTTTCTTCTACTTTGTTTCATTTCACTTACAAAAAATAGTTTGGGAATAGAACGGGAGACACACGTTCAATTGAGAACTAATAAGTTGTTGAGAGAAAAAAAACTAAATTATACTTGTATGTTTAGCGAACATAAAAGTATGTTTCATCTACTTTAATTTTAGAATAAAACAATGTTGAATATAAAATTATAAATAGTGATTCTTTAACTAATATGAGTTTTCAATTAATATTAGTTATTATCATAGTGTCTTGGTTTCAAAATGCAAAAACAAATCCCTCAAAATATATTCATCCGGTCTTTAACACGTGTGATCGTGTAGTTTTAAATGGCACTATTAATTTTATTAAGAGTAAATTACGGTTTTGGCCCATGTGGTTTGAGTGTTTTAACTATTTTGGCCCAAAATGAAATCTTTTATCAATTCAGCCCCTGTGGTTTAGACAATTAACGTTTTTGGCCCCTAATTATAATTAGATTTTGGGCCAAAACTGTTATAGTAGTTAAGTTTGAGAGGCCAAAACCGATAGTTGTCTAAACCACAGGGGCTGAATTGATAAAAGATTATATTTTGGACTAAAACAGTTAAAACACTCATATCACAGGGGCCAAAACCGTAATTTACTCTTTTATTAATATTTTAATATTTTGTATTTTATGCCTATAACTAAATGTTTTATATTTTATCTTGATTTGAGTTTTTTTTTTCTTTTTTTTTTTTAATATTCTAACTTTCTTAAAAAGGTTTGATAGTGTTTTAAATTAAGGTTAAAATAGAAAATGGTTTAGTGGGTGTTTTTTAGTCACCAGTGTCATTCTTGTGGGGATACCCTTTTATAGCCAAACTAGTAACGAAAAACTTGCAATTAATATATAAAGAATTAAACTCTGCACTTACGTATGTGATAGAGTTATAAATGTCGTGTATAGAAAATAAAAACTTGTTTATTAAAACGAACTTGAAACTACATCATCACAATTATTTGTTGCATTCATAGAGGACACTAACAAAAATACAAAAGTTTTACCTACAAAATAATCATCAAAAATTCGTTGGAAACACTAATAGCAACAAACTATTGACAAAAGATGTTTGTTGGAAAAAACTCCTAAGAAAATCACTTTGACAAATTTGCGACAAAAATTACCACAATTTAGAAACAAAAGGTATTTGTTGCTAAATTTGCGACAAAATAACTGTTGAGATTTTTTTTTATGTTATTCTGACCAATTAGGGACGACTATGTGACATCTAAAACTTGGTTTCATTAATCACTTTTTTTTAAAATCATTTATGAATAAATTAATAATAATAATAATAATAATAATAATAATAATAATAATAATAATAAATTGTATAAGTTTTTTGATTAGTTTTCGACAACATTTTTTTTGTAAATTCTAAACCTAAAGACAACTTATCAAGAATTTTTGTTTTCATGTTTTAATAAAATAAACTTTGCCGAATTACTTTATGATAAAACCTCAATTTTAAATACTTTTGCTGACAAATTTCAGACGAAAGTTAGTTTTTTTATTTATATTGATTTTGAATTACATTTAGATAATATTAAATTCTTTTTTTCTACTTTGTGACAATATTCTGACAACCATACATTGAAAAATAACTAGAAAAATTTAGTTTTTAAGTCAAAAGAATGCAGAAAAATCCCAAAAAACCTGAAAATTTCATAAATAATGTTTAAGCACATATATGTCTATATAACAAACTATTTTTAGCCATTACAATTAATTATCAAATTATATAACACGTGTTTCTAGCATGCCAAAATATAGAATCTATTCATTGACATTTTTTTTCTCACAATCTCTTCTATATGTTTCTCTTGTCATTTGTTTCAAGTGATTTTCCAATATTTATTAAGCCTCAATTTCTTTTTTATTAGGATCCAACATCTTTTAACCTATAATTTATTGAAATATATGTGAATATGAGATGGGAACATTGCATCTCCTACTCATAGTCAATAGCACTTAACTGAAAAAACCAATAAAAAAACTAAGTGGTAGTTGGTAACAAGGCTGGTCATTATATTTGCAATGAAATTAAGGACTTATTATAACCAATAGCAGTTAATAGAAAAAATAATAGGAAACATGTGGCTAATTTGATCCAAAGATTGCTGCTAAAAACAACAACAAATGTGAGATCAATTGTTGATCCACAAATAAAAAATACACAACAAACCAAAAACAAATTCTCTCATAATATACCTCATCTTACGAATTTTACCATATAAAAATAGAATGGAACACATACATGTAACATATAAAACACAAGATGTCTATCTCTATATACCAAGATCAATGTTGGGACTTCTAACCCAGCCAAAAATGCCTAAGATGGAAAAAAAAAAATAACGATACCTTGTTGGAAATTTTAGCCTTTTTTAAAACAAAATTCCGACAACTTAAAAATTTAAGTTTTACTACTCGTTAAATTATATTTTGTCGATAATGTGTCGGAAACAAATTACAATTAGCGGCTGATTAGCAACAAGTTTACTTTTTGTAGTATTTTTCGGAAAAATATAGGTAATCAAGTGTAACATCAGTGCCGGAAACGTCACTGGAACAGTGATCTGAACAGTAATCAGGTACGAACTTTATGTAATGTAGTGTATTTCATATTCATGTCAAGCATTGTTATCATTTTATGTTATCATAACGCAAGTTCAGAATCATTTCAAAAAATCAAAGCTCAGAATTATGGTTCATCAGTCAGATATTTATCTGACGACACAGAACCATCATGTGATTATTTGTTAGGACTTTATTATGTATAAACGTATGTGAGGCTTTACAGAACAAAACAACACGGATGTCGTTACGTGAATGCTAAACCGACAGATTATTCGTATAGGTGACGATCTGTACGAATAAATCTGGAAGTTTAACGTTCTGAATGATATCCAATAATTAGAAAACAATATTGAAAAGTATAGTTATCGCCGTGTTTGTACAGGTGACGATTCGAACGAACACGCGCGACGACTGTACGATTTGATTGTAAACCGTAAATTAAATAGTTTTGAAAATTTAAAAATAAATAAAAGATATTTAGTTAATTTATTAGGAATCACAACCTAAAATAATTTTATAACTTCTATTTTAAAACCGGATCGTTTCGTTACGAAAACGACGAGAAACCGACGATTCTACGCGAAACCGAGCGAAACCTGTAACATCACTGTACTTTCAGTTGTCCGTACGTCCGTACATCCGTACGATTGTACTGTTACGACTGGAGATTTATTTATTATGAATGATTATGAAATTATTGATGGACATTACTGATATTATCACTGTTACTGGTATGCATGACTACGATTTATTATACGCGTAAACCACAGGAAGTTTAGTTGTAATTCAACTAAACAGGCCTGTAGTGTTTATCGCAGTGCTTTATTATTGATGAGTTAATGGTCTGAGAATAGATTTGGGATTTGAGATGGAGTTGTTTGAGTCTGGTTACTAAACGTAGTCAAGGACCCATGGTCATGGTTTATCGAAATAGCGGTGGGACGGTGGCTAGGGCAGTTGCGACTGACCCTTACATATGCCCTATACATATGCATATTTCGGTCTATCATGGATGTGTCAGTGACTAGGGTTTAGTGGGTTTTGGTTTGGGAAAATGATAATATTAAAGATGATTAATAATGAGAATTGATTTCGCGATGGTGAGGTTACGGATATCATTTAAACGAGAATATTAATTCAGAAATATTAACTTAATAATGTATTCGCGTGAGTGACGATTCACACGAATATAATTATTAAGAATAATATACTGAAACGATATTCCATAAATAATAAATCAAATCGAAATACGGTACGAGCATCGGATTCGCAAAGGTGACGATCTTTACGAATACGTACGCGAGTAACGCGTTTCGACGAGATAATTAAATATTATCAAACGGTATTAATCTAATAAATAAAACTTAAAACGTTTATTATGAATCACAACCTAAAATGTTTTTTTGAATAAATTAAATTATTTAGATAATTATTTAACGATAATGAGACGAAATCATTTTACGAAACAAATTTTATTTAAAACAATTGTATTTAAAATGAAAACTAATTATTTAAAAGTTTTATGTTTAAAAATGTTTACGATAAAAACCGAGTTGTTATGATGTTTTATCGCGATGAAAACGAGACCGACCACGAGGTAAGCCTACGCGATATAAGGAAGAACCTCTTCCTTATCTTCTTCATTTTCTTAAAACACCTTCTCTCTCTAACCTTCAAATCCCGTAACCCTACTCTCTCTCTAACTTCTCACTAGCATAACTTCTTCGATTCTTGACGAAATCGCAAGATCTTGGTGCCAAAACGACCGGGGAATCAAGGAGAACGAGAAAGTACAGGAGGATCGTGAGTTTGAGCTACAAATCGAGGTAAGACATGAAGTTTATACTCGGTTTTGTTACAAATCACGCATCTTGGTTTGTTTGGTGTTATAACCGATTTAAAAGCTTGTAAAACTTGTTAAACGAGTTAGTAATGAGCTGTTTGATGTCATAGATAGACTGATGATCACAGACTTTAGATGATAATGATGATGAAGTTAAGTGCAGGTCGACGAACCCTCTTTGGGGACGAAGCACAGGGAGCCGAACCTTGTAAGTGTTGGCCAAACCCTGTGCTGGGCCGCGAACCTTCTGTCATCATGAACTCACGAACCCTAGTGGGCGGGAAGCATTGTGGCCGAACCATGGGGTGGTCACGAACCCTAGCGAACCATTAGGTGAACCCTGTGGCATCTTGCGAACCATGGCAGCCGAACCCTGCCATGGGAACGAACCCAATCCATCACGAACCCGGACGAACCCATGCAGCCACCCACGAACCCTCGGCAACTGTTCTGGCCAACGAACCGATTGTATGTTTGCCGAACCCTGTGCCACTTGGAGTGCAGCGAACCTTGTGATAAGTGGATTGAACATGGGCCGAACCTTATCCCTTTGTTGCTGCCGAACCTTGGCTCAACAAGCTGTCTTTAGGCGAACCTAGGCCCAAGCGAACCAAAGGGTTCGCTGGATATGGGTGACTTCGAACTTGGGTCGGGCAAGGTTAATGGCAACGAACCCTAGATTGACCTACTTAAGCCTTGTTGGGATAAAGATTTAAAAGGGGAATAAGAGAGTCATAGATTTGATCTCACATGCATGCATGCAAAGATGACTAAGTTGTCATCATTTTTATAAATATGAACTTGAGTTATGAAATCCTAGGGGTTGAACATGTTATAAAGTCAAATTAAATATGGTTACTTGAATTTGAATAAAAAGAAATTTTATTAACTTAAATTATATGATGACGACCTAACAACCATGTGCATGCAATGATGATTATAGATATGTGTAACAAAAGGGTCTCACCACTAATTATCATATAGTAAATAATTCGAACTAACAAGTTAGGCGATTTTCTTATGATGATCATTTATAAAACCTTAAGTGTACTGTAACTTAGAATATGTAAACAAGTTAACGAAATGCTTGATTATCAAAAGTGAACACTTATGGGCAATTAAATTAATGGAGATGCCAATACTTATGAACACGAGCACACGCTATTTTCAGATCTTTAAGTTGCTTTGAGTTACCAACGTGAGCGCGCATTTTACGAGAACCCGAATTCTAAGGACTTCAGGTGAGTTCTCATAACCTCCCTTTCTTTAAACTGTTTTGTTTTTAAAACTCGGAGGTGAAACATGTATACCAGATTAATTATTATTTTGATAACATAAGGTTTATACCTGTTTATCAATATGATAATTACAACTTAAAATTTATTGATTATTATGGATTTTCTTTTATTATCTTATATCCGTGTAAACATTGTTATTGACTTAGGTCAATAACAAAGATTACATGTATTGTCACGTGGATGAGTTCCACATCCGTGAATCATTACTCTTAACTTCGGTTAATTGTTTTGACTTCATGTATTGTCACGTGGATGAGTTCCACATCCGTGAATCATTACTCTTAACTTTGGTTAATTGTTTTGACTTCATGTATTGTCACGTGGATGATTTCCACATCCGTGAAGTATTGCTCTTGACTTCGGTTAATTGCTTTGACTTCATGTATTGTCACGTGGTTAGCGACCACTCCATGATTCATGTATCTAACTTATGTTAAATACATAAGGAATCATGTATAGTCACGAACATTGATTGAGAATATGATTGATTGAGTTTGGTTGATTTGTTGTGGATTGATTGCTTATATTTGATTATGATTATTTGTGATTGGCTATGATTGATTTGGTGATATGGTTATGTGATTGTGTATGTGTTTGGCTATTGAATTGATGAATGTGTGTTGGATTATCTCATACAGGTATTCATATGGATTTTCTCAAGAAGATCATAAGTTTTATACTCGTTTTAAACAAAGCATTTTATAAAACCATTTTAAGCATAAACTTTCAAACTCATTTTACTAAAACATTTTTAAATATAAAAACTTATGATTACTCACCAACTACTTTTGTAGTTGACACTTGATTTTCTTACATGTTTCAGGTGATGGAGACAAGTAGGATGAAGAGGATGATCTCTTCTATTTTGGACATCATCATCATATAGGATCTTGGACTTAGTTAATTAACTAAATTTCTGGCGATTAGAGTTTAGTTAGTTTAACTAAATCTTTTGTGTATTTGACATACTTGATTCATGATAAACATGATTTTTGTGTAATTATTGTGGTTGATTAAATGATATATGATGATATGATTTAGATGCCCATGAGCTTGTGAACAATCTACACATCCCTCGTGGCATCCCGATGATTCCGCCGTCGGTCGGGGTGTTACAGATTGGTATCAGAGCCTGGGTTATAGGGAATTAGGTTACTAGAAATGGTTGACCTAGTCTATAACCATAGGATACCCTAGTATGAATTAAATTCATACACTAGTTAGTATATTCAGGATTTCATGCTTATGTGTTTATTACATGTTAATTGAAACCCTGTTATACATCTGATATAAATATGCTGGTTATAAATTTCTTGCTTACGTGTGCCCTAATGATTCGATAAGGACATGCACGTGGTGTATCGTAAAGGTGGTGGGACGTTGGCTAGGGCAGTTGCGACTGACCCTTACATATGCCCTATATATATACCATTTACGGTACATTAGGTGGATGTCAGTATTGAAGAATGTGGGAACTACCCGTTTGGGAAATTACTTGCTTAGGAAATAAATTGTTTATGAATTACTTGCTTTAGGAATTATCTGTTTGATCTATAAACTCCAGACAAGGACACACTCGTGGTATACTACAAAGGTGGTGGGACGGTGGCTGGGGCAGTTGCGACTGACCCCTACATATGCCCTATACATATACCATTTGTAGTATATCGGGGGTCTGTCAGTGTCAGGAACTTAGGATATTACTAGGAATTATTGTGAGATGGATGTTGATGGTCTGTTGGTTAAGGTTGGTTTGGAATGACACTTTGGATGATCACACTTGATAAACACTTATAAATTCCCTTATAAAAACATACGGATTGGACACGTAGGGTGCATAGGAATAATGAACGATATGAGTGATTAGTGATAGAATATGGACTTGGGTGATGATATAGACACTTGATGATAATATAAACGCATAGTGATGATACTAACACTTAGTGATGGTATGGACACTTGATGAGAATAAACTATAGGGAGGATATGAACACTTAGTGACAATAAGAGCACTTTGTGATGATATGAGTCCTCATTGATGATTATTGACATTTGGGTTGATATGGATTTTAGTGAACTTAGACAATTAGGGGAACTTAATGTCAGGTGAACTTAGACATTAGGTGAGCTTAGAAATAGGCAAGCTTACATGTCAGGTGAACTTAGACATTAGGCAAACCTAAAAGTCCAAGGGAACTAGAGATCACTTCACTCAAAATTATCCTACTAAGGATAAGGTTTGTGAAGTGAGATTTATGGTAAACTGCATGACGCACTCTACACGCTAGCAAGGACATAATCGTGGTGCAATGGAACGGTGGTGGGACGGTGTAGGGGAGATTGCGATCTACCTCTGCATATGCCCTATATATAAGCTTGTTGCATTGCATTGGGAGGTTGTCAGTGTTAGTATAGGGTGAGGAATGTATAGGACCTAGGAATAGTTAGCTAACACTAGTTATGACCAACTAGGACACTTAGAATAATAATAGGCAAATTTATAGACATTATGAGTTTAAATAACAGATAGGAAATAAATATAGTTCCTATATGTAATCCTAACTGTTTAAACGAACTCATTTGACCATTGTTTGTATAACTTACGTTGTAAACGGTAGTAACATGTTTCTATTTCCTTCAGAAACATGCCGCCTCGCCGTCACAACGAAGATGACTCAAACAATGGGGATGCTAACAACAGTAATGCCAACTCCGGCATACAAGAGTTAGCCACACTTATTTCTGGATTGGTGAGCCAACTGACTCAGGCTAACCAGAACATTAACCAGAATCGAGGTGGTGCAGACCAGACAACTTGCACGTTCAAACACTTCAATTCCTGTAATCCTCTGAAATTCACGGGTGCTGAATCAGCCACTGGTCTGCTGCAGTGGTTCGAGAGTATGGAGAACACCTTCATCAACAGCGAATGTCCCGAGAATCTGAAAGTTCGCTATGCCACAAGTGTTTTCCAAAAGAGAGCACTAACTTGGTGGAATGGGGAAAAGCGAACTAGGGGAGTGGATGCTGCCTTAGCTTTGACATGGACAGAGGTCAAGAACCTGATGACCACTGAATTCTGTCCTCGAAGTGAGATGAGGAAACTGGAGACTGAGTTCTGGGAGCTCAAGCAGGATAGCGGGGAGAACGTTATCTATAATACTCAGTTCCATGAGTATAGCTTACTGGTACCTCATATGGTGACACCCTTGGAAAGGGCGATTGAGAAATATATCGGCGGGCTGCCGGTACAGATTCAGGATACGGTCTACGGGAGTAATCCCAAAACACTGGAGGCTGCTATCCGTCTATCTGCAACTCTTACTGACAATCATGTGAGGAATGGAACACTCACTAGGAAAGGATACAAGAAGACTGACACCAAGACTGCTGCAAAGGAAGTCAAAACCGAAGTCAAGTCTGAAGCTGCTAGCTCATCCAAAAGCAGCAACAAGAAGAGAAAGACCAGAAACTTCATGGTCGCTACTCCTGCTGCCAAGTCTGCGCAGCAATCATCAAACAATTCAACTGCCAGGAATTTCACTGGGAACACTCCTCAGTGTAACACTTGCCGTTATCATCACACACCAAATTTGCCATGTCGCGTCTGCAACAACTGCGGCAAGTTTGGTCACTTTGCTAATGTGTGTCGGAGTGCACCGCAAGCACAAAGGTTGCAACATGCACCGCTTGCACTGCCAGCTCCTCATGCACAACCTATACCAGCTGTACCCGTTCGCCAGGTACCTCAGGCACAGGCAAGAGCCTGTTATGAGTGTGGTGAAGTGGGTCACTTCAGGAATCAATGCTCAAAGTTGACCGGGAATAATCAGAGGGTGGCCAGAGGCCGGGCATTTCAACTGAATGCTCCAGCTGCTCAAGCCAACCAGGACGTCGTCAACGGTACATTTCTGATCAACAACTCTTATGCATCTGTCTTATTTGATTCTGGTGCCGATAGGAGTTTCGTTTCATATGATTTTGAATGCTTGCTTGGTAGAACACGTACATACTTAGATAAACCGTTTAACGTGGAAGTGGCTGACGGAAACACTATTGATATTGACACTATTATCGTTGGATGTACGATGAACTTAAATGATCACGTTTTCCCAATTGATCTTATACCTATGCATCTTGGTAGCTTTGATGTTATCATAGGCATGGATTGGTTAGCCACCCACAGAGCGGAAATTGTTTGTCATGAGAAATATATTCGTATTCCTTTAGCTTCGGGTGAAACTTTGAGAATATTTGGAGAAACTGCTAGTAAAGGTCTTAAGCTGATGTCATGCACTAAAGCACATAAGTACCTTAGGAAGAAATGTATAGCCTTCTTAGCACACGTTGTGGAGAAGAAAGAGAAAGAAAAGAGAATTGAAGATGTTCCGGTGATACGAGATTTTCCAGAAGTCTTTCCAGATGATTTGCCGGGTCTTCCACCAGAACGCCAAGTTGAGTTCCGGATCGACTTAGTACCTGGTGCGAACCCAGTCGCTAAAGCTCCTTATAGACTTGCGCCTTCGGAGTTGCAAGAATTAGCGAGTCAGCTGCAAGAACTTACCGATAAAGGGTTTATTCGCCCGAGCCATTCGCCATGGGGTGCACCGGTCCTGTTTGTCAAGAAAAAGGACGGGTCATTCCGAATGTGTATCGATTACCGCGAATTGAACAAACTTACAATCAAGAATCGATATCCACTGCCGCGTATCGATGATCTCTTCGATCAGCTTCAAGGCTCGGCATGGTTTTCAAAGATCGATCTTAGGTCTGGGTATCATCAGCTTCGTGTACATGATGAGGATATTCCCAAGACTGCTTTCAGAACCAGATATGGCCACTATGAGTTTTTGGTAATGCCTTTCGGCCTTACCAATGCACCTGCGGTTTTCATGGATCTCATGAACCGGGTTTGCAGGCCATACTTGGATAAATTCGTGATTGTATTCATAGATGATATTTTGATCTACTCAAAGACTAAGGAAGAACACGAGAAACACCTTAAGTTGGTTTTGGAGATCCTAAGAGAGGAGCGGCTGTATGCCAAATTCTCTAAATGTGAATTTTGGCTTAAGGAAGTTCAATTCTTGGGGCACATAGTCAACGAATACGGTGTTCACGTGGATCCTGCCAAGATTGATGCTGTGAAGCATTGGAGTACGCCGAAAACACCGACGGAGATTCGATCGTTTCTCGGACTTGCCGGTTACTATCGGCGGTTCATATCGAATTTCTCCAGGATTGCTGTCCCTCTCACTGCGTTGACTCAGAAGAATAGGCTGTATGAATGGGGACCAAAGCAAGAAGAGGCATTTCAGACTCTGAAGCAGAAACTTTGTGATGCTCCTGTCTTGACACTGCCTGATGGAAATGATGATTTTGTAGTCTATTGTGATGCATCCAACCTAGGTCTCGGTTGTGTTCTCATGCAACGGGGAAAGGTGGTGGCTTATGCATCAAGGCAATTGAAGATTCATGAAAAGAACTACACTACACACGACTTGGAACTTGGTGCAGTCGTGTTTGCCTTGAAGATATGGAGACATTATCTTTACGGCACGAAGTGTGTAGTATTTACTGATCATAAAAGTTTGCAACATATTCTGAATCAGAAAGAGCTCAATATGAGACAACGGAGATGGGTTGAACTGTTGAATGATTATGACTGTGAAATTCGCTACCATCCTGGTAAGGCGAATGTAGTAGCAGACGCGCTTAGTCGCAAGAGTCAAGTTCAAATCCATAGTGTCCGAGTGCACAATAATCTCCGAAATGATGTTCTCACGGCCCAACAACACTCATTAGCTCAAGATGACTTGAAAAATGAGATGTCCTGCGGGGCTGAAATTTTATTGGAAACTAAGGATGACGGTTTGATGTATTATTTGAATCGGTTGTGGATACCGAACAGGGGTGATCTTAGGATGCTGATTATGGATGAAGCTCATAAGTCTCGTTATTCAATCCATCCAGGTGCTGATAAGATGTATCAAGACCTTAGGGGCTTGTACTGGTGGCCTGGAATGAAGAAGGACATTGCTGAGTATGTGTCTAAGTGCCTTAACTGTGCTAAAGTCAAGGCAGAACACCAGCGACCTTCGGGATTGTTATTACAACCAGAGATACCGATGTGGAAGTGGGAGAATATTTCCATGGATTTCATTACTAAACTCCCACGGACCGCGAACGGTAAAGATAGTATCTGGGTAATCGTTGATAGATTGACTAAGTCGGCTCATTTCTTACCGACACGCGAAACTTACCCGGTGCGGAAGTTAGCTCGTATCTACATTGATGAGATCATTAGCCGACATGGCATTCCCTTAAGCATAATATCGGACCGTGATGCTCGTTTCACGGCACGATTTTGGGAATCACTTCATGAAGCTTTTGGAACAAGACTAGATCTTAGCACTGCGTATCATCCTCAAACGGATGGTCAAACGGAGCGAACGATTCAAACATTGGAAGACATGTTGAGAGCTTGTGTCATCGATTTAGGTGGCAATTGGGATAGCCATCTACCATTGGTTGAGTTCTCGTATAACAACAGTTATCACGCGAGCATTGGTATGGCACCATTTGAAGCTCTTTATGGCAGGAAATGTCGGTCACCTATTTGTTGGACCGAAGTCGGCGATTCGCAGATTACTGGCCCTGAGATTATTCAGGAAACGACTGACAAGATCCGCCAGATCCGTGACAATCTGTTAGCTGCTCGCAGTCGACAGAAGAGCTACGCGGATAAAAGAAGAAAACCTTTGGAGTTTGAAGTGGGAGATATGGTATTACTTAAAGTGTCGCCTTGGAAGGGCGTTGTTCGATTCGGAAAGAAGGGGAAGCTTGCTCCACGTTATGTTGGCCCTTTTAAGATCCTTGAACGGATCGGGAAGGTTGCCTACAAGTTAGAACTTCCTCCTGAACTTAGCAATGTGCACCCGACGTTTCACGTGTCCAATCTAAGAAAGTGCTTAGCTGATCAAGATCTTCAGGTACCACTCGATGACATCCGCATCGATGATACCATGCACTTCGTTGAAAAACCAGTGGAGATAATGGATCGTGAGGTTAAACAGCTCAAACGCAGTAGAATTCCAATTGTCAAAATACGTTGGGAATCGAAGCGGGGTCCAGAATTCACATGGGAGCGAGAAGATCAGATGAAGCTTAAGTACCCACATTTATTTACTACGGCCACTCCAAGTTAAATTTCGGGACGAAATTCCTTTAACTAGGGGAGACTGTAACATCACTGTACTTTCAGTTGTCCGTACGTCCGTACATCCGTACGATTGTACTGTTACGACTGGAGATTTATTTATTATGAATGATTATGAAATTATTGATGGACATTACTGATATTATCACTGTTACTGGTATGCATGACTACGATTTATTATACGCGTAAACCACAGGAAGTTTAGTTGTAATTCAACTAAACAGGCCTGTAGTGTTTATCGCAGTGCTTTATTATTGATGAGTTAATGGTCTGAGAATAGATTTGGGATTTGAGATGGAGTTGTTTGAGTCTGGTTACTAAACGTAGTCAAGGACCCATGGTCATGGTTTATCGAAATAGCGGTGGGACGGTGGCTAGGGCAGTTGCGACTGACCCTTACATATGCCCTATACATATGCATATTTCGGTCTATCATGGATGTGTCAGTGACTAGGGTTTAGTGGGTTTTGGTTTGGGAAAATGATAATATTAAAGATGATTAATAATGAGAATTGATTTCGCGATGGTGAGGTTACGGATATCATTTAAACGAGAATATTAATTCAGAAATATTAACTTAATAATGTATTCGCGTGAGTGACGATTCACACGAATATAATTATTAAGAATAATATACTGAAACGATATTCCATAAATAATAAATCAAATCGAAATACGGTACGAGCATCGGATTCGCAAAGGTGACGATCTTTACGAATACGTACGCGAGTAACGCGTTTCGACGAGATAATTAAATATTATCAAACGGTATTAATCTAATAAATAAAACTTAAAACGTTTATTAGGAATCACAACCTAAAATGTTTTTTTGAATAAATTAAATTATTTAGATAATTATTTAACGATAATGAGACGAAATCATTTTACGAAACAAATTTTATTTAAAACAATTGTATTTAAAATGAAAACTAATTATTTAAAAGTTTTATGTTTAAAAATGTTTACGATAAAAACCGAGTTGTTATGATGTTTTATCGCGATGAAAACGAGACCGACCACGAGGTAAGCCTACGCGATATAAGGAAGAACCTCTTCCTTATCTTCTTCATTTTCTTAAAACACCTTCTCTCTCTAACCTTCAAATCCCGTAACCCTACTCTCTCTCTAACTTCTCACTAGCATAACTTCTTCGATTCTTGACGAAATCGCAAGATCTTGGTGCCAAAACGACCGGGGAATCAAGGAGAACGAGAAAGTACAGGAGGATCGTGAGTTTGAGCTACAAATCGAGGTAAGACATGAAGTTTATACTCGGTTTTGTTACAAATCACGCATCTTGGTTTGTTTGGTGTTATAACCGATTTAAAAGCTTGTAAAACTTGTTAAACGAGTTAGTAATGAGCTGTTTGATGTCATAGATAGACTGATGATCACAGACTTTAGATGATAATGATGATGAAGTTAAGTGCAGGTCGACGAACCCTCTTTGGGGACGAAGCACAGGGAGCCGAACCTTGTAAGTGTTGGCCAAACCCTGTGCTGGGCCGCGAACCTTCTGTCATCATGAACTCACGAACCCTAGTGGGCGGGAAGCATTGTGGC
This sequence comes from Mikania micrantha, assembly GCA_009363875.1. Classification (NCBI taxonomy): domain Eukaryota; kingdom Viridiplantae; phylum Streptophyta; class Magnoliopsida; order Asterales; family Asteraceae; genus Mikania; species Mikania micrantha. The sequence goes on along the minus strand of CM018692.1, from coordinate 18,762,843 downwards.
CGAACCATGGGGTGGTCACGAACCCTAGCGAACCATTAGGTGAACCCTGTGGCATCTTGCGAACCATGGCAGCCGAACCCTGCCATGGGAACGAACCCAATCCATCACGAACCCGGACGAACCCATGCAGCCACCCACGAACCCTCGGCAACTGTTCTGGCCAACGAACCGATTGTATGTTTGCCGAACCCTGTGCCACTTGGAGTGCAGCGAACCTTGTGATAAGTGGATTGAACATGGGCCGAACCTTATCCCTTTGTTGCTGCCGAACCTTGGCTCAACAAGCTGTCTTTAGGCGAACCTAGGCCCAAGCGAACCAAAGGGTTCGCTGGATATGGGTGACTTCGAACTTGGGTCGGGCAAGGTTAATGGCAACGAACCCTAGATTGACCTACTTAAGCCTTGTTGGGATAAAGATTTAAAAGGGGAATAAGAGAGTCATAGATTTGATCTCACATGCATGCATGCAAAGATGACTAAGTTGTCATCATTTTTATAAATATGAACTTGAGTTATGAAATCCTAGGGGTTGAACATGTTATAAAGTCAAATTAAATATGGTTACTTGAATTTGAATAAAAAGAAATTTTATTAACTTAAATTATATGATGACGACCTAACAACCATGTGCATGCAATGATGATTATAGATATGTGTAACAAAAGGGTCTCACCACTAATTATCATATAGTAAATAATTCGAACTAACAAGTTAGGCGATTTTCTTATGATGATCATTTATAAAACCTTAAGTGTACTGTAACTTAGAATATGTAAACAAGTTAACGAAATGCTTGATTATCAAAAGTGAACACTTATGGGCAATTAAATTAATGGAGATGCCAATACTTATGAACACGAGCACACGCTATTTTCAGATCTTTAAGTTGCTTTGAGTTACCAACGTGAGCGCGCATTTTACGAGAACCCGAATTCTAAGGACTTCAGGTGAGTTCTCATAACCTCCCTTTCTTTAAACTGTTTTGTTTTTAAAACTCGGAGGTGAAACATGTATACCAGATTAATTATTATTTTGATAACATAAGGTTTATACCTGTTTATCAATATGATAATTACAACTTAAAATTTATTGATTATTATGGATTTTCTTTTATTATCTTATATCCGTGTAAACATTGTTATTGACTTAGGTCAATAACAAAGATTACATGTATTGTCACGTGGATGAGTTCCACATCCGTGAATCATTACTCTTAACTTCGGTTAATTGTTTTGACTTCATGTATTGTCACGTGGATGAGTTCCACATCCGTGAATCATTACTCTTAACTTTGGTTAATTGTTTTGACTTCATGTATTGTCACGTGGATGATTTCCACATCCGTGAAGTATTGCTCTTGACTTCGGTTAATTGCTTTGACTTCATGTATTGTCACGTGGTTAGCGACCACTCCATGATTCATGTATCTAACTTATGTTAAATACATAAGGAATCATGTATAGTCACGAACATTGATTGAGAATATGATTGATTGAGTTTGGTTGATTTGTTGTGGATTGATTGCTTATATTTGATTATGATTATTTGTGATTGGCTATGATTGATTTGGTGATATGGTTATGTGATTGTGTATGTGTTTGGCTATTGAATTGATGAATGTGTGTTGGATTATCTCATACAGGTATTCATATGGATTTTCTCAAGAAGATCATAAGTTTTATACTCGTTTTAAACAAAGCATTTTATAAAACCATTTTAAGCATAAACTTTCAAACTCATTTTACTAAAACATTTTTAAATATAAAAACTTATGATTACTCACCAACTACTTTTGTAGTTGACACTTGATTTTCTTACATGTTTCAGGTGATGGAGACAAGTAGGATGAAGAGGATGATCTCTTCTATTTTGGACATCATCATCATATAGGATCTTGGACTTAGTTAATTAACTAAATTTCTGGCGATTAGAGTTTAGTTAGTTTAACTAAATCTTTTGTGTATTTGACATACTTGATTCATGATAAACATGATTTTTGTGTAATTATTGTGGTTGATTAAATGATATATGATGATATGATTTAGATGCCCATGAGCTTGTGAACAATCTACACATCCCTCGTGGCATCCCGATGATTCCGCCGTCGGTCGGGGTGTTACAAAACCGAACGAACCCGAACGAATCCGGGTATTTTCACCTCATTTAATGAGGCATTCAAAGCCCCAACTACCACACCAAACCAGACCCAACACCTCATTTTCGTTCATCTTCTTCTCTCTCTAACCTCTCACTAGAAACTCAACATCTCTCTAAGATTTCTTGTTCAAATCTCAACCATTTTGAGTGTTTTTGGTGTCAAAACAACCACCATCACTTGTAGATCAAGGAAGTACAACAGATCGGGGCTTGGATCCGTCAAAATCGTGGTAAAATCATGTTTTTGCTTCGGTTTTAGGGTTTCAAAACCCTAGATCGAACCCCCCTTGTAACCGGCTTAAACACCCCTTTAACCTTAGGTTTTACATCAAACCACACTAGAATAACATGGATATAGGCTTGTCTCTAAGCTCTAGCCGATTTTTCGTAGAATCAAGATTATGGGCTGGAGCCTCGACAGGCCGAATGACCTGAGTAGAACCATACCTCATTCGCCGAATGGTCTGGGCGAACCACCCATTGCCGAATAGCCAGGACCGAACCAGATAACCTATCGACCGAATGGCTAACTCCCGAATGAACAGCCCTTTCGCCCGAACCAGAGACCCTTTCGCCCTTCACCCATTCAATCGCCTAGTTTCATTTGGCCATGCCCTATTCGGGTGAGCACCTCCTTTCGGCCTAAACTCTTTTTTTCGGACTGGTTCGTCTTTAGCATCCATTCGGGCTATGTCCTGTCGAATGCTTGAAAGAAATACTTAACCGTGACCGAAAGGTGGTGAAAGGCATGGGGACTACGTGAAACTTGCATGCATGGCATGTTTAGGTGTGTGTGCATGGAATCATATATTAGGGTTTCATAAATGGAACAAGAGTTCAAACATGAGTTATGGAATGAGTGGTTATAAAATGTGGGAGTTCATACCAAGGAACAAAACTGGTTGGGGTTCCTAAGGAATGGTGTTCTTGAAACACACTAACAACTCAACATGGGTTAACACCTATTAAACTAGCTTAACATTACTCAGGAATGTATTATGAGATCATGTGGTTCAAAACAAAAACCTAAAGGTGGAAGTGTTAATTTAACTATTAGCACACAAACCTTAGGAAAATTCATAAGGCCATGAAACTAACCTAGATGGTTTATTTAAACTATCTAAGTCTTAGTTAATCAAATCATTGCTAAGAAATCATTTGGAACACGAGGTTTAATAATGGGCCGAGGTTGGCCCAATGGGCTTATTCTAAGCCCATCATGTGTTAAACATTCTTACATTTAAATTAAACATATTTTAATAAAATAAATTAACTTGTAAACTCTTTCAACTAAAATAAATGATTTTCTAAATTAACGATTAGCTTAAATTGAGTGACTTTAAAAACATGTTAATTAAGAACATGTTATGATTAATCATGGGATATGGATTAATAACGGGTAATAAGTTAGAATAAGTTAGATGAACCTTAGAAATACATTAGTATCTAGGACACTTAGTTGCACACCAAGACCAAACCCTAGATACGACGAGTCGACGACTACCGGATGTACTTATCGTATTCGAATTCTTCTAAAACAACTCAGGTACTGAAGATACTTAGGTTACAACAACGAGCGCGTATTTTGTGGTAATTCATTTCAGAGCAACACAGGTGAGTTCATTGCCCCTTTTCTAAACATTTTTGTTTTAAAACGCGGGGCTGAGAAGCATGCGTAAACTGTTTTATTTACATTGTTTACTTAAATGCTTTTATTTGTTATATGTTTTACATATATATGATTGTTTATACTCCTAGACTCCTGTCTAGGTAATTGCTACACAGAATTAAGTAACAAGTTAATTAAATTACTCATGTGAGTAATACTTAAATTCTAAGACTCTAAACAAACCCTTAGTCTATCAAGCTCAAATTCAAGAATCTAAATTCATAGTGAAACCAAAAGAACTAAAGCTAAAGATCATATCAAGAGAAATCTAATTCAGTGTGTGATCTGAAAACAAAGGATCCTAATCAAAAATCAATTATCATTGTGAAATCATGGAAATTCTAAAGATCAAATCAAGAGACTCAATAAATCAGAAATCATAAATGTGTGTGAATCATTGAAATAATGAAATCATTACAATCTAATGAAATCATTAATACTTGAGTTAAGGTGGATGTCAGTTGTATAGAAATCAAGACCACGTGTAACACACATAAAGTCCCGGCATAAATAGTAGACTCTTGTAGTCAAGCTATATAGGCAATAACGTGAACTATCAAATGAAATCAAAATCAAGAGAATCAAAGAGATCAAGAATCAAAGGATATCCGTAAAGTCCCGGCATGTACAGTAGACCATTGGGTCAAGCTGATATGGGCATCATTAAAATCTCGGCACGCTCAGGTAGGCTCCTGGTGAGTCCTGTCTGATATGGGTCACGTGTGAGAGGGTACAACTTGGACAACCACCAACAACTAAGTCTAATTGATTGAGTCAAATAAGACCCAATCATCATGTCTTAGTTGTAATTAAATGATTAATTATTAATTTAATTAACCGTTTAATGTTATGTTTCTACAATCGTTTTTGGGAAATCATGAAGACATGGTGAACCCAGTAAATCAGAGTATTTCAAATTGTGGAAATCAAGCTTTTAACATAGAAGTGGATGATACATGTGATGTTAATGATATTAAGGTTGTTACCGAAGAGGTTATCAATGTCCTATGTGGCTTAGTATGTGGTGGGATGGCGTCTGGGCGGGCTTGTAGGCTCGACTCAGGGGTATGCCCTATACATAAGCATACCGAGTTGGATGATACATGTGATGTTAATGAGATTAAGGTTGTTACCGAAGAGGTTATCAATGTTATCTTGTGTGTTTTAAACTGTTAAACAGAGTGCTTTAAATCTCGAATGATCATAGAATTGAACGGTAGGTAAAATGCTTAATTATCATTAATACCAATGTCCTATGTGGCTTAGTATGTGGTGGAATGGCGTCTGAGCGGGCTCGTAGGCTCGACTCAGGGGTATGCCCTATACATAAGCATACCGAGCTGGATGATACATGTGATGTTAATGAGGTTAAGGTTTTATCTAGAAGGGTTACAAAGCTATTTTTCAATAACTAAACTATATGAACTCACCAACCATGTGTTGACTTGATCTTTTTGCATGACTTCTCAGGTGACGAACAGGTCAACTAAGAAGTCGTTACTTTTGGATTAGGACTTCAGATAGAAGATTTAGTATTTTTGGACCTGCATTTTTTTGGAACATCATTATACAATATATTTTGTATATCTTGTGCAGAAACAAGATAGAAAGTTTATGATGTTGATGGTAGATTTATATTGTTAAATTATAAACAATACTGATGTAATTTAACTTTGTAATTCTATTCTATTTAGCATTTCTCATTTATATCATGTGCAATGTAAACAATCTGATCATCACGATTATCACACACGATATCACGCCCCGGGAACCTTCCGCCCGACGGGGAAATCCGATCCTACCCCGCCGGCTCGGGGTGTGACATCAAGTGCTTTTTTTTTGTTAGAAATCATCGTTGCGTTGTAGGAAATTTTGTTTGTCTGTATTTCATCGGAAAATTTCGTGAGAAAACTAAGTGTGTTCTAGTTGTCCTTAAAACCTAGATTTTGAATTTTAGAATAACTTATTACTGTAACTTTAATATCAACAAACTATAAAATACAAGTGATTTTATGCAATTAGGTATATTTAATACCAATGAGGCATTGCCTCAATGGTAACCCAAGATTTTTCAAATGGGAGGTCTTGGGTTCAAATCCTTCCCGCAGCGAAATTGGGGTCTGAGGGGGGGGTCAGGGTTTTTTCCAGTGGGGTTTCCTCCTAGGGTGGTTGTGGTAGCTCATGGGAGGTCCAGATAACTAGACCTTGGTGATATGACCTGGAAACAGTGGGTTCACACGATTGAGACATTCGCCGTTCAAAAAAAAGGTATATTTAATAGTTTTTAAACCTATTTAACGTTCTCATTAAAAGTCAATTTAGTTATTTATTAATAAATTAAAGTTTAAGCGTGGATATCAATAGTTTATTGGCTTGCTTTTAAATATGACAACGAAAGGGCCACAATAACAATCAATATAAGAAGGTTAAAAAAAATATAGAATTTGCATAAATACAAAGGATTTGTAGAATCTTAAACTCAGTAGAAATCATGCAAATATTTACAAGAAACTAAAACAAAAAAGAACATATGACCTTATTTTTAGATAATATTAACAAGATGATATTATTAATATTATTTTATCTATAATGATAAAAAACTAGTATATATGTTAATTTTTTAAAATAAATAAAGAAATAAAATAATCTTTCGTTTTCAATAGAAAAGGACATAAAACATGACAATTTAAAACAATAGATATATGTGTGTGTGTTTTCTCAGTTTAATCTTTACAATAAAATAAAAAACAATTAAGAGTGTAAGGACTTAAAGAAAGCTAATTTAGATTAAAAAATCAAAAATAAATTAAAAAACACAAAACTATCACCAACCGAGTCAACCACTTCATTGGTCTTGTAGTGACCCAACCCGAAGAAATATCGGATTCCATTAACGAACTATAATGGAAATTCGGGTTTGACCCGTATAAGGCCTGGATCCCCTCCACGTCATCAACTTTAAGATCCACTTTCTTAGTTCTTGGGCTCAAACTTGGGTACATGATTGCATCTTTGACCGAAGAATGGGCCAATCCAAGTACATGCCCGATTTCATGCGTTGCAACTGATTCCAAATCAACGGCCACCTTTGATTTACTCGATTTAAAATCAACGGCCCACGTTTCAGCTTCATCCAAATGAAGCCTACCGTTTTCCGGCGAAAAAGCGTGAGCCAAGACCCCTAAAACGCCGTCGAACGGCTCACCGTCGCCATGATCGCCGGAATAAAACCCTATTTTAATGTCCGCCGACGAGTAATCACTGGATTCTGCGAAGTTCACCGGAATTACAGCCGACCACCGCAAAAAAGACCGCCGGAAAGCATCTCGTACGTCGGAGGAACTCAGGTAGTCGATCATATGATTATCGGAGAAGGCGTACGTTAGCGTTCTGTGCGACGATCGCCCCCACCGCGGCTCTCCGTAAAAATACGCAAAGTGTTTGGTGACGTGGATGTTATTACTCGTTACTGCATCGCTAAGGCCACAACGCGGAGACATGATTTGATTGACGGTACCGGCGTCGAGCTTCCCGGTGACCGGCAATCCAAAGTTTCTCTGGTAGTTCACGACGGCGGATTCGAAACTGTCGTCAAACACGTCGGTGAAGTTGTGAACGACGTCTTTTTGGATTTGGAGGTATCCGAACCGATGGAAATATTTTTTGAGCTCAGACATGCCGGAGAAGTTGGCGCCTTTTCCGGCGTCGATGAAGCTGAGAAAGTTGTTCCAGGTGGCGTTTGGTGAATGATCGCCGGAGATCAAAGCTCCGGGAACTTTTCTGGCGGGAAAGAGATGAAAGAGGAGAGAGAGAGTTACAAAGAAGAAGAGGATTTTATAACTGAATAACTGAAACATGTTTTGTTAGTTGTATTAGAAATAAAATTTGTAATTTGTAAAGTAAAGTTGGATTAACACCTTCAATCAAACTATTTATATGCCTCATAATATTAATTTATTCCAATTATATTATCGTAAATGTAAATATTATTAATTTTAGTTAGCAAATAACTTATCTTAAGAAAATTAATAATAATTTGAAAACTCATGTTTTGCTAACAGTGAGATATACTAGTTACGATAATGATGGTATTTTAAAATAAGATTTAATTAAAAAAATATAGTTTATCAAGTGTTAATAATTATTGGAATAAGAAGATTATTTTTTTATATTTAAAAATAATTAAATAAATTAATATCATTAATATTTAAAAAAATAGATTTACTAGAAATAGACGGAAAAAAGAATCTCAAATTTCAACAAAACATGGCATGTCTTTTTATAATACTTATTATTAAATAGTGGTCATTGGTATGGTTTTATAGTGTGGAGAATGAGGAATATATCTTGAGTTTTTTGAGGTATCAAATTTTAATCCTCATTTTACAAAGTTTTATCACAGTAGTAGGTTTTGTCTTGAATTATTACAATATAGGTGATGTGACTGATTTAAGAGCTTTTCTATAAAAATATGCCGAGCAATTAATTGTTGATGTTAAAAATATATTATATAGTAAAAATAAAATTAGTTATGTTATGAAGTACAAGATTTTTTTAAAGTATTTTTTATTATTATTTTTTTTCCAGAAAGGAGGTACTATTTGTTTACACTTCCATCTATTTCATATCTTGATAGTAACTTTGCTGATAGATAAGGTTTACTTGGTATAATTGTTGTTTGTAGTATCATTAAAAATATAATACACATTAATATAGTTTTATGATTATAATAATACAAATAGAGGCTAATAATTAGTTTTGTTTTATATATAAAATAAAGAGTGATGTCATTTATTCATACATTATTAAGTTTTGAAAACAAAAAAGAGATAAGATGTTTGAAGATGAGATATCGAAAATGAAAAGGATTCCTCAAAAGGTTTTTTCCATTCTGATTCTGACTAGTTTTTTGATAGGGATGTTCTATGGTGGGTGAACCACTAGGTTTGGGTTTCTATTCTCTTTCAAATTATTTATTTATTTTATTTATTTATATATTAATAAATGTTTATGTCAAAATTAAATACAGTCACATACCCTTCAATGAATTAACCATATTTTTGTGTGCATATTTTGACAAGCAAAGGAGGTGAAGTTTGAGGTGAACTTGTTTAGTTTAATAATAGTTAAAGTTTGCCTTGTTTTGAGTTTTTGGCTATAAACTTTGATTTCGGATTCATAGTAGTTTTAGGAACTCAAGTTTGACTGACTTATTTATTGTATTTGTAAAGGTAATTTTTTTGTGTGTAATATAAAGTAATATTTATCATGTAATTATATAATAAAGTTTATTAGATAAATAGCATTTATATGTTTATACATTTATTATATTGGCTTTAACTCATAAATATAATTACCAAATGACTTCTAACTTAGTTGTAGTTTCTTAACTTTTCTTATAAGGGGTACTGGATTTGAGTCTCACCTAGAGCCTCTAGGTTGAGCCATGGGGTTTCTTTAGTTGTAGGTTTTCTCATGAGCGGATAGGTCAAGTCACCGTATTTTGTTCTTCGAGCGGAAGGTGATCTATTTGATAGGGTGATCATGGGTGACCTAGGTGATCAGACGTTTGCTGCGTAAAAAATAGAAATTTAATGAAATCCCATGTATATTTATAACACAAAGGTAATTGTTAAAAGTAAATAAATAAAAGAATAAAATGGACAAAAGGTTATATTTATTTATGTTAAATTTCAAAGAGGTAAGAAAAAGGGTGATAATTTAAAGGTTGAAAAGGGAAGGTGTTGAACAAGAAGACACAAATCTCTGAAGTGGTTAGACTATGTGATGTTTGTAGTTGGGAACTCTTCTTGTTTGTTGACCTAAAAATTAGGTGAAATTACCATAAAGTCCCTGTTTTTATATACTATAAATTAAAGTCGTGCCTAACTTTTCTAATTATACATGAAAATTAATGTGACTATGGCAACTAACTAGTCACACATAGACTTTCCAACGTCACTTATGAATTATTATTTATTTTATAATAATCTTACTATTTTATTTATGTGTTTTCATCATAAATAAAGTATTCACTCCAAGTTTATTCTCTTAATTTAACGTATTTTAAAAAGATTATTTAAAATTATTTTTTGTTCTTATTTGTTTTTTTGTTTCAATCGTTTAGATGTATGAGAATATGAGATATAGACAAAGTAGTTTTTAACTTTTATACAAAAGTTGTTTATATAGTTTAACAAATCCGAACAAAATTAAAATAACCGATTTTTTTCATGATATTAATTAAGTTCAAGTTTAGTACTATTATTGATATATTTGATTTAGTTTATTGTTTTCCCTTTATTATTATCATTTTCTGACTACATAATAACCTTATCAGCAACGTGAGGACTAACTCGTTTAATTGAGGTTTTTATGTCTTAAACCAACAGCTCCACCGTTGAAACCGGCCTAACCATAAGGAGATAACAACATCTATGAGTGATAGCGCAGAATTAGGTTTGAAATCAATCAGTGTCGGATCACAAGCAAGCAGTCAACTCGGATTGTGGATATGATGCATCAACATACAAACTACTGGTAGCCATCACAAGTTTTGAACTACGAAATTGCAGATGAATAACTTGTGAGATAAAAACAACATATGCTAACTATGGGTGTAAAAGAGTCGATCCGAGCTCACGTCTGAGCTTGCTAAGACTCAAGTTAAGCTCGTTTAAAGTTTTATTTATCGAGCTTGAGCTCGCTTGTTAGAAAATTAAGCTTGGCTCGACTCGGCTCGACTTGTTTGGCACTTAGTAAACCAATTAGTTTAGTTTTATTATTAATTTAAATATATTTATAACTATATTTTTCATAATATTATATAGTATGTATGTATGTATGCATGTTTCATACATACATACATACATACATATTATACAATTTATATATAAAAAGATCAATTAGGCTCGCGAGCCGGCTCGAGTCGACATATAAAACTTGAGGTCGATAACTAAACGAGTCATATTTCAGGGCTCAAGCTCGTTTAAGCTCTACTCGTTCGAGTTTTTTCCGATTCGATCTCGAGTATACCATGAGCCGGCTTGATTCATTTACACCCCTATCGGAAATTTGATCATGGACAAACAAGATTACTATGTTTGTCGTGTCTCAATGCTCCATTTGCACCGATAGTGGCACATCTTGCAATTGATACAACATCAAACATGAACACGAACTGTTTAAAACACGTAAACACGAAATGACTTGTTAAGGAATATGTGAACAATTTACACTATAATTAACCTGTTAAAGAACTTGTTAAAGGCATGTTAAAGAACCTCTTAAGGAACCCATTAAGGAACTATGGTTAGATAAATAGAAATTGTAGAAGGTAATCGGTTACCCACCTATTTTATTATAGTAATTATTTTAAATTTTAAATTATAAACAGGTCTTGACGGGTTTTTCCCTGTTTAGACATGAAAAAACATGTCTTAACGTGACGACCTGTTTTAGATACGAAAAATGTAATGTTGTGTTGTGGGGTGTTAACGTGTCCGTGCCTAAAATTGTCAGCTATATTAACGGGTATAAAATTTTATATATGTATATATATACAATAAAAAAAATTACAATTTTGGACCCCTCAAAAAATTGGGCCTTGGGGCTTGAGCGGTGACCCGGTTTCCCCTTGCTTAGGGTCGGCACTGCATATGCCTACACCATGAAATAAAGGTTTTACTTTGGTTAAAAGGGACACTCAACCATACAAGATCATCTTACAATTGTTATGACTTTTTCTACCAAGGCCTCAAGCAGCACCGAGATCCATCGAAAGCACTCCATTTTGTCATGTTTATTGATATGGGTCTTTGGCTTGGTATCTCTATGGACCTATCAAGGTAGTGGCCCCATTAGAACTCACTTGCATGGTAAAACCCCATGTCCTCCCAATACCTGATTAACCAAGAGGAATAGGTAAAGCGCGGCAGAAAGTAATCGGATCGGTGGCCTCCAAAAAAAATTGTTTCAAGTGAGGATTGAATTTGAGACATTTAGGTTGTCTCTCATTCACTCTAACCACTACATCACTTTCTTGGAGGTTATAACCCAAGAGTTTTGGGAATTGAAAATGTTGGAATAACAATGGTTTCAATTTTTATATTATAATTCCATGTTTTGACATTAAATAAAAAAAATTAGTAATAATATCTACAAGTGTGAATGCTAACAAAATACAAATCGTATATCATATGTATGTCAATAATGCACTTAAGTTATAAAAAGTGTATTTAATCATAGGTTAGGCAAAGATCAAAGATACTACAAAGACATATGTACAAAAATTGAAGATTAATGTTTCTCAAACACGGTAATGCAATTAAAATCACAATTGTGATAAGTAATTAGGCTTGCTAAGTTTATGATGTTAAAGTTTAAATGAAGTTTTACAAAGCGGAAATGACAAAAGGATGATAGGCGGGACAACCTCAAATGTTCATAAAGAAAGTACACGCAAAAAGTGGTCACATGTCCTACAGTCGATAGGACGATCAATACAAGTAATTTTTTTACTACAATTTTTGTGTGAAGAGTGTTGATAGATGATCACTACGTTGTAAAATAAGAGATATATGTAAGACGATCACTTCTTTTAAAGATTGATTTGTCAAATTAGGTTGCAGTGCACTATATTGACATAGTGTGTGCTATTTCTTATTGATCAAGAGGGAGAACTAAACCTTCTTTATAAGAAGGTAGATAACTTCGCTTGTTAGAAAATTTACGAGCTCGAGCTCGGCTCAACTTGTTTGGCACTTAGTTAACCAATTAGTTTAGTTTTATTATTAATTTAAATATATTTATAACTATATTTTTCATAATATTATATAGTATGTATGTATGTTGTATGCATGCATGCATGCAAGCAAGCAAACAAGCAAGCATGTATGAATGAATGAACACGTATTTAGTTAAATAAACAATTTATATACAACAAGATCGCTTAGGCTAACTAACCAGCTCGAGCTCGAAAACTAAACGAGCCATATTTCAAGGCTCAAGTTTGTTTAAGCTCGGCTTATTCGAGTTTTTTACCGATTCAATCTTGAGTATTCACTACAAAAAAAATGTCATATAGTGACACACAAAAAGTGTCACAGAAAACCATAAAAGTGCCACTATTGACTCTTATAGGAATGAGTGACACACAATAAAAGTGTCACTAGAAGCAGTGCCACTAAAGCCTTTTAGTAACACTTTTTTATGTGCCACTCATTTCTCCAAAGATCTTTAATGACACTTTTATTTTTGCCATAGTATTCACTGCAAAATATCTATATTGATTTAGTGGCACAATTTTCTTATGCCATAAATTAGAAAAAGGCTTTTGTGACACAAATTTGATGTCAATAAAAAGTATTTATATTTAAAAACACATTACTTTTGGTAGCACATAAATCATTATATTATTTACATTAAGTAATCATTATTTATTTAAAATACAAAATAAAAACTAAACTGAAAAGAAGCATAATTTTATAATCATAATTTAAAGTGAAGGTTCAATCCAAAACATATTCCAAACATTAGCAAAGAAATGCATAATAAGTTTCAAACGATTTAAGATGTTTACAAAAAAAAAAAAAGTCAAAGCAATCTTTCACGTTGTCAACACTATTTCAAGAAATCCATTATTATTCCTTTCTCTACTCCAACATCGCTTCACAATTTGTCAACTATGTCTTCATCATCATGAGATAGTGGCACATCTTGCAATTGATACAACATCAAACACGAACACGACCTGTTTTAAAACACGTAAACACGAAATGACTTGTTAAGGAACATGTGAACAATTTGCACTATAAATAACTAGTTAAAGAAATTGTTAAAGGCGTGTTAAAGAACCTCTTAAGGAACCCATTAAGGAACTAGGGTTAGATAAATAGAAATTGTAAAAGGCAATCGGTTACCCACATATTTTATTATATTAATTATTTTAAATTTTAAACATGTCTTGACGGATCTTAACATGTCTTAACGGGTTTTTACATATTTATACATGAAAATAAATAGGTCTTAACGTGACGACCCGTTTTAAGGAGAAAGAGGTCATGGTGGAGATAGGCTTCGAAGCCAAGGAAAGCTTCGATCTAGGAAGAAGATAGGCGAATAGAGATGGGCGTGACCCTTGACCTATAAGTGAAAGCGTCCCCGCTAGCGAATCCCAGCATACCCCTGGTTGGGATGGGTAGGCCCACCACTTCACTTTCACTTAGGCCCGGGCCAAGTCATGTCTTTCGTGTTAACGTGTCCGTGTCTGAAATTGTCAGCCATATTAATGGGTATAAAATTATATATACGTGTATATATATAATACAAAAAATTACAATTTTTAGCCCCTCAAAAAATTGGGTCCGAGACGGTGACTCGATTTGCCCTTGCTTAGAGTCGACAATGCATATGCCAACACCATGAGATAAAGGTTTTACTTTGGTTTAAAAGGGACACTCAACCATACAAGCATGGAAGGATCATCATACAAGGATATTAATTGACTCGCTTGTTTCTTTTACATGAGCACCCATTTTTTTATCTTCTTCCACCATTATTGTTCAGCTATCAAATTAAGAACTTTTGGGATAGTGACTTTGACTTACCAATTGTTCGAAGGCTCAAACCCACTTAAATTCCAATTGTTATGACTTTTTCTACTAAGGCCTCAAGTAGCACCTCGATCCATCGAAAGCACTCCATTTTGTCACGTTTATGGACACGGGTCTTTGGCTTGGTATCTTTATGGACCTCACTTGCGTGGTAAACCTCCAGGTCCCTACCAATACCTAATTAACCAAGAGGAACAAGCAAAGCGCAGCCGCACGTAACCGGGTCGGTGGCCTCCAAGGAAAATTGCTACAAGTAGGTATTTAGCTTGAGACCTCTATATTGTCTCTTCTCTATTCTAACCGCTACCCCACTTCTTTGAAGGTTATTACCCAAAAGCTTTGGTTATTGAAACTGTTGGAATAACAACGGTTTCAATTTTTATATTATAATTTCATGTTTTGATATTAAATAAAAAAAGTTAGTAATATCTATAAGTGTTAATGCTAACAAAATACAAATCCCATATCATATGTATGTCAATAATACACTTAAGTTATAAAAAGTGTATTTAATCATAGGTTAGGAAAGATACTACAAGGACATATCTACAAAAATTGAAGATTAAAGGTGTTTTTCTCAAACACGGTAATGCAGTTACAATCAAATTTGTGATAAATGATTAGGCTTGCTAAGTTTATGATGTTAAAGTTTAAATGAAGTTTTACAAAGCGGAAATGACAAAAGGGTGATAGGCAGGACAACCTCCAATATTTACGAGGAAAGTACAAGCAAAAGATGGGCACGTGCCCGACAGTCGATAGGACGGTCAAAACACGTAATTTTTTTACTACTATTTTTTTTGTGAAGAGTGTTGATAGGTAATCACTATGTTGTTAAAAGTGAGATATTTATAAGACGATTACTTCTTGTAAAGATTGATTTGTGAAATTAGGTTGTAGTGCATTGTGTAATATATATTTCATATCTTTGTACATACGTATTGGCCGACCCCATGAAACACGTGTGTCCACCTATGTTTACACCCATGCCTACCTATATTCCGGTGTACATGTCAGCCTATATTCAACAACAACTTATTTAATCATATTAGATATGTTGGAGAATCACAAACAGTTACTGGGTCACCGGTTATTAAACCAACAACTAACAACTCGAAGTGTTTAATCAGTGAGGAACTCGATTTAAAAAGGTAAAAAAGGACATGCTTTTGGTGCACAAATATGTTCAATTTTGGGCAAAGTGTAAGAATAAACGGTTTTGTTATTTTATGTGTCTTAGTAATTAGTATGTGAATAATCTAAGGGTTGTGGAAATTTGAGTTATTTGAATAATTATCAAATTTCATTTGAATGAAAATCAAGACTTTTTATCTTACTCAATTAAATCAAGACTTGTCAAATTAGATATATTGATTATATGTATTAAGTCAAGACTCTTGATATTACCATCTTGTAATATAAATACAAGACAATTGATGTCATGTTTTTTGGTTTCAAGAATACTACATGCAATCTACCACATTCTTTGAAGAATTTCTAGCTTTCTCGACTCTTCAAGTTCTTGTTTAAGATATCTTTTTCATGTACTAGGTTAATCCCGACAGTACGCATACTGTTTTAATTGTTGTACCATGGGAGACAGACACGTTCGTCCTGAAAAGAAGCGCAAAATCTGTTTTAAGGGAAGCGTATTGAATACATGTCTAACTATAATCATCAACATGTTTACTTTATGTCAATGAAGAATAAGTGAAAGACATAACATGTTGAAAACTAGAGTATACTACAAGAATTATCTTTGAAAATTTGTTGCAGACATCATCAAAAGGTTTGGTAGAAGACTCAACATGGAGCATTCTCTAGTTAAACAAGATACTTAAAACACCTAACGAATGCATGGATCAAAATAAGTTTGATATATAAATTCGTAATTTATATTATTTTATTTTAGTCTTGTAATCGATTGTGTGCTAAATTATAGCCTCTGAATAACGAGAGTATCGTTATTATTTATATTTTAATATTGTTTTATAATCAAAGGTGAACCCAATTCCTACTAAGGTAAGATAACATTGGTGACGAAGCTTGAATGTTTTGAAAATTGGGGCGGAAATTTATGCAGAATCACAATATATGTTAATTTTTTAAATCGATAAGGGAAGAAATCAATACTTAAAACAAAAAATAACATTTCGGTGAAAAAATTAATACTATGGATGGAAAAAAGAGGGGGACGACCCCTATTAAGCTTCATCAATGGTTATTTGTGATTGTTATTGGTAATGTTGTGTAACTTAAGGTTTATAAATTTGAATCAACATAACAATTTAAACATCATTTAAATTCCAAAATTTGAGTAAGTATCTTCTTGTATATAGGGCTGGTAATTTCAGACACGGACATGTTAACACTACATGAC
Source organism: Mikania micrantha (assembly GCA_009363875.1). Classification (NCBI taxonomy): domain Eukaryota; kingdom Viridiplantae; phylum Streptophyta; class Magnoliopsida; order Asterales; family Asteraceae; genus Mikania; species Mikania micrantha. Next base: position 18,746,024 of record CM018692.1, on the reverse strand, counting down.
ACGATACGACTCTAACATGTTTCGTGTTTACTCTAACATGTTTCCTGTCTATCTTTAAGACCTGTTAAAACCCATTAAGATATGTTTATAATTTAAAATTTAAAATAAACAATATAATAAAATAGTTGAGTAGTCGATTACCTTCTAAAATTTCTAATTCTCTAATCTATGTCCTTAACGGTTTTCTTAACATGTTCTTTAAAGGGTCATTTATAGTGTTAACTGTTAATAGACAACATGCTCCTTAATGGGTCATTCCGTGTTTACATGTTTTAATCGTGTCGTGTTTGTGTTTGGAAAAACAGATAGGATATTTTATCATGTCATGTACGTGTCTATTTATTTCGTGTTTTATATCTTAATGTGTCATGTCTTGACGGGTGACCTTCGACCCTCTATGCCAACCCTACTTGTATCTTCTAGTAACCATATCAAAACAAATCTCTAAAAACAAAACGAAGAAAAGATGAATGATAAAAAATGAATGATCTGATATCTCAATCTTTATCAATTGATTAGCATAAAAACAAACAAACAATCCTCATCATTTGATGAATGGAGTGTAAATTTATTTAAGACTACTATGATTTATGACACCAACAAACCAATGGTATAAGGAGGCACAAGCCCCTAAATAGAGGATTCAATGTATAACACCTATGGTTGGGGTCTCACAAACTAAAAATTCTATTACCATACTAAAAGCAATTTGTGATTCTTAGGATTTGGTCTAGTTTCTTGGTTCATGAGTAGTAATTGATATAGGTGTGCAATATCGGTCTGGTTTGGCTTTTATACTCCATCGAAACCAAAACCAATGGTTCGGTTATTGGAAACGGACATCGAAACGAGTATTGATTTTGGTTATTTTGGTTATATAAGTCGATTTCAGAAATTTAGAAATGAAGTTTAGTTTTCAATGTTTGAAAGTATTTTGAACCTCTTTCAAACATGCAAATACATGAAAATTTACGAAACTACATCAAATATATGAAAAATACCTGAATCGATTAAAATGTGTTGAAGGTGTTCATCGAATCGATGCCCGTGCTATTTGAATAAGTTTTCTTGCAATTACAATTTTAAGCAAATTTAAATTAGAATTAGAAAATTAATTAAATTTTGGTTTGATCAGCACAAAATGTTATATTTATTTGAAAATTAAAAATGGTTGTAATTTGATTATGCTAGATCCACACGTGTTGTTGGCACGTGCATTTTCTGTGCCTTGTCGTTTTCAAGACGTGCAATGTCATTGTGTAGTTTGATAGTGATCTTTGTTGGACTTGGCTTAATTTTCTAACAAAACCTTTTTTTCCTTGTTGGCGAGTTGTTTTGGTATCCAAATTCACAAAAACACGAATTAGTATTTAATTTAATCTAATGAATTTTAAACCGATTAAAAAAGGGATGGGGTAATATGGGAAATAAACATGTGTAATTTGTTATATATTAAATTCTTAATCATCCTCACACTTAATACATTGTTTTTCCTCGAGTAAATTCAAATGAACAAAAAGTTCAGAGTGGCAAATATCAATGGCAAACTATAGAGATGTGCATGAAACCGAAAAACCTACCCAAAACCGAAATAATTGAAACCAAATAGAAACGATGAGTTTGGTATAGTTTTCTAAAATGCTAAAAGCCATATACATTGACGGGAGCTTCAAATTAATTGAATGTATGATACCAGAATATAAATGATTTTGGGCATATGATATCAAAAGTATAAATGATTTTTATTAAATTTAAATATTTTGATATATAATCTTAAATATTAAGTAGTATTGTAGCTTAAATATATTTAGTAAAAATATAATTGTTTGGGCCATTTTTTCTATAAAGCCTAAAAGTTTTAGTCCTAAGTAGAAAAACCAAAATGTAAACCGAACCTAAATGAGTTTTAAAAAGATAAAAATCGAACCAAAACAAGTTTTTATAAAAATCCATAAACCTATCCAAACTAATCTATGCACTCCCCTAGCAAACTATAAATAAAATAAATAAGAGTTTCATTGATTTCCAACATAGACAAAATCAACAAGACAACACAAACAAGCACATGAAGATAAATGGAGTGACAACTAATAAACAATCATATACTTATAGAATCCCTAGCATGAAAACCTTACACTTCTCACAATATTTGCATATATACAGACAGCTAATTTGTAAGCATATGTTACATGTGTACGTGTAGAACACTCAAATGCCATATGTGGCATGGATTTTGAGACAATGGCACGTGGTATTTATGTCTGTCAAAATGGGCGGGTTGGGTCGGATTGAGTAGCAGGTCAGAATGAGTTTTAAACAAAATCAGTTCGGGTCTAAATGGAATATTCTTAAAAAACATCAATTTAGTTTAACTTAAGATGTGTTATAAGTAAACATATAGTCAGTGGCGGAGCTTGGGCAAAGTGAGAGGGAGGCGGAAATTTTTGAAACCCAGAATACATATTAATTTTTTGAAGCCAGGGGGCAAAACCGCGATTTTTAACTAAAAATAACATTTCGGCCGAAAAATTGCCACCTCTAGTTGGTATTGATTATGGTTATGTGTTATCCTGTCTTCATAATATGGTTCCTAAGTTCTAGCTTCAACGATTTCACTAACAAGAACATCCTCAAAGCCCAACATGGATTGGCAAGTGCCATTTGTTTGTAAAATTGCTCGAGACATGAACGTGTGTTTTGACAATACCGTTAGACAAAAAGCCTTTTTTGGTGTTTACGAGCACCACATGCTTAAAATTTTCTTCTTGTTATATCTGTAGATGGGCTAGGCCAACATGTCATTGGTGAAGTATTGTACTATCCGTGAGCTCAATTTCTTGCACCATCTATTTTTTCCTGCATAATAATAGGTATCATGTATGTATGTATGTTTTTCAATAAGAAACAAAAAACGTGGGTTTATCATGATGGTTAAGGCTTTTGTTTTAGAAAGCCTATGAGTTCAATTCCCACTAAAAGCTTTTTTTATTAAATAATACTATTTAAGTTAATATTAATATTTAAATAATAATATTAATGCAATAAATAAATATTATAAATAATCAAATAATACTATTATTCTTTACGAGCAACGTTCGATTTATTATTTCAGAACAGATCGACAGTCATTGCGAACAATTTTATGGCATGTATTTTGATGTTTGTGATTATGTCACCATTGTTGTTATCGAATACCCTGACCATGTTTACGATTGCTACAATTTAGAGTTTTATGTCGAATTAACAATTGTTGTGTCATGTTTTTTATATGTGTTTTGATACAAAAAATTGTGTATCTGTTCTGATATTCGAAACCATGACGGAATTATTGCCGCAATACGCGAGAAGAATCTAATTCTACTAGTTTGAAACTTTGAATACAATTTTAAGATTAAAAAAAATAAAAAAGTTATCAGGGGTGGGTTTGGATCAATTCTGAAAACAAGTTTGGACCAAATGCGTGGACTATCATTAATTTGAGGGACTGTGTTTGCAAACTGACAAAACATAGATAAATCCATGCTGCGGTGGGTTGTTGAGTCATCTGATGCGAAATCAAGGGCTTCTCTATGCTAAGACGTACTCTCTCTCTCTTCTTTCTCTCTCTATGCATATAGATTCTACTCACGTATCCGGATTTCTCAGATTGTCGTCTTGGTCCTCGATTTGATTGTGTAATCGATCATCTTCTATGTGATGAGGTAAGACTTGAATGTTGAAAGATATAATTTTGATACGAATTAATTAGAATTTCGGTTGTTGGATCGGTGAAACCGTGTCTGGATCTTTCATTATTTCCGTCTGCTCTTCGTCAATTTAGAAGTTTTACTTACAATTTAGGAGTTCATGTTTCGGATCTGCAACGTAAGTAGCTTGAATTTTGCTCTCTTTTTGTAGTTGGATTGATTTGACTCTAGGGTAAGTTCTTAATTTTATAGATGGCTTCAAATTCTTCGTTTCTTGTTGAGGATACCGATGAAGATTTTTTTGATAAATTAGTCAATGATGACGACGATGCCGATTATAAACCCCCTACATTATCTTCGAAAGTGGAGAGCAATATTGTTGATGATAATGATTCGGATGATGCTAAAGCTTTTGCTAATTTGAGCCTCAGTGATGTGGGAACGGGGGTTGAAGATTTGGGGGAAGTAGGTTTAGAGGAAGAAGATATCAAAGATTGTTCTTCAATTAATAATGATTTGAAAGAAGAACTTGCTAACACTACAGGTATTATCCCGAGCCATCTAGTTTCTTCAAATTCAGTTACATTGGATAGTGTTAGCGGAGAACCTGATAATGGTACAATCCAGTTGGATAAACTGGTGGACTCTATAGAAAGTGAGAATCAGCATCTTGGATCTGGAGATGCTGCTGGTGTTAAAGTGTTGCAATGGAGTGCTTTTGGTTCTGATTCTGTGGACAATAGTAGTAATGCATTCGGATCATCCCTTGGTTTCTTTGACGAATTTGGGGATGGTTCCATTGACCCGATAGTGCAACAAGATAAGTTTGTTAGTAGTGAATTAAACAGTGTAGTAAATAATTCCTTGCAGGTTGAGGATGTTAATCATGAGTCATATCAGCTTCAATCTGATCAGGTAAATGCCACCACAGGGGAACAAGCAACCAATGGTCAAGATCCTAATAGTAGTCAATACTGGGAGAATCTTTATCCTGGATGGAGGTATGATGCAAATACTGGGCAATGGTATCAAGTAGAGGAAAATTATGATGCAGCATCAGATGCACAAGGTGCAAATAACACAGACTCTGTTTCTGATTGGAATGCCACCTATCAGAAATCGGAGGTTTCTTACTTGCAGCAATCTGTCCAATCTGTTGTGGGAACTGAAGCAGAGAAGGGTACAACTGAGAGTATTACAAGCTGGGATTCAGTTTCTCAATCTGGTCACTATAAAGACAGTTCATCAAACTGGAATCAGGGTTCAGAAGTTAATAATAATAAAGTTTATCCCTCTCATATGGTTTTTGATCCCCAATATCCTGGTTGGTATTATGATATGAATGTCCAAGAATGGCGTTCTTTGGATGATTATAATTCACAGTCAACTGATGTAGCACAGGACCTGGTCAACCAAAATGAGTTTGGTCCAAATAATACTTATTATGGAAATGATCAGAAAACATATAATTGGCATGAACAAGATTATAACTTGAATGGTTCTTTTAGCAATGTTGGAAAACAGAGTTCAACTATGTGGCAACCTACTATTGTTGCCAATAGTACCCCAATGGAAGATTTTGGAAATAACCAGCAAACACATATCCACAATGGCAGTAATATCCATGTAGATAACCATGTTAATCAACAGACATTTTATGGCTATGCAGGAACAACAACCACCACCACCACCCATGTTAATAATGGGTTCCCAGAATTTTCTGGCACTCAACTGGTTGCTCCTTATAGTCAGCCATTCAATCAGCCTTTGGAGCCAAGTGAGACCATGAATGTCCAAAAGTCTTATGAAAACCATAACCAATTTAGCTATTTGCCACAACCGGTTCAGAGTGGTCATAAAGTATCTTATGGTTCTAGTGGAGGAAGGTCATCTGCCGGTCGTCCTCCTCATGCACTAGTTACTTTTGGTTTTGGTGGGAAGCTAGTTGTGATGAAAGATAGTACGGCTCTTATAAATGCATCCTATGGAGGCCAGGTTAGCCCATTAAATCATTATTATTATCAGCGTATCATAGAGGTTTCAACTATCGTGGTTAATTCACATTTGCATGGGCCAATTTGGGCTGCATTTACCACTAACAGATCAAACAGGTAATATGAAAAGTTAAGGGGTCATATCATAAATCTCTAGAATTATTTATTCAAAATATATAATTTTCATAGTCATATTTGACACACTAATTATCTATAAAAAGTAAAAATAATGAGTGAATTGTGTTTCATAGTCATATTTGACATACTAATTGACCTGTTAACACACTGGACCTGGCAGTTGGGCTGTTTTAGTATGTCTGTTTATATCAATCTATATTTCTCTATTTTTTAAAATCTTTACTCACGAATTAGTGTGTTTGTCTCGTTGAAGGATTCAAATTCAGGGTCAATTTCTGTTCTTAACTTAACAGAAATTGTAACTGGAGGAGCAGGTGTACATGACTATTTTCACACACTCTGTCAATTTCCTGGTCCATTTTCTGGTGGAAGTGCTGGCATTAAAGAGTTGAACAAATGGATTGATGATAAAATTACACACATTGAAACTGGTGATGTAGATTATAACAAAGGTGAAGTTCTAAGATTGCTTCTTTTGTTACTGAAAATATCCTCACAACATTATGGAAAATTGAGATCTCCTTTGGGCTCAGACACTAGCTTAAAGGTAAATGATAAAACTTTTTTTTTTTTTTGAAGTTTTGTCAGTTTCTATCAACAATTATAATTGGCATCCTCGTATGTTAAATACTGTTGTTTAGGGCGGACTGACGTGCGGAACCTGTGTAGAAGTTATATGTTTTGACAGTTTTTAGTAGTCTTTCTTCTGATCTATGAGTTCCTTGAATCCATTTAATAACTAATAGTTTTTTTTCTCCTCTAGAGAAACTTCTCATTCATTTTTTGTAGCACTTTTCAATCATTCTGGTTAAATTTTTGTTTTGTCTAATTGAAGTTTGTGAAAATACCCAGACCCTACTTTTAAGTGGGATTTCACTGGGTATGTTATGTTGTGTAAGTTTGTGAAAATAAGTTTGTGAAATATGACCAAAATGCTGTTTTTCATTTATAATTGAAGATTTTGAATAAACATGATTAAGGATGTTTGTGCATTAAAACTACACTTTGAGCAACTTCTGACAATTCAAGCCATTTAACCGGTTGCCTTTGTAACTAATATTCTTACTCTCCCATATTAACTCATGCATAAAATGATTATAGGTTGCCACTTCCGCATACACTGTTCAGATTGACTTAAGCTGGATTCCAAATTATTAGATGATAACATTGCTTTGTTACATTCTTCATAAACGAGTCAACAATTTATTTGCTACCAGCGTTAATGTATATATGGTTTTTTGATTCTTTAATTAGGAAAATGATGCTCCAGAAGTAGCTGTTGCTAGATTATTTGCTTCTGTGAAGAGTGCAGAATACAACAATTATGGTGCTTTTGCCCATTGCTTGCAACAAGTACCTTCAGAAGTACAAACTCGGGTACTTTTTTGTCCTTTATTTGTTTCTCTACTAGAGATGCATCCTAATTATTCTGCTCTTAATGAATTTGCTTTTGGTATATTGCCTAATGTATAATGTATGATTCAGGAAACTGCTGCTGAAGTCCAAACTCTGCTTGTTTCCGGTAGAAAGAATGAGGCTCTACTTCGTGCACAAGAGGGCCAATTGTGGGGGCCTGCACTCGTTCTTGCAGCACAACTTGGTGATCAGGTCTCCCTCCCTCCCATGGCTGGCGTATTTTGCCCATTTATATGTAAAGAAGTTAAATTGGGTTACACTTCACGTCTGACCGGATAATTGAGGGGAATTTTATTGGAAATGGGTTGAAATGACCCGAAAAGTATTTAAAATGCATAAATCCCACTAGTCAGTAGTGTCTTGCTTGTTGGGTTGGGGTGGGGGGGGGGGGGGTTGAGACCCCAAAAGCAAGATGTTGTTTTATATGATACAAAAATGTTTCTGGTTAACCCAAACCGACCCAACCCACTGCCTAGCTCAATTGACTCCCACAATTTTGCCATCGATCATTTCCTTGGTTCTTTCTGATTTAGATACTAGAATGTCTGATGTTATCTTTGTCATCAAATTCTAATACAGTGTTCCTTTTTGTGACTTTTATTGCAGCATTATGTGGATACGATTAAGAAAATGGCTCTTGGTCAATTAGTACCAGGATCACCATTGCGTACATTATGTCTGCTTATAGCTGGTCAACCAGCAGATGTATTTGCAGCTAATGCTACAACAGATGGTGGCTTCCCTGGGGCTGTAAATATGTCTCAACACCCTACACAGGTAGCATGGCTCACTAGTTTAGTTAGTTATGCAGCCATTAATTCTATATAAAAAATAAAAATGTACAAGAAAGTGTTGACAGGTCAACCCAACCTCAACTATTGCGGACACATATTCCACCTTTATAAAAATGACCCATTTCAACCCAAACTCATTTTCCAACTCTCCCATCTTTGCCATCGCTAGTCCTTTACAATTGTTATTCCTGACATAATCTTGCTTAATTATTTGCATTAGGATCATCTTAGTGTTAATGGCATGCTTGATAACTGGGAGAATAATTTGGCAGTGATCACTGCCAACAGAACAAAAGATGATGAGTTAGTGCTTATACATCTTGGAGATTGTTTGTGGAAGGAAAGAAGCAGTGTAAGTATACATGAATGTATCATCTTTTATGATTTTAATTTTGGGATTTGGTTTGTAACTCCTTAAAAATATGATCCAGATTATTGCGGCCCACATTTGTTACTTAGTTGCAGAAGCAAACTTTGAACCATATTCAGACAGTGCTAGACTATGTCTCATTGGTGCAGATCACTGGAAACATCCCCGTACATATGCCTCTCCTGAGGCTATTCAGGTCTAACCTCATCTCCTCTTACTAGAATCAAAGGCACAACAACCAATAAATGGTCCCTAGTGATCAAAAAATAAATTTGGATTGAAAGCTTGCTCTGAAAAAATTATATTTTAACATCTTTGTGGGCAACACCATAATGGAATGAACTGCATTTTTCTAAGACATAAGTTTTGGTATGTACTTTCAGTGTGTCCAGGGTTCTATTTACCTTTTTTCTTGATTAAAGATGATTTCATTGACCACAAGTACCATAACTCTAAAATGAAAAAAATGAAACTAGAAGGGTAGGCATAAGCATGTGTATGCCCTAGAGCAATTTTTTTTTTGTTATCATAAATAAACAATAAAAATTAAAATTAAAAGATATTAGTGATGGTAATAGATAATCTGAAGCATGCTATTTTTATAATAGGGCATACCCTGGTTAAAAACCTTGGACCTGCCATTGCCTAATTTTTTAAGTAACTTGAAGTCGAATAAATGACCATGGCTTGAAAAATTGAATATGAAGCCTTGATCATATTTGCTATATTTTATTCTACTGCATGATTTTTGTTTTTTCTTTCCTGTTGATCATAATTTTTTCTTTCAGCAAACAGAAAGATACTTTGTTGCAACCACTGCCAATGGTTTGCTTTACAAACATCCACTAATTTAACATTTTTTAACCTTTCACAAATTTTTAGAACATAATCTGTCATAGGAATTTTGATGTCATAGGAATTTTGATATGTCATTACTATGTGGAAATAAAAAAACTTGTAATTTTGAATGCAAACAGAGAACAGAAGTGTATGAATGTTCAAAGGTGCTTGGAAATCCTCAGTTCACCTTGCTACCATTTCAACCTTATAAACTTATTTACGCACACATGTTGGCTGAAGTTGGGAGAGTGTCAGACTCTTTAAAGTATGCATAATCTTTCATCATTTCATTAACTTTATTGTTTTTCGAGGTTACACTTTCAACCCTTTAAATGGAAACATGCCAATTTAGGTTGTATTTGGTTCATTACCGGTCAAACATGATAAATATAGCAAAATAGCTAAAATGTTGAAACTGTTCAGATGGGCCGAAAGACCAACAGTTCAAAAATTGCTTAACATGTATTCAGAAATTTACAACACCCTTAATGTTTGTTATGTAAAAGAAATTTTGCTACTATTTTAATAATTTAGTTCTATAATCATATTCAATACATTACTATACCAAATAGAAAAAAGGGCAAAAAAGACAAAAAGTGCAGCATGTCGTCCCAACCAGACCTGGATGTCTTAATCCACACATTTAAGATACCAACTTTGACCTGTTACCCAACCCTACCCACCTCTTTTTTAGTTTTTCCACCTTGCTTCCCCCCTCCTGGGGGTTCTGAAAACTTTATTACATTTTTATTAAGGTACTGTCACGCTGTTGCAAAGTCATTAAAAACTGGACGAAATCCTGAGGTAGAAATTTGTAGACAGTTGGTTGTATCCTTAGAGGATAGAATAAAAACTCACCAACAGGTACTGCTTTTCTTTTTGTTAATTGATTCCCTTCAAAATTTGATTCGCAGTAAGAAGAATTTTATTGTTCTTATTTTCTTTTTTCTGTTTTGCAGGGGGGATTTTCTACAAATTTTGGGGCTTCTGGTAAAATAGTTGACAAATTGTTCAACCTTTTTGATAGCACTGCACATCGTATTGTTGGCGGCCTTCCGCCACCTGTTCCGTCAACATCTGGTGGCAGTGCCCAAAATGATCATTATCAACAAGCACACAAGGCTCCTAGGGTTTTGACTAGTCAATCAACAATGTCAATGCCATCTTTAGTGCCATCTGCATCTATGGAGCCCATCAACCAGGCTGATGGAATCAATAGAAATATGACACATAACCGCAGTGTTTCAGAACCTGATTTTGGTCGATCTCCCAGGCAGGTTGTCACAAGATTAAAGTTTTGTTATACCTGATTAATGATTATATAATTCTAACTATTCAATATTACAAATAACTGGTTTGGTTCCATGAGATTAATTTTAGAAAATTTGATGTTGGATCAGGATGACACCTTGAAGGAAAACTCTGCTGATTCACAAAGCAAAGCATCAGGGAAGACTTCTAGGCTTGGTGGCTTCAGGTTTGGGTCCATGCTTTACCAAAAGACAGTGGGTAGGGTTCTAAAGTCTGGCCAAGACAAACAGGTATATTTTATCCTACATAGAGATGGAAAATCGGGTGGATCGGGTCTGTCGGGTACATAGTCACAGGGAACGTACATATACCCACGAACCGTACCAGATCGCGGTATAAAATAGTACTGGTTGCCGGTGATACGCGATATGGAACGGAGAAATTGTGCGCTCCTAATTTTGGTTAATTTCAACTACTTTGAAGTTTGAACATGACTCACATACCTAATTGAAGAAATTCGCTTTCCAAAATCACAAATTCGATTTCCAGGAGATGTACATCATATGATTTCCCAGACCTTCGATCACCAGGCGACCTTTGATTTCCATCGAACTTAGATTTCCCCATTGACAAATTGGATTCAACGACGAGTCGCGTTCAATTTCCCCAGGCGACGTACATCAAGGGACGCATTGATTCTTGATTTCAAATTGACGTTTGGGTTCACACTTTGTTATTTTATTTTTTTGTATAAATAGTAAATCAATACAATACTACTTTCCTATGAATCTATTTCTTTATCTTCCATCATTTCGTATGAAGCACTGTAGCACGTGCTATCATAATCAGACACTTATTCAAACAAATAGATAATAAAACCTAAAAGGAGAAAACAATGACTGACCCAAAAGGAAAGAGACATAGGCTAGATGAGTTTTATGAATATTGTTTTTGTGAATTATGAATATGATTATGAAATGAATTTTATGTTATGAAACAATACGGCGTACCAAACTATATGGTACACTGTACTGCGTATCAAATTGGCGTTCTGAATGAGCCTACCCCCTCGTAGTGAATTTCAAAAAAGCACGAACAGCATACCTGGTTTCGTACTGCGTACCACGATCCATGTGACTATGTTGGATAAGAGGTCAAAATGGGTTTCATCAGATTGGGCTCTCCGTACCACAGTTTTTTTTTTTAGTTTTATCAATAAAAAAATGTGCTAAATATGATTACCAGCTATAACATTACAAAATAAATTAATTTGTCTGAGTAAAGCATAACCAAAATGGACCTATTTATAGCTGTACATCATGTTTGCATTTATGTAATGAACTTGAGCTCTTTTCATTATTATTTTTCCTTTAAATATTTACGTTGATGTGTGTAGGCAAAATTGGGTGATGCCAATAAATTCTATTATGATGAGAAACTTAAGAGATGGGTGGAAGAAGGGGTTGATCCTCCAAGAGAGGAAACTGCCCTTGCTCCGCCACCTACAATGACTACTTTCCAAAATGGATCACCAGATTATAGCCTAAAGACCGCTTTAACAACTGAATCTATGAGCTCTGAATTTGCAAGCCCACCTCCCGCTAGCCATACTTCAGGAATTCCACTGATTCCTGCCACCACGAACCAATTTTCTGCACGTGGAAGAACCGGGGTTCGAGCAAGGTAAGTATGACAAATTTTGATTATTCAAGATATTGATAGATATAAGGGTTAATCAAGAAAAACGTCATATTTTCTTATTTTTTACAAAAAGTCCCCTAACATATTTTGGCATATTAAAGCCTCTAAACATGTTAAGACAACAAAAAAAGGTCACTCAACCTCTCTGATAATGGAAAGAGTTAATGCATTTGTTTATAATGCATGTACTTGTGAATAAATATCTAAAATGATGAGCCTACTCATATATTGGCCAAAAGAAGATTATATGAATTTTTTGTGCACAAAAAGTTGAACGTCACTTTATTAAAATTTGACTAATATTTAGATGTAACAAGTCGTTACTTTAAATATGTTTTTTTAAGTATATGCATTCTGGACAAGTTAAAGACCTTAATATACCAAAATTGGGTTGAGGGACTTTTTTGTGTTTTCTTGATTGTGTACAGATTTTGGTATGCCAAGATAAATGGACATTTTTATAGTTTTATGAATAGTTATTTTATTTTACCATTTGATAGCTTTTTTGCAGTTGGTATGTAACTGATTGTTTAATTCCTATGTAACCTTATAATAAATAAACAGAATCCAAAATTGTCTAAACATCAATGCTTACAAACTGATCATCATAATACTTATTGTCAGATATTTGTACCAAAATGCAAATTAAACACCCGATGCATTATTCAAATTTTGACATGCTTTTGACAGGTATGTCGATACTTTCAACCAAGGTGGCGGAAACCAGACCAACTTGTTTCAATCTCCTTCCCTTCCTAGCATCAAACCCAAAACAAGCCCTAGCCCTAGCCCAAATCCAAAATTCTTTGTTCCCACAGCTGCCCCTGCATCGCCCGAGCAACCAGCTGATGATCCTCCTGATAACCAAACTCCCCCGTTGGTTTCTTCTGGAACCAGCCAATCTGCAACGGGCATGCAGAAATTTGCATCAATGAATGATATGTCAAAAGGGGGATCATCATCATTAACAACATCCACATCATCGGTCACCAATCATTCCATGTCACGAAGAACATCATCATGGAGTGGAAGCGCGATTCAAGATTTTTCGGTTTCTGGTGGTAACAGTGAACAAAAACCTACAGGCGACATGCCTCAGTACACGCTTATGCCAGATAAGACTAGTTTTACACACTCGTCCAATGATGATCTCCAGGACGTTGAACTTTAAAGCAAACAAGAATCTGATATGTTTCATATTATATCCATTTGTATACTGAAGTGCTAATTAGCTGTTTGGAGAGAGGAGTTTTGTTAAATTTTAAAGAGTGGTGGAAGAAAGAGCTTCCACTGTACAGTTCATTATATTTCAGGAAGAACCTCAAAATGAAGTAGTGTTTTGGTAAAATAGATGAGATGGTGACTGTAATTTATATTCTTTTAAATTTAAGTTATATATATGTAGATCAGGGTCATATAATAACTCATTCTTACAACGGTAACCCGTTAAGATCAATCCAAATATTTGTTTTACTATCTTGTTATATAGGTAAAACACTTTCTTTTGTGTGTGTAAATTCATGTGTTAAGGAGTTTACACCAAACAATTTCTTCTTTTACTTGTATGTATAAATTCATGTGGTTAAGTGTGCAAGGGTTTGGATCTTGCACCGGTGCAAGGGTTGTACATGAATTTATACATATATAAAAAGAAAGTATTGTACATGTGTAACAATAATATTCAAGAAAAAAACAAAAAATTGGGTTGATCTTGGCTGATTATTGCTATAAGAGTAGGTTATTAATAGAATTTTACCCTATATATATGTGAAAGTATAAGCTTACATTTATATTACATATGTGGTTTTTTGAAGATTTTAATTTTCATTTTATGGTTAGAATACGCACAATGACAAGTTGATAACACATTTCAGGTCAACTATCTTTTTATGCATAATAATATCTTTTTATCTGTGCTATATAATATGTGTTCTTTTTATATGTGACATGGTATAACTTTAGTTTAAAGTAATGAAAACATGAGATAAGTGTTTTAAGTTACCTCTCTGTTGACTCTTTACAGGTTATCAACAACAAAAAGTGCAAATACATTAACTACTTAACTAATTCATGCATCATTGACAGTTCATTGAAAGATTAACAACACCATGAACAATGAACAAGAGCTTGAAACTCAACCATTTTGTCAGTAAGGCTTGTGCCAAGAAAACACACTACATCTAGTCATGGAACAAGAATCATCTGACAGCGGCAATCAACCTAATTAGCATCAACATAAGCATGAATCACATGATTGTAGACTTGCGAAATTAGCCAATGAGTAATGCTACCCATGTATTTGAAAATTAGTTTCATTGCAATCTTGTGACAGGTGGTGATCAATTGGTTTATCAAGTGATGTCTACAAAAGTAATATCTATACGAGTCTAAATTAAACACTCTAATACATGATCAATTTTGAACATGTGATAGGGTATGTGTGTATTCATTGTGCATATATATGTTATTATATTTATGTGTTACTAACTTTCTATCCCTCTCTCACATGCACATATGCGTGTGAGTGTAAGAAAGTTCAAAAGAAAACTTAAAAAAAAAGTTAAAACAATAAAATTGTTTTTTATATAAAACAAACATAAAAAGTTCATTTTCTCATGTGAAATAACATGTTTTGCATAAGATTTTCAGAATCTGTTAGTTATGTCTTTCAAGTCCTCCATACATTTTTCATTATAAAACACCCTCATGTTTACGTTTACCACGTGTCACTCGTAGCGTTCAACCAATATACTCTTTGAAGTATTTTCCTATCAACTTAACAACATTAGAAATTTATTTTTTTATCAGAACAACACAAGTTTTTCTTCAATAATTGGGTGACTATAACAAAACATTTATGTTCTTCACCCATATCAGGAAGCACTCAATAGTGAAGAACACCTCAAACAAAAACATGTTTTCTTAACAACTATATGGTCAACTGAAATAAAGATAATGACAAATGTTATACTTAGTGAAAATGTTGATATATAATGGTTCACAAACATCAACGAACGCATTATTTTAAAAATAAAAATTAGCATTTTCAATCGCAAAATATTAGACATAAAATCATCTTAAATTAAATAGTTTATATAAAAATCTTAAATAATAATTGTAATTAAAAGTGTTTTAAATTACAGTTCAATGATCTGAGTTTCAAATTACTATGTTTTTAATAAGATACAAATTTCAAATGAATAGATTTTTATTTTAAATGGTATGTTATTAAACTAGAAATAAAAAATTTAGGAATATAAAACATAATTAACAAATAAACATAATAAAGCTGCACCTCATTGAGGTCAAGGGTTCAAATCAGTCGTTCAGCCTGAAGTCGTTAAAAAAACATAATAAAGGAATATAAATGGACGTCAACGAACATAAATGAACACTTTACCGAACGTTCATGAACGCAAATGAAAGAAAACGATCTTTTTCATGATAATTCATGTAACTAAACGAACAAAATTTCTTTTTCATGTTCGTTCCTTTATTAAACGAATGAACATAAACAAATTTTTTGTCGAATAGTTTACGAACTATTCGGTTCATTTACGAACGAACATAAACAAACTTTTTGTCAAATAGTTCATGAACTTTTCGGTTCAGTATTACCATCCGTGAGTTAGCAGTTAATAAAAACTAATTGGGAAAATTAACCTAACATCCTAACGGAGTTTTCTTCAATGTTATATTCGAAATCACCATCCCGAGCGACTGATACAAAACCCTAAATTGAGTTTCTCTACGCCATCAATTTCAATCATCGATGGATTTTTCAAAACTCTCTGATTCCCAACGTCAAGAACTCGAACAACTGCAAAAACAGTTTCAAGAACACCAAGCTCTGCAACAACAATCATCTGCAGCCGCCGTGCAACAACAACCACCCGCCTACGATCCATTTCAGGTTCATCAACCATACCATCCATCACAGCCTTACAATCAATCGTATTATTACAATTATCAAGATCCATCTCATCCCCACCAACAACAATCGCATCAGCAATACGATGCTTCTTATTATCATAACTATTATTCGAATTCATATCAACAACAACAGCATACGCACTCTGAGACGTTGCCGGTCACGACGTATGCTGCACCAAATGAGCAACGGAACCTAGGGTTAGGGCACGTTCAGGATCCGTATGTCAATATGGGTAATCAGGGGAATTTGGGTTATCCTGGTCCTTCTGGTCTTAATCCTACTGCTGCCGCGGCTGTTGCAGCCTTGTCGCATCTGACACAGTTTGCTGGCTCCATGGCTGCTGCGGAACGTCATAATCAGAGGCACTTCCGTCCTCCGGTATGTTGGTTGTTGTTAATTGTTTATTGTAGGAATCATCTCATGTTGAAGTTGTTGATTTAAGAGTAAAGCTTGCCCATTATTCTGTTTGGTTTCCTCGATTCAAGTTTGTTTGGGCATATTTATTTCGATTGGGAAGTAATTCTTCAGTTTTAGCGATAGGGATCAAGAAACTTCGAAATGGATATAATACCCTGGTCTTTGTTTAAAAAGCAGGAAGCCCACATAAGCGACATGATCTAAAATTAAGGCGCAAAGCGCAAAAGCACATGTGGGGTGCAATTTATTGTATAAATTTTGGTATATTTTTTGTAGCTTTCTAACACTATTTGCAAATTTAGACCCGATTAAGCTCTATGTATAGTTTAATATCTAAATAGCTTATATGTACAACCTAAAATGCCTGTTGTACGCCTGTACAACATCATGAAGCACAAATCCAAGTCCTGTGCGAAAAGCATGCCTGAAACTTGTGCCTTTTCCGATAATTGCTTAAAAAGCACGCGCCACATGTGTATTACGTACACTTTTTGCCGTATGTAGTGTGAAGTGCAAGAACCCTCGCATTATGTTGCCTTGTGTATCGGCTCGCCTTTTTGTGCTTTTTTTAACCAAGACAATGTATCAATGATAGAAGATGGATGGGCCTGAAAAGTGAGTTTGAGGAGCTTAGATGAAAAGCAACAGTTGGGTACAAAATGACAATGTGTATCATTGTTCTAATTTAGTCATTTTACAATTGAATTTACTGATATACTCTTTAGAATTAACTAGATTATTATGGGATTATTTTTATACATGACTATAGAACATGGTCAGAGTAGGTACGTTTATGTTTGATGTTATAAAAGCATTGATTATATCGTGGCTATATTGAAGAAGTTGTGTTATTACTTAACATTGCTATGAAACTTATATTTTGAACCTAGAAACTGAAATGCATTTGTCAAGTGTCCATGGTATTAATGGCACGCATGTAGGGGTGTTTAAAGTAACTTGTACGTGTATTTGTTTGTATATTTTTGAGAATATTTTTCTTATATTGGGATGTCTGTAAATTAAAGCCTACTTTTTTTTGTACAAGTATAATGAATGACTTCTATGATAGAACTAAAAAGTAAATTAGGAAAAGAAAATCATGGAAGTTCTCAAATCCAAGATGTTCATCATAGTGCTAATAAGTGATTCCGCATGCCATCATTGCTATGGGTAACATTGAATGATGCATCGTAATCCATTACCTAGGATTCCACACTGCTTTCACTTCAAAGTGTGAGAGCATCATCATCATCATAGTAGCTTACCGCAGTAGTATTCAATCCACTAGAATTTCGATCCTAAATCATAATTTTTATTCGGATATTGACCCCTGTAATGTTCCTTTTTGTTAGTCTCAACATCACACACTTGGTCAAGTCCTAGACTAGCTCTTGCCTCGACCTTTGCTGCTCCCACTATTTTGGCTATTTTCCTTTCCCTAGACCCTTGCCAACGTAAAACATATCAAAAAAAGATCCTACTATAGCGCCCTTGGATGAACCCCTTGGATGGACATCTTCAAATGTCAACCTGTTAGTTCCCACTGAGTTGGTAACAACACTCGTTGTCTTGGACCAACTATCAGGCATTGAAGATAGCAATTGTACACCTTAGTCTCGTCAGCGAATTTCCTTTCCACATATGGCAATCTAGACCGAAGAGGATTCAAATTATTAATGTGATTGGTTAATGAACTTCCCTCTTTCATTCTCATCATGAATAGCTCTCTCATCAAGAATACTTTGTTAGCTTTCTTTTTGTTGGCATCCCGCAAAGTTTTTGCAGCTTCCTCCATTTTCTTAGGTTTTTCTTCCCATACCATATCAAAATCCCTTTGAACAAATAATGCATCCATTTGCATTTTCCACCAACGAAAATCTAAATCGACAAACTTTTCAATCACAAATTTTCCGTCTTCAGCCATGATGACAAACGGAAACAGATCAAAGTTACTCGGTTACCAAGTTGATAATAAACAGTCAAACAAAACAAACCAAACTCTAGCCTGGCAAATCGAAGAGTTTCTAAACTAAAACCTTAATTATTGTCTTAAGAGTTTAACCCGGTACCTAAACAAAATATTTTTCACCCATGATATCAAAACCCGATAACAACTAATCCAAAACTCGATTGAATGAACCTGAATGAACCAGACCTAACCTCCACTGCATCCAAAACATATCCAAATCAAAATTAAACAAACAAGAACGACAAACCTGACCAAAAGTGCAACTGGAGCAACCACAGTGGTAACAGATTTCGACAATCTGTGCAGATTTGAATGACGACGACGGTCCTATGTCAGAACCCTAGAGTTGAGATCAACAGCAGAAAAACCCTAATTAGGTTTGGCGCGACTGCGACCGAAATCCTAATTAGCAATGGCGGCTTGAATTGTACAATTCGGCTTCGATGAAACCCTAACCTCGAACGGTGGTTGTAGACCTTGCGGCATTGAATGCGAAACCCTAAAACGCGGTGGCGGCGACACCTAGTGGTTATTCTGGCAGCAAACGGTCCTTTGCATGTCGTCTCTTTAGTGAGATTATGTGTTCAACGAGCTAAAGCTTTTATACCACTTGTAATGCATAGTGTGGTACGTGGAAGCGATTAACACACACACGCACAAACGAATATCACACTAAACAAACAGAAAATAAATGATACAAAGATTTATCTTTTATTACTCAGATGCTCAAACGAATAGTGAGATGTGACATGAAGACTTACATGTACCTTTGCGATGAAGAACAAACTTGCAACTAAGAACATCAGAGATTGTGATGAACAGAGGAGGGAGGGTGCCATTGGGAGTAGAAAGGGGACCGATCTTTTTAAGTTAAAGTCCAACCCACATCTTTTAACCTTTTACCAAGTTAGTTATTCACCCTTAAAGTTATAGTTTTGATTAAAGTTTACCTTCAATTGGTTTATTTCTTTTCTTATGTTTTTTAAGTTTTATTTTTTTTTCACACAAAATGATTACTTGTACATTGGGTGTATCAACATAACTTGTGCTTCTTTAGGTTGTATTTATAACTGTTTTAGTTGTATATAGATGTGATTTATATATTAAAGTGTGTGTGTGTTTACATTTTATTTCTTGTTAGGTTGTATCTAAGAAAAATATTAAAATTGATATATTAAAATTTTTCAAGTTAAGCCTCTTGTATGAAAAGCGGTGCGATTCGTGCCTTGGGCTAGGGACCCTAGCGTATTTGTGTGTCTCACGCTTTATAAAACCAAGTCCTGTCCTGTAGCTATGATTATTCAATGATGCCTCTCTTTTCTTATCTTTGACTTGTCGTGGTTTACACTAAATGAAATCTTGGGATACGAAGTAATCATATGCATGGTTGTAATAATTGGCCTAGTCAACCGATTAATTGCTAGTCGGCTAGGCTCCGATTAACTTTCAGCTAGTACGGCCCAAAAATCATTAGTCCGTCCAACTCGGTCAAAGTCTGAGCTAGTCGGACTAATCGTTCGACGACGATTCTTGCGATTCCCTGTGAGCTAGCGGTCCTAATCGGGCACATTCTAGCGATTTAGAGACCCCATGGTGATTCAGAACCAAGAAGAGATGATTAATTGAAGCTTAAAATTATTGATTGTTGCTCAGATCGCCATCAACGGATCGCCTACCTCGACCCATATCATCCATCGTCGTCCCCGATCGTCCTTCATACGTCGCCTACCGATTGTTGCTCGTCCCCGATCATCCCATCGCCTACCAATTGTGGCTCGTCTAGTCGTCCCTGATTGTCCATCGTCGACCCATATTGTTGCCCTACCGATTGGCTTCCGATTGTTGCCCTACGGTCGAGTGTCGACCCACAAATATATATCTTTTGATCTTCCCCTTTTTTTCATAATTACCATTTATACCCTAAAACTTAGAAAATTAAATACACTTCCTTCGTTTGTGTGTGTGTATAAATGGTGAGGTTATGGAAAATCTTTGAAGTATTGAAAAATGTATACTTATTTTGAAAATTATATATAAATTTGTGTGTGTGTAATTTTGTAAAATTATACACAAATTTCCAATCCGATTAATCCCTAGTCCCCACCTCACCGTCCGACACTCCGACTATTGACTAGCGATTTCTATAACCATGATCATATGATATGGACCCAAGTCGCACCAGCATTAGAGTTACTATCATGGCTACCTCCATGGTGGTAAAACTAATGTTATTGGGTTTCAGGACTTCTACCAACACACATCTTCGCTTGTTACAGACTATGGATTTCAAGAGATAATTATAAAAGCAAATTAAATGTGTTTATTCTCTTTGGACTTGCATAACTATTCAGGTTGTTTGTTTGAGATGAAGCTTTAAGGTTTCATGCTGGTCATTGATCCCCTACACAAATGATGCATTTGAGGATGAGGAAAAACATGTTGGTTCTTGCACCTTTTAGTCCCTTATGGAGGAAGAATATATTTGATCAAAAAGAGAAATAAAGGTAACATGTATACGTGATATTGTCAGAGAGGAAGCTGTTGTTCCAAAGCATCAAGTAGGTTAGCACCACACATGAGAATCTGACTGATAGACAGTGCATATTGAGAAGTGTTTTCAGTTTTCTTGAATGATGAAAACACTGCTTAAGCTGGTCACTTGTGATTCTCAAAACCTATGTGATGTTTTGTAACTACTAGGGTTTGATAGTGAAGGCATTCATGCTTCAATTTGAAGATGTGGGAGTTTGACACGGTCTCATTTGTTAGAGGTGGCAAGATGGGGGAGTCAAAATGGGCTCAGGTTGAAATAGTTTGCTTTCAATATGGGTTGAAACATGTTGGATCAGGTTGACCCACATATATTTCTTATAAATAGTTAAAGAAATTGCATACGCTGAAATTTTTTTAACTTATTATAATAATAATATAGTTTCTAAAGTTTAAAAATCTAAGAGGCTGTAAGCATAACCCCAAGATGGGTCTTTCTACATGTTCGACCCTTTTGATCTCTCGTAGCTAACTTTTCTTTTTGACTCAATTATCTCTTTGGAGATAAACGGAAACCCAAAACGATTCATTTATACATATATGGGTTGACCTTTAAAATTGCCACCTCTAAATTATCCATCTTCTCATGACAGAACAGATTCTTGATACTAAAATTAGTAAAATGGTTCAGCTAAAGGAGCGGACTCATTCTTAGGTGATCTAATTACAGTATCAAGGGTTGAAAACTGGTTGTCTCTTATAAGCATTTGCTTGAGTAGTTTAGTTTGGTTGAACTCGTATTGTTCTTTGTACCAGGTTGCCTGTTTTTGTCAAACTCTTTATATAGGCTTTCTTGTTTTAATTTGTGCAGTCTACTTAATTCCCGAATCTTAATCTTTTTCTTTATCCTAGAAAGCAACGATTTTTCCCCTTTCTTTTGTTACTTCTGTTATTTAAGCTTTGTGATTTGCAATTTTGTATTTTCTATTTACCTCTTTATGTATTGATTGATGCACTCAAACAAAGCCTTTTTGTTTCTTTCGAAAATGCCCTGGTAATCGACTATTTATGAAGACATTTGATTGAATGCTTCTTGGGCACTTTTGTTTGTTCTTGATAAAATTCAACTTTTTTGCAGGTTGGTCACTCTCCCTACCAGGGTGGTGGAAGACGCGATGGACGTCCTTTTAGAGGTGGTGGTCATGGAAATTCTGGCTTCCGGCGACCAAATGCTGGCGTATCAGGTCCACCTTTTCGTGGAAGAGGTCAGGGAAGGGGTCGGGGGAGGGATAGAAGGGGAAGGCGGCATGGCCCGCCAATTGGCTCACCATCTTCTCAACCTGATTCAGCACAGGCCAATGCACAACCACCTGTCCGAATTGCATGGTGTGAAGTGTGTAGGGTTGACTGCACCCATGTGGAAATGCTTGACCAACACAACAATGGTAGACGCCACAAAAGAAACCTCCGATTGTTGCAACAAAAGAAGGCTGCTGACCAACCCACTGAGCAACCTGCGGACGAACCCACTGAGCAACCTGCTGACCAACTTGCTGATCAACCCGCTGACCAACCCATTGTCCAAACAGAAGAAGACACAAAACCTGCTTCAGATATCGTTCCCGAACCGCATAGCAACATCCCGGAAAACAATCCCGACAAGCAAACAAAAGTCGGTGATGATAATAACACAGTAGAGACCAAGGAAAATGACAATCAAGAAAAGAAACCCCGGATGAAACGCAAGATGAGAGACCGGGTTCATGGTAATCGAGGGAGTCGTGGGAGTCGGGGAGGTCGGGGAAATCGAGGGGGTCGTGATGGTGCTAAACGTATGAGGCCCATGGGCCCACGGAAACTGAAAGTAGTAATCCCGTTGGTGTGTGATCTGTGCAATATAAAATGTGATACACAGGAAGTCTTTAACAGGCATGCTGCCGGCAAAAGACACATGGCTAAGCTGCGACGGTTTCAAGGCCACCAAGCCATGTATGGAGCCACAGCAGTTCAGGCTCTTTATCCTCCTAACCCTCTTTCACAGACATTAGCTCCTCAACCAGCCTATTATGGTGAACCAAGCTCGTACCCAGCTGCACATGAGGCTTATGTTCCACCTCCGTACCAAGCTGAGATCCCGAACCCACAACTTGCTGATGCACCTCTGGAATTCGCCACCCAAACACATGCCAGCAATGGAGTTCAATAAGGCTATTTCTTCATGCTTTTGATATGGATAGTGCTATAACAGATTATGTTTCATGCATCAAGGTTGTACCTAATTTCTGTCTTCATGTGATTTGGTTAGAACTAGCGACCTTTGGCCATGCGTAACTTTTAAATTTCAAAGAGCCTTTTTTTTGAAAGGGTGAATTAGTGAATATGACTCTGTTGGCACATAGTTAACAGGTACCATATTAGTAAATTAATGACATGGTACATGTGGTTTGCTAGTACTTCATTCTTGGTTCTTAGGCTTTGTAAATTACTCATATGGTCTTAAATTTAAATATTTGTGACACATAGTTTTTAGGTCTCAAATTATTCTCACATACTTGGACCAAATTACTTTTAAAGACTATGTGTTACAAATGTTTAAAGTTTGAAACAATACGTGCAATTTATGAAACCCAGTCTCTAAAAGTAAAATACTAACAAACTATAAGGACTATCTCAGTAATTTACTCTTACAATTTTTGTCTTTTAAGTTTGTTCAAAATTTAAGACTTCAATAATATTATATTAAACATCCTTTGTTTGAAAAGTTATAGTTTTAACCCTTCACCTTAAAGGACGTTAAATTTGGTGTTAATTGTGTGTAAAATAACAAAGACTAACCTTAAGGAACAAAAGCTTTAATCAACTCTAATAATTAATATTCCATGGCCTTTGTTGCGATTTAGACGCCACCAACATTCGACTCTATCATTCGCGCTTCAAGATCGATTTCATGTCAGTTGATGTTCTTTCTGGTTGCGACAATTCTCAAATGCTACTGGCTTTAATGGAACATCTAAAACCACTTTCATTTTTTTCAATTACCGTGAGAACCTACCTGATCCCTTTCAATATCCGACTAACCAAGTCACAAGCAATCAGGTGTGTGGCCTTCAAAGAAAATTACGTTAAGTGAGAATTGAATTTGATGCTTTTAGGTTTTGACTTTTTATTATTTTAGTTCTCCAAATTTGTGCTCTCTCAAATTGATGGGAGAATTTTGTTTTTAGCTACTTTTATGTTTAGACCTAATTCTTTGGCATTACACTTCTTTTTCAACGTGATGGTGAATGATAGTGGTGGTGGTTTTATTTTTTATTATTCTTTTAGAAGATCTATTGAGTAAACTACAGTTTTGTTTTTAAAGGATGGTTTGGTTAAGTTACACAAATAACGTTAAAATTGAGCGTTTGTTAGTGTAAAACTGTAAATGGTTAAAACCATGACAATTTATCAAACAAATGATATCTAGTGTCATTTTGAAAATTGAAGGACACAAGGTAAAATTTTAAACAAACTAACATAACAAGAAATGTAATTTACTCATATATTGAATAAATTGATTTTTTATTGTTATTTACTTTTTTTTTTATTTTATTTTTTTACCATTACGACACTTTAAATCAAGTCATGTAATAACTTTAAATGTTAGGCAATTATGTATAAATGGATCTAAATTTAAAATCACCACCTTCAGCCTGGCCTACATTCACATTACACTTCAATAAATGTTGTATATTGTGTGCTCAAATAACAACATATGATTGAAGTTGTATGTATTATATAAGGTCATACAACAAACAATGACATTTGTAATTATCCTAATTGGACATTTGGACATATTCAAATGGAAGGTTACTGTAACATCAAGTATTCAGTAAATAATTAAATCTCGTATTTATACCAAATGTTATTATTTGATAAAAAAAAAAAAGTTTTTGAAGGACGAATTTGGTTAACTGATGGATTACTGGAGTATTATAATGTCACCAGTAGTACATCCTGATCGTATTCACCACCAAGTCTAAATCAGTTTAGGAGAAAACACAATTTTTTGAGAAAACTCGCTTATGAGATTCAAACCCAGAACCTTATGGTTCCTGAGTCTTATTCCACAATCAAGATGTCACTGTGCTATAATGTCTTTGGCTATTATTTGATAAATAATAACATGATATTAATAGACGGTTTTAAATTATAACTATTTATATTAATTGAGAAGTAATTATGATTTTCATAAATATATATAAATATAAGTGATATTTATGATAAATGAAAATTATATTAGTATATATGTGTGTGTATGTGTTTGTGTATTATAGATATATTTAAATTTAGGATATTATATTTAAACCATATTTATCCATAAAAAATATATGTTCCTATTATAAATATAGGATTCATTTAAACCTATCGTTTTTTGAGAGAAAAAAATAAAAAAATAAAAACCCTTGTCAAGGGTTTGTTGGGCAAACGCCAAAGCAAGTCAGAGGCTTCGTTTTACATGCAGTTTTGGTGATTAAAAGTATTTTAACTCTTTTTTTCCTCTTGTTCTTGCATTTGGACTCAAGAACCGTTTTGTGTTTAATCAAAACAGGCTATTCATTTTTTATATAGTATAATTGTTAAAGTAAAGGATACACAACCTAGAGATATCAAATAATATTCTCGCTTAGGACGATTTTTCTTGGGAACTAGGACCGGCTCAAGTTTTTTGGTGGCCTAAAGCGGAGTAAAAATATGTGATTTTTTTTTCTACTATATATAAAAAATGGTATTTTTTATCTAAGCTTATGACACATAATGTATAGATAATCAAGAATGAGAAAGTTACAAAAAAAACATAAAACACAAACAAAATATGAAGATTAATTACAACTATTAAAACAAAAAAATTTTTTCACAAATTATAATTAGTTAAAAAAAAGCCCCAAAAGTAAATAAAAGATTATCCTATTTGATAGAGACATTGTCTCTTATAAAAAGCAAGCGAGGAATATTGCGATATAGTTTATAAGTATGAGTATGATAATATGACTTTTAAAAAAAGTCTCAAAAATTTGAGACCCCTAGATTTTAGTCAGTGTGGTCTTAGAGCAAGTACGGGAGGTCTGACCGCACGTAACCCATATTTGTAGGGGGGCTAATTTTTTTTAAAAAAAATTGTATATATTATATATATTATATATATTAATTTGTTTTACAACAAACACATATAATTTACATTCCAATTTTTTTAAATATATTTAACCTAGTTACGAATTTTATGAAAGCTAAAAGAAAAACTTTTTCCTTAAACATTTGATCCAATAACTCATTGCAATTTAAAATTTAGGTCAAAAAAACAA
The DNA here is from genome assembly GCA_009363875.1 of Mikania micrantha. Taxonomy (NCBI): domain Eukaryota; kingdom Viridiplantae; phylum Streptophyta; class Magnoliopsida; order Asterales; family Asteraceae; genus Mikania; species Mikania micrantha. The sequence goes on along the minus strand of CM018692.1, from coordinate 18,719,682 downwards.
ATTAACTCATTTCATATTTAGTTACAAACTAATTACCACAAACGCACACATAAGGGGTCCATTTTTAACATTCGTACAAGACACCTAATTTTTCAGAGACGGCCCTGATTTTAGTGGCCCTAAACTAAAGCTTTTTTGTTTCATCAAAGCCGACCTTGTTAGAGGCCACCGATCCTTTTCCTCCTGGTTTATCGGGTATTGAGAAATCTATAAGGTTTATCACACAAGTGTTTTCTCAGTGTTACCATGTGATCAAATACGGCCACACCGAGTTACTAAATCCACATTTCAACACTTTTTCTTAAAAGTCCACCGTAATTATCGCTTCCTTCTGCTTTTTAAGACAAACAAAACTTCATTTGGTATATAATTAATCCATCAAGGATCTTTCTTCCTTCATTTTCTACAACGGTTTTACATATGTTTAAACTTTTTTGTTTGTTTATGCTAAATTTATTTTTTATGTTACATTGTTATGTTTGTTAGGGATTATTAGGAATAAGTTGCATAGAAAATGTAAAGAAATAACAACAAAATTTTTTCGATCTACAACAGTGATTATAGTTTTTTCTTTCGAGTTATTAACCGTTTAATATTTTAGTTATGTTTGTAACACATCCGTATTTTGGCTACTACAAAAGCGATGTTTTTAAAACCAGACAGGACGTCAAATTAGTCTCTTTGTTGGTCAACGGTTTGAACCAGATGGCATCATAAAAATTAAGTAAAGATCAAATAAGAAGAGATTTTTGCTTAAAAAGAGAATTAATTAATAGAATTTTGACATGTGCCATGATAATTTACATATAACATCTTAATTTTTGTATTTGATTCTTTTTTATACTGCATTTTTTGTGTTTTTTTCACTTTTTGTATAGTATTTTTGTTTTTGTACTACTTTTTTATTTTTTTGTACTCTATTTTTATTTTTCTGTACCGGATTTTTTTTACTGGATTTTGTGTTTTGTACTTATTTTTGTTTTTATTATTTTTAGCTTTTCACATGTCAAATTTTTATTGGTTCTTACTCTTTTTAGACAAGAATCTCTTCTTAATTCATCCAACCCCTTAAATATTATATATAATATAGAAATTAAAAAAAAATAATCAAATAGGTAAAAAAATTTTAAAAAAAATCCGGCCAAACTGCCCAATTCCTTTAAAAATGGTATCCGAAACCCAATCCAACCGGCATGTCTGGTCCAGGTTTACAAACATTGATAAAAAGGATTACTTTCAGTATGGTGATCATGTATTCAACCATCTCTTATAATGTACAAGGAATTGAAGATAAGACTACTATAATTTAAGATAACATAAAAGGGTAATATTTTTGTTGTGTATCTCCTTTGTTATCATCAATTCATCATACCTTAATCATGTTGGTTTGCTGTCAAAATATGAAAATTGTTGTGTACGGTTGAAATTCAAATTTCAATGCTATTAAAGTTAAAGGTTAAAAGTTCAAGTCTCATCGAAGGTTATTTTGTATAATTTAGCTAGCTATGGTTAAAAAAAATAAATTTAAATTTTTTATTTATTCAATTTCAATCTTTTGTTGGAAAAAAAAATGTATTTGGCCCTTAAAATGTGAGTGCAAATAATCAAAGACTACCAGCTACTCACCCAATTATTGAATTAACATATATATAATTTTTATTTACTGGTAGTCACGTGCTTAACATTTCACAGTATTTTTATTTTTATTTTTTTTCAAATTCTTACTTTGAATAAAACAAAATTCGAGAAAAAAAAATATTATTACCCGAGTCGATAAAAAAATCTCTTTGTAACACAAAAAGTCCAAAAATATGGCAAACTTAAACCAATATAATAAACAAATTTCTTTTACTAAATACACAAATGAAACATAAAAAATGAAATAATAATTATATACCTGAAAAAATAACAAATAAATAAATAAATAATTTATCTAAAACTTTTAACCAGAATAAATTCTAAGCATCAGCAGGGGCAATCCAATGACGTCCATTAACAAAGCTCTTTGCAAGAAACTTATGGGCAGAATCGTAATTTAACTCCCGGGCCCAAGAGAGCCCACGTACTGCTGCAGCCCCTGGGCCCCAGCATCTATAAACACCAAAGTAGGCAGTCCTGCAATTAATCAGTCATAAAACGACGTCGCATGAAAAATAAGGCTAAAATGGTGTATTTTCATATTTATGGTTTTTGTCACTTTTGTTTAATTTTCAATGAATGAATTAAGCTTACTTGCTTTTGTTGCCTGTATGGTCCCAGTCATCCCACCCACCGTGTGCAACCACGTCATCAAAGTAGGTGTATGAGTAGACGATCCGTGAGTACTGACCCATGGCTCGACCCACGTATAACGGTCCGGTACCGGTCACCCTACACCCCACGAAAGCGAACCCGCTCTTATCGTCTGGTGTTCTTCGGTCGTGTGCCGCGATTGACCCGAATCTTTTTGCTATCGAATGTAGCTCGCAATCCTGTGTCCAAAACAATGGTATTTTTTAAACTTTTTAACATTATTATATGAACTTTTAAAAGTTAAGAAAGATAAAATAACGCTTACTTTATACATGGAACGGCCGTTGCCAAAAATGAAGTCTATCGAACCCTCGATGTAACACTCCTTGAAGTAATGACGACCTGCGTCGTCACATAGAGTGTCCTGCGCCCCGTAAAAGCCGCACCCTGCAAAATACGCTTTGTCGCCTGATATCCGGAATGCCGCCGCTTGCCACCCGTGCATTCCGGGCATCGGAGCCGGCGCTGTATTCTGTGCGACCA